>QTSX02007191.1:234948-313771 GCA_014839935.2 Entomophthora muscae
ATAACCTATTTATTTTAAACCAATTCATTTGGTTTTTGCTTTCAAACTCAAAAACAACTTCAAAAAGATTAATAGGTTAATAAGCAAGGTCACTTATTGCTGCCACTCTGATTGGCTGAGTAAACTGAGCCTGACACTCTGGGACCCGCTCTTCCTATCTTTAGGTCAAGCTCCATACTTGAAATTCATTTATATTCTGCAGAATAACTGCTTAATCACAATCAGCTCTGTGGCTTATTCTTGGCTCCTCTACACACATTATGTTAATATGCATATTATTAAGCTTCAGCTCTATCAGTACTGTAAATTCAGAACCTGAACGTAAAAATGCGGGATTGTCAAATCCTTGGTCCAAATTTCAAATCACTTTTGCGGGATGGCCTTTTTTAATTAAATTGAATTCTTTGCATTTTTATTTGAATTTTTAAAAATGCGGGAACTCATAGACACTGTGCAAAGTTCAAGTTGAACTGCATATTTCTAATGGGCAAAATGAATTAACTAGAATCAGATTTGAAGTGTTCAAATCCATCAGCCATTTTCAGTAAGTTTACTATGTTTTTTGAAATTGCGGGATTGTCAAATCCAAGAACCAAATTTCAAATCACTTTTGAATGCCGCTAGTAAGCTCAGATATTAATTGCACAAACTGGAATCCAAATTGAATGTACAATAAGCACACTAGGAAACACCAACTCAAATCAAGAAGCTCCACCACAACTAAAATCAAATGAAAAATTCAATCTCAATATCCATGTTCAGACATAAAAAGTGATTAAACTTTAAAATCATCCAAAACTGGAAAGGATACAATACAGTAGTTTTAAATCTATGGCAACAAACAAAATGAACTCAGATTTAAACGAAATGAATTCAGACTTAAGCAAAATTGAAATGAACCCAAATCTATTGTAAACCAATATAAATTCATTTATTTTTAATTTTGTTTAAATCTGAGTTCATTTTGTTTAAATCTAGATTGTTTTTCTTGTTGCCATAGCTTTTAAAACTACTGTATTATACACTTCAAATTACAGATATAAAAACTCTGCTACTATTCAAGGCTAAATCAAGAGAAAACAACTACTCACAACTAAACCAATAAATCTAAAAAAATACATATTTAATCTAAAATATATTTTTATTTTATTTTTATGGACTGTCAGTTGCATTCCCAACCAGCTCCTGCACCAGCCTGTGGGGCAGCCTGTCCACAGGGAGTCCCAGAGGGTCCAAGAACAGACCCAGAACCTAACTCAAGGGAGTCATGCCAACACACAGGCCTCCCAAGGCGTCAGAGCCAGTCAACTACCTCCTGTGTCCCAAGCCAGATCACACAGCCTTAATCCCAGACAGAAGCTGCTCTCAAGGCCTGGAACTAAAGTCTCTTACACAAAGGTCATCAGGAATAATAGGGTTACATACACCTCCACTGTGTACCCAGTGGTCACCTGGCCCCGCACTCTTGATCCAAGAGTTGCTGCTTCCTGCCCCCGCGTCTTTGACACCTCCTATGAGCCAATGGCCACCACCAAAGAGCCATCTGCGCCTGTATTGTATGCCACCATTGATGACGCCAGCGCAACCAATCGTGATCCCACCTTTTACATGAAGGTCCCCATCCCCTGTGTCAAGCCTGGTAGCCAGGATGCCGTGGTACCTGCCAAGGGCTGGCGTTAGTTGACAGATAGTGAGTGTGAAGCTCTTCTCAACTGCTTGAATGGGGGAATGACAGTTTGGGATATTGCGTCCCAATTTGGTGTCACAGCCAGATACATTGCTGACATCAACACCAAGTATGGCAACACCAGGCAAATTGCCAAATCCACCAAGGCTAAGCGGCAGCCAAAACTCTTGCAGCCTGTGCATATTGACGCAATAAAACAGTGGGTAGCCAAGGATTGCCACCTGGACACACTTGCTGTCCAATCAATGCTTGCTACAAAGTTTGGGCTTTCTGTTTCTAAAACCCTTGTTTACAAAACAATGGTTGATTTGGGCTTCTCCTGGAAAGTACTGGGAGTTTTTCCGTACAACAGAAACAATGAGAAGACCATCAAGGATTGACGCATTTATGCCGAGACATATCTGGCACTAAAGGAGACTGGGAATGACCAGTTATTTTACATTGACAAATCATTATTTTCCTCCTCACTCAGGTCTAGGCATGGGTGGGTTGAGAAGGGGTCCAAGAATGGTGTAGCACATTGTGCAGCTTTCTGTTCCCAGACCTATTCAATGGTTAAACTTCTTGGTCCTTGCAGGTTGGACCAATACAAATGATCAAGGGTTCTCACAATAGCAGGACTTTTCTCAATTTTCTCCGAGTTGTCAAGGAGTATCTCCAGATCAACTACCACAGTACAACCAACATTGTTGTTCTGGATAATGTTGGGCTCCACAAAGTGGATTTGGTTGTATCAGAGTTCCCGCCAATCAATAAAAATAGCCATTTGGCCAACCACTGCCTGGCTGACTACCCAATGAGACTCCTCCTCCTGTATTCTCCATTTCTGAACCCAATCAAGGAGGTGTTTAGTTGGATCACAAATAAGGTGAAACAAGGCCTTCCTCAGGATACTGAGGATCTATTTAATATTATTGAGGTCAGTCAATTTGCAATGCCACCCAATGTGGTGGTGGCTTTAACAAGCACTCAGAATCCTTCCTCCCCAAACCATGGCCTCTGAGCCAATCAGATAAATGGGGGCTCTGGGTTTTATTTGTTTATATTTTTATTTATTTTGTTTTTAGTAGGACCAAAAAAAATTTATTTATATATAATGATGTGGTGTTTGATTATATTATAGACATATAAGAGTATGTAGAAAAGGTAAGTAAAATTAATTATACGAGGTATGAGGAATATATTTTTATTATAATGCACTGAATATTATATTGACTGTTGTGCTAACAAATAAAAAAATTAAAAAAGATAGAAATAGATTAATTTTATTTAAATAATTGTGAATCTTTGTCAGTACTTTGGCTTTGTTAAGCCACAAATTGGACCTTGCAGGTCATCATCTGATCCTTATTAAATCAGTGCCACTATAGCCACACAACACAGAAGCCAATGATTTTTATGTATTGCTTACTAATTAGTACTTAGGACGCGGGTCAAGAATATTGAATATATTTATAAAATCATATTACAAGGGAAAGGTAATTTGAGTTCTAAACAATCACTTGTTTAGAATATAAGTGGAGTGGGCCACACAATGCAGATAAATTCAATTCTTGTTGTATTTATATGTAATAAATGAACCTGACTCAACAAGCTAGTAAATAAAAACATTAATAACTTATTTTTATCATTTGATGTGGTTGCAACTTTAACTAAGTCTTGTAATATATTTAGATATATTAATATTTAATTTACCTACTAAAATTTAAAACAATCTTAAAATATTAAAAGTAAAATTAAAGTTATAAATCTTTAAAGTTATCTATTAAAGTTTAAATATTCAATATTTAACTATTTTTATTTAATTGTGATATTCAATATTGAAATATTATATATTTAAAATTTTAATATTGAAATATGTATTATTAAAATTTTAACATTAACTTTTAGATACTAAATATTTAATATTTAAATATTTAAAATTAAATATTTCAATATTAAAATTTTAGTATAAAAATATAAAAAATTTAAAAAAAAATTTAATTTGCAAGGGAAAATATTTATTAAGGGATGCTAATTGCAAAGGGAATGCTTTTATTCTGGGGAATTATACCCCAAAATTAAATTTTTGGCTAGAGTGTCTAATTGGATCCACATACTCTTCTGTAGGTGGTGGACAACCCTGGATGCTTTTGCTAGAGGGGTGGTGCCCTGTACCTCAGTGGTTGTTGAACATTTAATAAAAGGAAGGCGGGTGAGTGAATCAATTAATAGGTTTTTTCCAGGGGGCACATAGTACCCGTATAATGTTGCCAATGCAAAGGAGTCATACAGGGTGTGCTCAACTGTCCTATACCCCTGTGGTGTCTTCTGGCATTTGAGTGCTAACTGGCATATGTCCATTTGAATAGGTACATCCTCCAACTTTTTGATGTTGGTTTTTAATATGCATTGAAGGAGGATTCCTAGGTATACCACAACGTGGATTCTCTGCAAGGTATACTTTTCCAAGAACATGCATAATTTTTTGAAAGTTTGAACTAACCTATTAATATAGGATGTTTGATTGAACTTGATAAGGGTTCTGGGGGCGCCCAACTTGTATCAGCCCCCCATGCCTCGGCAAACAATATTAATAAAGGTTTAAATGTGTTTACAAGGACTGTGTCCCCGACTTTGTTTGACAATGCCTTGAATACTTCATTAAAAATTTCAGTTTTTAAATATTCAGTTCTATTTGAAAGTCAGTTTTCATTAAGTTTTTCTCATATTTGTTGATGTTTGAAAATGGGAATTGTTGAATTCTTTCATAGATATATTCATTGAAGTTTAACTTGACATTCCCACAAATTTCATTCATTTCTTTGAAGTTGATATTTGATCCTATTTCATATGCTTCCCTTAACTAATGACAAGCACCTTTCAGGTGGTAAATACTCCCTATCTTTAGCTTCAATACTTGAAAAATTATTCATATCTGTTGAATTATTTTACTTATTTGGTTTTTATTTATTTGTTTTACAGGGGCTACCAGTGACTGGTAACCCCCGTAGAACCAACTTGGTATAAAAGCTGCCACTTCTGCAACCTTGTCCCCATTCCTGGTGATGACTAAAATAAATATAAATAATACATAAAAAGACTTAATAATTTTTTCTCCTGTGGCCCCCTCAGCCACAGGCACCACCTCAGCAAATTTCATGAGTGTTGGCTGCTCTTCATTAATTTTCCTAGGCTTAATTTTTCTTATATCTCTTGCAATTTGTGTTTCTTCTTTGTTTTCATTTGATAAAATTTCTGTATTTCTTGAAGCCCTCCTGCTTCTTAACTGATTTTTGTTTTTTTCTGTTTCCATTTGGTTGGTTTCCTCTTCATTTGTGTTGATTTCCTTTGAAATTTCATTTCTTCAATTAGTTTGATTTTTTGAGTATTCTTTCTATTGGTTTTTGCAAATTCCTACAATTTGTAACTTTCACTTTTGAAATCTAACCACTTGAGTATTTCCTTTTGAAGATTTAAAATTATTTCCTTGTGTTCTTCATTAACTATTGTTCCCAGGCTATTTTTTGCAATTTCCTTTTGCTAGACCAAGGCTCTTCCCTCATTTCCCAGTTGATTTACCACAATTTCCCTGATGTTGTATTAAATCCTGACAACCTTTTGGAGGGCTGACTCTAATTCATTGATAAGTGTGTAAATATTTAACATTATGTTTGAATTCCATCAAAAAACTGGTTTTTATAGTACTACCTTCAACACATGAATATTTTTCATTATCAATAATAAATTAAGGACCAAAAAAGTATAAATTACATTAGAATATTGCAGGTATGCACAAAACCTGATATTTAGATATCATGTGCATAACTCAATACATTCTTTATAATAAAATTCATTGTAAACAAGGCTTTTTTCATTATAATTTATGTAAATGGACTGTGTTTATATTTAGGAGCCATTAATGCTTAGTACAAATATTGATACACAGTGCATTTTACAGCCTGCATATTTGCCTATTGATAACAATTATGTAAACTTTTAAGCTGAATTTTGTGAGTAATAATAATATAATGAATCAATAAATTACTATTTATTACCATTAATTGGCTGATTTTCTTTGCTGTGGCAATTGTGCATTTTCTGATATTTATGCACTAGTATCCAATTGGTTAATTTCACATCCAATTGCACAGGCAATAGGAAACATGGTTGCCACCCTGACAGCATCCTGTCTCAAGGTGGCAACTTGATTTCCTATTGCCTGTGTGATTGAATGTGAAACCAACCAATTGGAAGCCAGTGCGTAAATATCAGAAAATGCACAATTGCCACAGCAAAGAAAACCAGCCAATTAATGGTAAACAAACAGTAATTTATTGATCCATTATATTATTATTCCTCACAAAATCTGACTAGAAAGTTTACAGAATTAAAATCAATAGGTAAGTATGCAGACTTTAAAATGCACTATGTATCAAAAATTTGTACTAAGTGTTAATGGCTCCTAAATATAAACACAGTACATTTAATTAAATTACAATGGAAAAGGCCAAGTTTACAATGGATCTTATTAATCAAAATGCATTGAGTTATGCACATTATGTCTAAATATCAAGAATTGATGTCTAATTGCTATATTCTAATATAACATTTATATTTGTGGTTCTCAATTTATTATTGATAATGAAAAATATTTAGGCAAATAATTTTTTGTTATTCATAAAATGTACAACTTTTTATTGATTATGAGAATGTCAATAATGTAAAAAGATATGTTATTAATTATAAATCAAAAGAAATTTTATCAATTTCAATAAGTTGTCGCAAAGAAAGGTTTTATTTTACTCATCAAAGGATGAGTAGGGGAGGGAATGGGCAGCATGTACGTCATCATCATATGCGCTTGTGAAAGGGACAGCATCAGAGGTAATAGTTAGGGAATGGGTGGTGGTCTGGGAGTCAGGGTTGGAAAGCAGGTGGCTTGGTCTTGATGGGGGGTTGGGGAGGCTTGGTTTGTTGACTGGGAAGAGGCAGCAAGAGCTGATTGATTCAATTGCTCAAATTCTTCTTCTGTCACGTATGTGGGTTAGAAAAACCAAATGGATGGGCGTGGGGGGAGGCAGAAGTCCTTTCTGGACTTATC
Organism: Entomophthora muscae; assembly: GCA_014839935.2. NCBI lineage: Eukaryota > Fungi > Entomophthoromycota > Entomophthoromycetes > Entomophthorales > Entomophthoraceae > Entomophthora > Entomophthora muscae. The sequence goes on from QTSX02007191.1 coordinate 241,719, forward strand.
ACTATCACTTGCATAGAATATGACAAGATCTGATAAGTCCTGGACAAATATGGAAGGAAAAAGCTCATACCCCTTCTCAATTTGAGTACACAGTTCATTGTATGTGGCAGGCTTTAAGCGCCTGAGTGCAGAACCAAAATTATAGAGACATACATCTGCAAGATGCATGTCAGTGTGGTTGATGGATTAGGACCAGCAGGTATGCCCTGCAGCCCTAATTTCCTTGGTTGCCCATTCCTGCTGCTCCATCTCCGCACTCAGTACAACTGTGTACACGGCTTGTTGGATAGCCCACTCCTCCAGCATGTCCTTGAGCTCTGTCTGGTAGGCATACTCATCTAAAGTGTTTGATATTGCTAAGTAATAATTGACACCCAATGGGGAAACTGCCAAAAAAAACCCAACAAATCAATACAAGATTGGGCCGCACTTGTAGACGTCAGATTGGATACACTTTTCTCCATAGTCTTGGATACTTGCAGAAATCTTGACATACGGCAAGAAGATGACATCATTGCGCGTCCTCATTGCCCTCCCTTTAATAAAATTAATAATGATTGAATTTTAGGGGTTGGTATCTGCCAAACTGGGACTACTGAGAACTTGATTGAACAATATTCTAGCAGCAATCACAACTATGTGCATCCACAAATTGACTGTTCTCTTATTAGTGAAAATGCCATGAAGTCTCAGTTAGAGACAAACCTGGACCAGGGGCATTCGTGAGTCACATTCCATGATGGTCATCATAAGGGGATGAGCTTTTTTGCTATCAGTCAAAGTACAGGCTCCAGTTGGGGTCTTCTTGGGAGGGGGGGCCACAATTGGTGTGGGCTTGCAGGGTTGTAGCCACAGTGGACTTTGCAAAACCCATCACGGCCGCAATTTCCCCAGGGGCATAAGCATCCCTTGCTTTTCAACCATTTTGAGAACAATTTCTGGGGTGATCAATTTTCTTCTGTGTCTTGCAGGCTGATTGGCTGGGGGAGAGATGTGTCCATCTTGGGAATTGGTCAATGCCATCTGATAGGCTGTTTTGGGATTTAGGACTCTCTGGGTGACCCCATGGCTCAAATGGCTGGTTCTGGATGCCATTGTTGATTCAGGATTTGGGTTTTTGGCTGCCTGTGCATGATGGACAAAAAGGGCCATGCTTGAGGATGCAGGAGAAAGAACACATCCCTGGGTAGTGCTTGCGGAGGGGCCTGCGGGTTGAGAGTGGCCATAGAGGGAGGCTTCACTATTAGAAGATCCAGTGTAACCCTGTATGATTTTGTCAAGGCCATGGAACAGCTCAATTATTTGGATGTTATTAAAAGAAGGCATACTAAAATTTATATTAAAAAATTAAACTCAAAAAGAGAAGTGTATATTTTAATCAATTTTATTATTAAGTATGTTAAGTCAGTGAATATTATGATCTAAATTTTAGCCATCCTAAACTGGAATAGGATGATTTTTTAGAATGCCTGTGCTTCTTAAAAGAATTGGCACAAATCCACTCTAGATCCTTTGACTTCCTGTTTGAGATGGCCATAAATTATATTTTTTTAAAATTCACCTCATTTTTGATTTGAAATTTGGTTCTTGTATTTGAAAATCCCACAATTTCAGATTCATTAATTTTTACATGATGTCTCCAATTTGTTTGACATACAGGAAATATCAAATTTTCATAAGAATCCCGCATTTCTGATTCATGTATCCTGTATTTGTTTGCTGTGTTTTATCTTTTGTTAGTTGAGTTATCTGCTCAAGAGATTCAAAATTTTCCAATTTAAATAAACCAAAAAAATCAAATTAAATGATTGATTTTATTAAATACTTTAATTTTCACTCAGCTGAGTTGCTCGCAAAAGTGGTTCAAAATTTGGACCAAGGATTTGACAATCCTGCATTTTTACGTTTAGGTTCTGAATTTACAGTAAACCTAATTCTTTTCAATTTTAAGAATTGATTATAAGAGTCTCATTAGCACTTTTCAAATTAGCCACAATATTGAATTTTGAATCAAAAAAGATGATGAGCATGTTATGGGAAAATTTGATCATATCCGAGCCTCTGGTTAATGGTTTTAAATGTTCTTATGCTCAAATTAATTACTTAGATCAAAAGATTGAGTTGAGGTATTTTTAGATAAATCATAGAGTCAAAATGCAAATTATAAACATTTTCAAAGAAATAAGATTGGTTTATTCAGCTAATGTCAAGAAACCTTAAAATATGGCCTCAGGAAGAGACCCAATGCCTTTCAGAAATGATTGAAGGAAGTTTAAAAACCAGAAAAACATAATAAAAATCCTTATTTATTAATTTCTATTGTAATCACATTAATATATTTAATTAAATAAAGAACAGTTGTAGGATTTTTTATGGAATCAAGTTGAGAGCTCTTAAAACTTAAAGTTAAAATGATCAGGTTTATTATCTTTCTGGTATTTTTGTTGTACCATGCTTGTAATTGTTACAATTAAGATTACTCCCCTGTCTACTAATGTATTTCACAATACACAGGGAGTGCTAAAAGAGACGTCCCATGACATGACTAACAGTATAGAGGATCCTTTGGGCAATGTTGGATTGCAGGCATTATCTCCAAATTAGGAGAGATGATGATTTGATACACTGATCCATCCCACAAGTTATTCCCAGCCAGAATGTTACCGGGAATACACCACTATGCCACCCCCTGGCAATTGTGGCTCCCAAATATAATAAATCAACTGTATTATTCCTAAAATAAACATTATCTAATTCCTATTCTTGTCCTTTCTAATTGGACTGTTGTCTTCCCCAATCTAAATACTGAACTTTCATTGGTTCAGTTGCAACATAATTTATTCACTTTTTTTCTAATAGATAATTTTTAGCATGTAAATAAAAATAATTTAAAAGATATCATATCACTTATGCCTTTATTAACATCTAGTAAAGCATGAAAGTTTTCTCTAATCTTTTTGTCTTCTCATTCTAACACAAGAAACCTCCAAAGAGTGATCAGTGACATGTCAATGAAAATATTGTCAAAAATTATTGGCAACATGTCATGCTCAGAAATGCAAATTTTTTAAAGGTTAATAAATCTTTACTTCATCTATATAATATATCTATCGTTCTTGGTCATAATCTTAGAATGCTATTTTCATTGAGTTTCTGAATTTTATTATGTTGTCTTTTTACCTCAGGATAAACACCAAACATTGTCATTCTGGCTCTCTTTTCTTACAGTACTCTGCTTAGTAGACACAGCCTGGTCAACCTTGAAAGTGGACACTAGGCATTGTCACAGTAAATTTCATAATGCCAGGGATTATTTAGCCAAGTAGGAAGGCTCAAAAAGCCAAAAAAAACCTTTAAAAAATTAACTGATTTAACGGACTTGAATCAAATGGTTGATCAAAAATGGGTTACAGCTGCTCCAGTTTGCCAGTTGAATCTGATTCCCCCCTGTAAGCTGCCATTGATAAATTGACGTAATTTGAGGGTCACCTGATATGATCTTATTTATCAGCATGGTCATCAGAAGTTGGTCACTCAAGGGTTCTTTGCAAACTAGACTAGATACTCATTTGACAATGTGGAAGGAATAGGAGCCCAGGATCCAGGTGGTATTGCTTAGTCAAATTTTGATATATATTGAATAATTTTCACTGTTTCAACTCTTAAGAGTTAAGTCCTCCCAAAATTTTACTCAATAAAATCAAATATCCCTTGGTCTAACTTTATTTTCAAATACATCCTGTAGTTGGCCTGCTGCACTACATTCCCTACAATCTAATTCTTAGCCAGATTATTACGGGAAGATGGGGCCCTGCCGTTGGCACTTTGTCGTTGCCTCCGCCCAATGTTAATCCAATGCCTGCCAATCTCAGAGCTGTTCCTCTTACATCAAAAACTGAAACTTTGATTCTATCTCAATGTCCTGAATTTTATGCTGAAGGCACTCTGATTCTCTTGCAGGCTATTTATCTTGGGCTCTTTTGGTTAGGGTTAATCATTTTACTTAACCCTAGTATCTCATTTGGAAATTTCACAAAACGGTACTTGAAGCTGTGTTGGTGGTTAATCATTAACTCCATGTGGATTTGGGCGGTGATTCCCCACCACTTGGAGACAGCTTCTTACTATCCAGCAATTTCTGTCACAGGCATTGTGAGATATAATAGCAACCTAAAATGTGAACATAGTTCTAAAAAATTTCTGTGACTGTTGTCTGCAAAAAACTATATTAGACACTTGAGCAATTCAATGACGTGTCAACCCAATTATTTTTCTCTAAATTGCTGTCTTAATTTTGCTTACATCAATTGGGCTAAATCAAGCTCAGTTGTAAAATTACCTGCTTTATAAAATTAGAAGCCTGAGTCTGGTAAATTAAAAACAGAAATAGAGTATCAAGTTAAACACTAAGCAATAAACACAATTGTAAATAGAATAAGTAGCATCTAAATGAGAGAAGTTATTTACACTCAGATTTTTTAAGCCAAAACAGAAAAATTATTGTATCAGCTATTATTTTGTGATACATAACCAAATAATGAAATTATTTAATGCTGGCCTAATTAACTACTATCCTGCCTATTTAGGCAAGAGCATGCCTAAGTCAACATCTAACTGCTTAATAAATTTACTTCAAATTGATTACTTAGATCAATCTCTCTTTCAGGAACAGCACATTAACATTATTAATTCCCCTTGAAAACCTAAAAAAACTACATTTGTCTTCTAAATCTTACTTTCATTAGCCTTTATGTAACATTTACAACTTCTGATTTTACAGTAGTTTTCAAAGCTATGGCAACTAGCAAAATCAACTCATCACAGAACATAACAAAATAGAAGGGAGCCTAAATCTATTTTCAATCAATGTAAATTCATTGGTTTTAAATTTTGTTTTGATCTGAGTTGTTTTCACTTACAGTTGATTTGATTTTGCTTATTGCCACAGCTTTGAAAACTACTGCAAGTCTTTGTTTCTAATTTACTTGTGCACATAGACTTGTCTTTCAAGTCATATTTGATATAAAAGGCAAGCTATTCCTATCAATGAAAAAATCAGCAAATAGTAAGCCTATATGATGCTGCTAGTCATAGAATGCAGTGAGTATTATTTAGAGTTTTATCAAGCTTAAACTTAATTAAAAGCTTTCATAATATTTTATAGGTTTAAAAAATAAATAGCCCTGATTCAAAACAACTTTATTGGTGCAAAATTTTTTAAGACCTGCTACATTTTTAATACTCTTATTTCTAGAAACTAATTTCATATATTATGACATCATTTAGAGTATTTTAATTTTTAATTTTTAATTTCCTTGTAAAAAACTAGAAATATGTCACAATATTATAAGTTGACTTCTAGATATGAGGATGTCAAGAAAAGTAGTAGCGAAAATTTAAGCAGAGACCAGAGTGATTACTGTAAGTAAATAAAAAACAGCTTCAAAGCTATAGACTAAGCAAGCTGAATATTTTATATTACAGTATTAATGATTATAGTTTTTTTGCTATGAGATATTTGTTTGAATAGTTAGCTTTAGAAATATTATCAATCTATACAGGGCAAAGAAAAATAGAGTCTCTCCAAAGCTTTGTTAAAGAAAAATTTGTTTAAATATTAAAAATATATGGATTAAATATGCTAAAGTAACTTAACCAAATGAATACTACATATTATATCAATGATAAAAAAGCTGAGAGCTGAGAAAATAGCTATTAGTACTAAACTAAACCTAGATAGCTTCAAACAAAAGTTCAAAAATGAATAATAACTAACATTAAAATTTTCAATAAAAAGATTTCATAAGACAACTATTTCAAGTTAAGAAGAATATATCTTTCAAGATTAATACCTTCTGGCTAGGCAAGTGAGATGCATTATAGAACCAAACATCCTGACTTTTTGGTTGTGCGCAGTTTGGGTGGTTCTAGAGCTGCAATAATAGCTTCATCAAAAACATTTTTAAGCCCAGCTTGAGTGAGTGCTGAACATTCAACATATTTGACTGCGTTAAGATCATTAGCTAGCTTTTCACCAAGATCTGCAGTGATAGGCTTTTGCCGTTGCCGGGCTAACTTTTCAATCATCCCAGGGTCATTTCGAAGATCTACCTGAGTTCCAACAATAAGGCAAGGTACTTTAGGACAGTGATGATGAACTTCAGGAAACCACTTTTCCTTTATGTTTTCAAAAGAAGCAGGTGATGTTACAGAGAAACAAATAAGAAAAACATCTGTTTGTGGGTATGACAAAGGTCTCAAGCGATCATAATCCTCTTGTCCTATAGAAAGAGTTAAAAAGCATAAAAAATTATAATACCTGCAGTATCAAACAATCCAAGAGTATAGGGATCTTCACCTATGGTAATAGTAACAGCATAGTTATCAAACACCTATGACAAAATTTTAATAAATAAAGGAATATATAGAAACTTTATAAACTTACAGTGGGCACATATTCTGAAGGAAATTTATTAGTTGTGTAAGAAATTAAGAGACATGTCTAAAATCAAAGTAAGATATTATACTGAGGTAAATATAATGATGAGATAAAGTTAAAATTACTTTTCCAACAGCGCCATCACCTACAACAACACACTTGATGGTCTGCATTTTATAAATATCTGGATTTCAAATTATAGATAAAAGTGAAGATATGTGAATTAAGTATTATAGTATATAGTTAAGCTGATATATAAAATCTTAGCTTGCATCGATTGTTCTAAGGCTGTGAAGTCAGTGTCACTTCAAAGCCACTGCCGCTAATGCCACACTAGGTGATGTGGCAAACTATAAAACACATTATTTTGGGTATTATTTTGATTGGACATTTTTCCTGAAGGAGGCTTTAAGTAAGCCAACTGCACTGTTTAATATCAGCTGGAACTCTTCAGCATCCCACTTTCAACCACTCGAAAACTTCAATTTTCATGATATAATTGAATCCTGATAGACTTCAAGTGAATGCCAGCTGGTTCTTGTTGAGATCCACGGACTTGATTGATTCAATCTTAAATATAAAATACCAAGCCTATTGAAAAACAATCAACCCCAAGTCCATAATTAAAAATTCAAGAAGTTAATTCGTCATTTGATTTTAATCCTGGATTCAGTCTCAAGCCTTCAAGTCTACATCCCAGCCCCCAAATCATGGGCTCCAATTGGTTAATAACCGAAACTTTGCATCTTATGATTAGCCGTAGACCCCTGTCTTCTAAAGCGTCAGAAGGAAAGGTGCCACGCATTTCAAGCTTTGAGAGGCTTCAAGATAAACCAAAAACTAAGAAATTGATCAACCAGATAGTCGCTGCCAATTAAGCTTTATGCTATAAACAATAGCAAGATAAATTAATATAATAGTAACCATATATGTTATATCTTTATTTGTTTCATAAGTGGCCTAATTTTTTAAGCTTGTTAGCCATCTTAAAGTCAGGTTTATAATATTTTTTTAAATAGTTTCTTAATGTTTTTATTTTGCATTGTTTTTTTCTACTTCTTGTTTGTATCCGGTAACGTTTGCTTTGAAATTTCTGGAACTCAACTTAAGCTTCTAATATTTCTCCTCCGATATATGGACTCACTTAAAGTCTAAAATTTAAATTCAGCCTTTTTGAAAGTTAAATATTCATATAGACTCTTAATAAATGTCATATTCCCATTCAAGTTGAAAACATTTTTTGGTATCTGAATATAGAAAGATACGTAATTATGAAGTAATATTTGTTATCTTTTTTATTAAAAAATAAGTGTAGACAAGATCTGCTGTATTGTTTAAATTATCTTTACAAAATTCCCTTTTTAGAGTCAATTGCTGCCATACTTTTTTCGATCGATCTAGTTTTCGCACTGAACTTTAATGGTTGGATATAAATTTTGGGTATCAGGTTTCAAAATCTAATCATATGTGCCGCTCACTACCTTTTAAGAACAATCGTTTCAGATTTCGATTAACAAGTTGATTGCTTACGCTATATCTTAATTAACGCATAGCTTTAGTTTGTTAAAAGTTGGAATTGTCACTCACATGAGCCAACAACCATTAAAATATCAATTCCTTTCAGATTCTCTCAATTGTATGAGTGTTGAATCCACCGATTCGACTAATTAAGGCTTGATAAAAATAAACTTGCCTATAGTCGCAACAAATTTGATAAGACTTGGATATTATTGGTCCATTCAACTGCTTGTAGGACCAATAAGCTTTTTGTGGCAGGTTTTTTGAGTTTGTAGTCTCATTCTGGTAAGGAAGTTGATAACCTTTATAATTACCTTTAAATTAATGTTGCTTTAAATGGCTGTATTTTGATAGTAGAGCTCAAGATGACTGCTGCTTAACTAGAAACCGTAGAACAGAATACAATGTAAGATTACACTCGGGAAGTGAGCTTTTATAAGTTCATTGGGTTTGAAAAGACAGAGGTAGAGATCTTCCTGTATGAGCTCGTCTGGATAGATTTTTGGTTAAAATCTGAAATATTCTCAAAGCAATTATAAAGGCTAGTTTGGGATTTTTAAAATATAATTGTGTTGTTTATTTGTGAATATGAACAAAGTATATGGTATCAGTTAACAGACAATATTAGAGAATATGTAGTAGTTTGAAGGTTAGCCATGAGGCTGGTGCATGGTGGTGAAGTGGGGAATTCAGGGATGGATATTAGACTGAAGTTTCAGTTTAAGACTGTTATGTCACACTTCTTCTCTTCATTCATGGGCTTGATTAAAAACTGTCATTTGATTTCCATTAATGACAATCTAATGGATGATCTTCTTGATTTACTAGATAGTAGTTATTAGATGTGGGTGTCTAATACCTTATTGGGACCCGACCACTATGGAAAAATTTTCTTTGAAAGTGATTGAGATACAGAGTTCTTAAAAACAAGAACTTCAGTTTTAATAAGGATCTGATTGATAGTAGGTGCGGCAAACACTTTTGCTCCCAGCTTCTTCCAAGACTTGCACTTGGGCTTGCCTGTAGGCTTCATCTATGGAAAATTGCTTGAGCTTATATTATTACCATCCAAGCTTCAAATAGGAACTCCATATAAAAATTCACAGGGTTTGAACCTTGTTGTTGCTTGAACTTGGGAACAATAGTTCCACTGTGTGGCTGGTAAGTGGATGTCCCAACGTGTTGTGTCTTCTGTTGTGATCTTCTCTAAGCTCTTGATGAGTGTCTGGTTAAAGCACTATATCAAGTCATTATATTGTGGGTTGTATGGTGTGGTAAGTTTGTGTTTAGTACTAACAACCCTGCAGAAGTTATCAACTAGCTTGTTTCTAAAATGATTTTCTTGATCACTGAGCAGAACTGCAGGAGTTCTGTAGATGGTAAAATTTTCTTCATAGAGGAACTTCACTGTGGTTTTCTGTGTCATGCTTCTTTGTTTCTCTGGCAACAGACCATTTGGTAAAGTACTTTGTCACAACAATTATGTATTTTTTCTTACTAACACTCTTTGATATAGGTCTGATGTAGTTGATGCCCCACATTTCAAAAAAGCTGCATACTATTATAGGGTTGATGGGCTTTGATACTGGGTACTTCTTCTCTAAATCTGGTACAGATGACAACTTTTTAGGTAAGATTTAATGTCTTTGAAGTCTTTGGGCCAACAATACTTCCCCCATAAATTGTCTGCTATCTGTGCCAGATTTAGAGAAGTACCCAGTATCAAAGCCCATCAACCCTATAACAGTATGCAGCTTTTTTGAAATGTGGGGCATCAACTACATCAGACCTATATCAAAGAGTGTTAGTAAGAAAAAATACATAATTGTTGTGACAAAGTACTTTACCAAATGGTCTGTTGCCAGAGAAACAAAGAAGCATGACACAGAAAACCACAGTGAAGTTCCTCTATGAAGAAAATTTTACCATCTACAGAACTCCTGCAGTCCTGCTCAGTGATCAAGAAAATCATTTTAGAAACAAGCTAGTTGATAACTTCTGCAGGGTTGTTAGTACTAAACACAAACTTACCACACCATACAACCCATAATATAATGACTTGACATAGTGCTTTAACCAGACACTCATCAAGAGCTTAGAGAAGATCACAACAGAAGACACAACACGTTGGGACATCCACTTACCAGCCACACAGTGGAACTATTGTTCCCGAGTTCAAGCAACAACAAGGTTCAAACCCTGTGAACTTTTATATGGAGTTCCTATTTGAAGCTTGGATGGTAATAATATAAGCTCAAGCAATTTTCCATAGATGAAGCCTACAGGCAAGCCCAAGTGCAAGTCTTGGAAGAAGCTGGGAGCAAAAGTGTTTGCCGCACCTACTATCAATCAGATCCTTATTAAAACTGAAGTTCTTGTTTTTAAGAACTCTGTATCTCAATCACTTTCAAAGAAAATTTTTCCATAGTGGTCGGGTCCCAATAAGGTATTAGACACCCACATCTAATAACTACTATCTAGTAAATCAAGAAGATCATCCATTAGATTGTCATTAATGGAAATCAAATGACAGTTTTTAATCAAGCCCATGAATGAAGAGAAGAAGTGTGACATAACAGTCTTAAACTGAAACTTCAGTCTAATATCCATCCCTGAATTCCCCACTTCACCACCATGCACCAGCCTCATGGCTAACCCTCAAACTACTACATATTCTCTAATATTGTCTGTTAACTGATACCATATACTTTGTTCATATTCACAAATAAACAACACAATTATATTTTAAAAATCCCAAACTAGCCTTTATAATTGCTTTGAGAATATTTCAGATTTTAACCAAAAATCTATCCAGACGAGCTCATACAGGAAGATCTCTACCTCTGTCTTTTCAAACCCACCAGACTTGTAAAGGCCCTCTTCCTGAGTGTAGTATTATATTAGTGATTCTGCCAGGGATAGCACTCAGATGCTATCCAAATCCTAATCTATGATTCATGTTTTAATTTTTTTGTTTTCCTATTCTTGTGATTATTGGCAATGTTGGGATTTCTAACACATTTGCTTTCTGATAATTCATGCATGAATTTATAAAATGCCATATCTGTCAAAACTCAAATATATTTATCTCTAAATAGGACTGTTATGCTTCAATAACCTTAAAGTTAACTCTGACTTTTTTTCTAAATGTGCAGTAGTTTTCAAACCTGTTTTAGGTTTCAATTATTGTTCAGTTTAGAACACATAGGTTCTGTCAGGGATCCAGTCTTGGGCGGCCGGAGCGTCATTTTCAGGGGTAACTCAGACCAGGTTTTTTGCGGGTAAAGCCCACCACAAGAGAGGAGCTAACTTAAAAAGATAGGTGAAGGGCTTCCTGACCCAGGACCATGGGCCAGCGGCCAGAATTATAGTGTCAATCACCTCTGCGAGGGTGATGTACACAATCCCAAACAGCTTGCCAGTGTGGTCAGTTGAGAGGCCGGGTGAGGAGGCAGGCATAGGCTTGGGGGTCACAGGTGGTTCCAGGTGGAGCTCGTAAGCAGGAATATAGTTAAATTTTCCTCTAAACAATTTGGATGTTGAGAATATCCACAGGTCTTGACAATTGTATCTAACTGCAGATTTTATGTGGGCCAAAGGATTGAATTTGAGTATCTTTTCCGAGGTATAGTCCTTATATTCAGATTTCAAAGGATATTCAGTGAAGTTGACAAGGCCAAAGGGAACACCTGGAGGACAGAAATCTGCGGGCAGAGGAACAGGAGGGCCGGGAGATCTTGTAATGAATTGATAGATGGCAAATACAAAATTAGGCAGTAGCTGTGTAAGCCAAAACAAAATAACCTTTATTCAAAATGACAATAAGGTTTGAGCACGGAATCTATAGGCATATATAGCATCCTGCCTCCAAACTTAGTATTTTTCATAAGGGCTTCATCAAAATATTGGGGGAAATCCAGGCAGGTGGCCAGGAGGCCTGGGTGCAGGAGCAGCAAAATGGCACCTTGGCTGAGTAATCTCATTGGTCGGAATGTCCAAACGATCACTTGATTTTCTTGATTTTGGGCTGTGGTTGCAGGGTCGGGCCTAAAGCCCATGTTTTCTTTTGGTAACTGAATTTGATTGGTTACCCAAGAGAACTTCAAGTTCATGAAGTTCACAGAAGAACTTTCTCTGCAATCATTAGGCAATTTGAGAAGCTCCTCCTTAGGCACCACCATGGTCAAGCCTGCGCTGGTATTCTGACTTTGGACTTAGCAGGAGCTTCAGCTTGCAGAGGCTCAGTCCTAAGAAAACGTGGGCAGGCGGTCCCTTGCTCCATAGGGCCGGCAGTCTGCGGAAATTCAGGGTCAGGGTTTGAATCCCACTCTTAGGCCTGGGCTTCCAGGGGGGAAAATTGTCAATCCTGAAAGGTTCAGTCACAATGAACTCTAACTTTTTAGATAAAAATAGAAGCTAATTTCACAGAAAATGTGCGATATTTGGCAAAAATGTCTTGTCACACAACAACCTATGCAAACTTGGAACAGATATATGATAGTTCAACAACAATTGTACCAAACACTAGAACACATGAGTTTCAGTCACATAACAAATCTACTTTGTTTACTATGTTTTTTATGAATGCATGGAACTCAGTCACAAAAGTTGCAAACTCAATCCAACAATGAACCCCAATAGCAACTGAAACAGACAACAAACATATCAAATATAAAAAAATCAGTGAATCTATACTACTTTTACCAGCTCATCTTAATTAAGACACATAATATAGAATATGAAAAAATAAATGTTCTAAGTGTCTTTTTGAGATTAAAATTATAAAAAATCAAATTTATCAAAAAAACACAATTAACAGGGCACATTTTCAATCAAAGATAATAAATATAGAGATATAAAAACCTAATTTGAAATAAACAGTAGTGACTACTGTAAATTCATAACCTAAACGTAAAAATGCGTGATTGTCAAATCCTTGGTCCAAATTTCAAATCACTTTTGCGGGCAACTCAGCTGAGTGAAAAATAAAATATTTAATAAAATCAAACATTTAATTTGACTTTTTTAATTTATTTAATTTGGCAAATTTCAAATCTCTTGAGCAGATAACTCAACTAACAAAAGACAAAACTCAGCAGACAAATGCGGGATACATGAATCAGAAATGCGGGATTCTTATGTACAATTTGAGATTTCCTGTATTTCAAATGAATCATAGACATCATGGAAAACTTAACAAATCTGAAATTGCGGGATTGTCAAATCCAAAAACCAGATTTCAAATCAAAAATGAGGTGAATTTGAAATAAATATAATTTATGAGCATCTCAAAAAGGATGTCAAAGGATCTAGAGTGGATTTGTGCTAATTCTTTTAGGAATCATAGGCATTCTTAAAAATCACCCTATTCCATTTTAGGACAGCTAAAATTTAAATGCTTGATTACAGTAGATTTTAAAAAAAGCTAAAATAAAATAGAATCATATATTACAATCTGTTTTTACCATGTTGCCTTTTCCTTGGTGTGTTGATAGTTCATTTGCTGTTGATAATGTGTTTGCATTTAATTGGATGGTTTCACCTCCAGTTGCCTTGGCAACTGGAGGTGAAACCATCCAATTAAATGCAAACACATTATCAACAGCAAATGAACTATCAACACACCAAGGAAAAGGCAACATGGTAAAAACAGATTGTAATATATGATTCTATTTTATTATTAGTATTTTCTGAAATCTACTGTAATCAAGTATCCTTAATAGCAGCATATGAATACATAGTGCAGTAAACTGATGGTTTATCTTTTCCTCTCCTTTCTTCCTTGAAAGAAAGTTTTGTTGGCCCCTTGGCTGCGCCAGGGGCCAAAAAACTTTAAAAAATTTCTGCATCATCAGGGGAGTAGCTCATAAATCATTATATGGGTTTATGGTCGCTATATTAGTGATTTAGAGTGCAGAATATTGCATCATTTCCAGTTTAAACAATTTTACAATTCACTTAATTTCATGTCTAAACATGATTGTTGAGATTGTATTTTTCATTTGATTTTATCCAGAGTGGAGCTTCTTTATTTGGGTTGATTTTTCCTAGTTTCTTACTTTACATTCAATTTGGATTCCAGTTCCCGCAATTAATATCTGAGTTTACTAGTAGCATTCAAAAGTGATTTGAAATTTGGTTCTTGGATTTGACAATCCTGCAATTTCAAAAAACATAGTAAACTTAATGAAAATGGTTGATGGATTTGAACACTTTAAATCTGATTCCAGTTAATTCATTTTGTCCTTTGGAGATATTCAGTTCAACTTGAACTTTTCAAAGTGTCTATGAGTTCCCGCATTTTTAAAAATTTAAATAAAAATGCAAAGAATTCAATTTAATTAAAAAAGGCTATCCCGCAAAAGTGATTCAAAATTTAGACCAAGGATTTGACAATCCTGCATTTTTACGTTTATGTTCTGAATTTACAGTACAAGCCTTTAGGCTACTATACAGTAGTTTTAAAAGCTATGACAAAACTAAAATACCTCATATTTAAACAAAATAATTTCAGATTTAAGTGAATTCCAACTATCAGGTTAAAATATAACTCTGTTAACAGGAATTTTTGGCGCTGATGGACAAAATGGGTCAACACAGCAACAAATTGCCCACACGCCAAGAGAGGCTATTTAAAATACAATCCAAAATACATTGATTCAAAAAAAATGTTGTGAGATGACCTTTGGTGTACATATGTTTACTATGTAAATTGGTGACAAAATACACCCAAGCACAGTGAGCCAAAACTAAAACCAAAAACAAAACACAATAGCAACTCAACATGTAAACAAAACCACTCAATTGTTGTGCGCAATGAATTGTAATCAAGAATGATACCAAGGTATCTAAAATAAGACACAAGATCTGAAACAGAAAATTTAAAAATATTGTGTTGGGTGCTTTTATTTGGTATAAAATCTGGGAAAAAGGGTGGAAATTATTTCAGGTATTCTAAAATGGGCGTTGTAAAACCAAAAACAACTAATTAAGAAATAAAAAATATATAACTGGGATATTGGGTGGAAAGATATCTAATTAAATATCCATATTCAGATAAAAGCAAAAATTAAAATTGTTGCAACCAAGTTTCCATTCTTGCCTGCCAATGTATCTTCAATATACAGGGGGTGCTCAATGAGTTGCCCCTTGACGTATTTAACAACATAGACCAATCTGATGGCAATATCAAACTGGGTGCACTTTCTTCTAATTAGGAGTGCTGCCAATTCAACCTGTTGATCCCCACACAAGTTATTCCTTGGCTTCAAACCTTACATGGAACATGCCACTATGCCACCCCCTGCGGCCTTGTGGCTTTCCCCATATAGTATATTAGCCACAATATTCTACAATAAATGATACTCTATCATATTCATTCCTGTCCTTTCTATTATACTGTTGTCTTCCCCAATCAAATACTGAACTCAAATTGGTTCAGTTGCAACAGTGGTAGCAGCAGTAGGTTCACAACCTACCTAAAAGAAAAATCCCCCAAGAAAGAACAGAGTACAGGCAGTATGGCTACTCCCCATCAAAAAATCTTCCTTACAATCCCCAAGGGGACACCCCCAAAGGATAAGTCATCTATCAATACCAACTGGTACTCACAAGCATGTATAATTGGCTCTGCCTTGGGCAGCGCAACACAAGCGTCACCCTGCCCTAGTCAGATATCTTGAAACACATGCTCAACTTCCAGCTTGAATCCTTTGCAGGTGATGTCAAAGGGGCTGACATTGTCAGTTGGCTCCATTCTACTGAGACCTGCCTTTGTATCTTTCAAGTTCCTGAGCCCATGTGGGTTGCCACCGCTTCTGGGCGCCTCATGGGGCCTGCTACAGTGTGGTTCACCAACTGGGCCAGCCAAGAGATAGACATCACTTGGGTGCCGTTCAGGGAAGCTGCAAAGTCCTGCTACAGTGAAACCTTTTCACCTATTGTGGTGGGAACTCCCCTCCTGGCCATCAAACAGACCAGGTCTGTCCCTGAATGACTTGCAGCCTGGCAACAAGCCCTTGATGCCGCCCCAGAAGCTGTCACCAATGGGAATGCCATGTTCCTTACTTTGATAGTCAATGGGCTCAACCCCCATATCTGCAAATGGGTTCCCGTGGGTTGCTGTACCTCCATCAACAACTTCTATAAGACCATTGTGGAGGCCAATAACCAGGCTTCAATGGGCTTCTGCAGATCTAATGACGCACCACCCCAGTCTTTTCCCGCACCTGGCAGTACCCACAATCAAGTAGGCTGCCGCCAGTCCCGCCAACAAGAAAATGGGGTTAAGCATCCCTGCAAGGGGGAGCTACAACTAGCACAAATTGAGGATCAGGAAAAAGCCTGGGGGATGTAGATACAAGAGGTTCTGCAGCCCCACTTGACCCTCACTCTCAATTTCTCCTTGCAAAGAGCCCCTGTGATTACAATCTGTATGATGTTA
Source organism: Entomophthora muscae (assembly GCA_014839935.2). Classification (NCBI taxonomy): domain Eukaryota; kingdom Fungi; phylum Entomophthoromycota; class Entomophthoromycetes; order Entomophthorales; family Entomophthoraceae; genus Entomophthora; species Entomophthora muscae. Next base: position 258,119 of record QTSX02007191.1, read on the forward strand.
AAACTCTCAATGTATTCCAGGTCTACAGTGACAACCCTGTTCTCCAAGAAAGCCATTCTTCAAATAAAGTAACCCACTTGGCCTACCCCTTCTGTTTTTGTGGGAACACCCACAAACTTTTGGTAGAAACTGGGGCCAATCACACTATGGTTGACCAGGCGTTTGCTGAATCTCAACAATTAGACCAAGTACCAAGCAGGTTCAAGGCAGTACAGGTGGCTGATTCCTGTAGAGTAGCAATTACCCATGAGACGGTACCCTTCTCTGTGAGAATGGGGAACATCCAGGTTAAGCTCTCTGGGCCAATCATGTCAGGGCTTAGCCACAATGTCATTGCTGGTCTTGACTGGCTTTGGCATAATTATCCCTATATTGACTGGGATACATCTGTAATTACCCTCAACAGAAATGGGGTGAGTTTCCAGATTTATTCTATCAAAATGAGCAAGTTGCTCCATGATACTGTGTTCTTCAGAATCACAGGGACAGGTACGTACAATTTCAAAGGGGGGAACTAGACTTCAACCAATGCTCAGTTAAATTTATCCGCGCTGAACCACCTGCGGCCCCTCTCTTGACCATTTTACCTTCACCAGCAATTTCCACACTCCTCAAGGAATATAAGGACGTGTTCAGTGAAACACTGGTCCAACTACCTCCTCCCTGGGAGATCTAGCACGCTGTAAAACTCCAAGGGTCATTACCTAAAGCATGTCCCTTATACTGTCTCACACCAAAAGAAGATGAGACCCTTTGCCAGCACCTCGTGGACGCGCTTGACAAGGGCTTCATCTGCCCCTTACTCTCTCCATACGGGACTGCTGTCTTCTTTGTAGCCAAGAAGGACGGGTCCCTTTGCCTGGTCACAGATTACTGCGCCCTAAATGAAGTGACAGTTACAAATAAGTACCCCCTGCTGTTAATTGACAACCTGTTTGACCCGCTTGCAGGTGCAAAGGTCTTTAGCAAGATCAATCTCACATCAGGGTACAACCAGGTCCGCATTGCACCAGGGGATGAGGCAAAGGCTGCCTTCCACACACACTACGGGTTGTTTGAGTGCCAGGTCATGAACTTTGGAATGACCAATGCTTCTTTCACCTTTTCCATGTTGATGAACAAAGCATTTGAGGAGTTGATTGAGAAATGTGTTATTTTGTACCTTGACAACATTATTGTCTTCAGTCAAGATCAAATCACACATCTCCAACACCTCTGTGCTGTCCTTGACACCCTTTGGAAAAATCAGTTGAAGGCTAAGCCTTTTAAATGCAAATTCCTCAAGTCAGAGCTTCTGTTCCTTGGGCACATCATCTCTACCCAAGGGATAAAGCCCAACCCTGTCAAAATTAAGGCAATCACAAGCATGCCACCTCCCATCAATGTGGGCCAGGTGTGTACATTCTTAGGCATGGTTGCCTATGTGTGCAAGTTTATTACCAATTGCAGAGAACTAATTACATCTCTCACTGAGCAACTAAACACCAAACAGTGCTTCCATTGGACCCCTGCCAGAGATCAAGACTTCAAGACGTTGAAGCAAAGCCTTACAACTGCGCCTGTATTGCAATTCCCCAATTGGAATTGCCAGTACAAACTCAAGACTGATGCCTCTGACAGGGCCATAGGGGGTGTGCTACCAGTGAAAACTGACAAGGGTGTCTTCCTCCCTGTGGCATACAAATCCAGGAAGCTCACCAACTCAGAACAATGTTACCCCATACATGATAAAGAGTTAGTGGCAATTGAGCACTGCATCAAGAAGTGGCGTTGTTACCTGGAAGGGGCCACCTTTCTGCCTTGCATCCTGACAGATCACAAGTTTCTCCAGTACTTCAATACACAGTCCCACTTGACACAACACCAGGAAGGCTGGGTCAAGCGCCTGTCTCCCTATCAGTTGCGCATCAATACAAGCCTGGAAAGGAACTTGTCACAGCTGACACCCTCTCCAGGCTATATGTAGCATCCATCACGGGAGACAATGGTTTTGATCCAGACTGGCCAATGCTTTACCTACACCCTGAAGCAACCCATTAAAAAGGCTTTAATTATGTGACTATCTCCAAGCTGAAGGACAACAAAATCCAGTTCACCACTGATGCTGGTAACGTCTGCCTCCAGGCGGAGATAGGTGAGAAGACACTTTATATTCCCACTACACAGAAAGGGGATACCATACTACACTACCACCACACCTTGGATAAATTTGAGGACTTAACCTCTTCAGAATCATAAAGTGTAAGGTTTGGTGGCCTTGTGTGCACCAAGACATCTTAGATCTCCTCAAAACATGTGTGTTGTGAAAAAAAGAAAACATCTGAACCTACACCCCCAAGTCTGTCCTGCTCATCAAAGCTATGGAATCCTTTGAGCAGTGGGCCCTCAACATTATTGAGCCTCTCCCTAAAGACATACTAGGCAAGGAGTACATCATCACGGCCATTGACTACTTCACCTGTTGGCCAATGGCGTGGGCAACCACTAACCATACTGCTACCATCATCACCTGCTTCATTGGCAAGGAAATTGTGGCATGCTTCAGACAACCCAAACAACTTATCATAGATGGTGGACCCAAACTTGTAGGGCATGTCATGAAGGCATACTGCGCCAAGAACATACTCCAATGTATAGTTACAACCCCCTACCATCCTCAAGCCAATGGGCGTGTAGAGTGCCTAAATGGTTCACTGGTCCAACTGATTGCCAAGCTCTCACAGAAGCACCCCAATACCGTATGGACTGAACACCTGCCCAAAGCTCTACTTATCTTACAAGCAAGAATCAACAGGGGCACTGGGTTCAACCCCAGTACCTTGGCCTTTGGAACACCTGGCAGCTTGATGGAGGTAGAACAAGGGAAATTAGGGTTCAAAGTTCCCAGAAAACCCCCCTTGTTGACTACTCCCTCCCTGAGCCATTGGCGTGCAAAAGCCTGAGACATTGAACACAAGTGAATTGAGGGGGGGGGCAAAACACCTTTAGGTCAGGTATGCAATAGGTGATCCTGTCTATACCATCAACCCCAATTTGGCCAAATTAGAACCCAACCACCTGGGGCCCTTCTAGATAGCCACGGTCTATGACAACCACACCTACCAACTTTAAGATGCCTAAGGAAACACCAAGAAGCTTCACCACAATTGCTCTTGCCCCTGCCGTTCCATCCCCACACAAAAGTTGTTTGTGTGGACCTTCCCAGATCTCCCGCAAACTCTGATCCTGATGTCTGACAATAAGCAGGGGGCAAGGGGAGGTGTTGCAACCAAGTTTTCATCCTCGCCTGCCAACATATCTTATGATACACAGGGGGCGCTCAATGAGTTGTCCCTTGACGTATCTAACAACATGGACCAATCTGATGGCAATATCAAACTGCGGGCACTTTCTCCTAATTAGGAGCACTGCCAATTTGACCTGCTGATCCCCGCACAAGTTATTCCTTGGCTTAAACCTTACATGGAACACACCACTATGTCACCCCCTTGTGGCCCAGTGGCTTTCCCCATATAGTATATTAATCACAATATTCTATAATAAATGATACTCTATTCTATTCATTCCTGTCCTTTCTATTGGACTGTTGTCTTCCCCAATCAAATACTGAACTCTAATTGGTTCAGTTACAACAAAATTAGGGAGTACTTAATTGAAATTTATTAGTCTTTTATTAAATTTTAAAATGGAGCAAATGTAACAGCAGAGTAACAATGTACCTGTTGTGCACTGTGGCAGCCTTGCAGGCCAAAAAATTGAGTCAGTGCAACTCAAGTGCCAACTCAGGAAGAAGATGAGAGAGGAGAGTTTAATAGTGAGGTTGCACTGACACAACCAGTTTAAGGAGAACATTGTGCAAGGGTATGGAGCATCAACACTAGGGTCCCCAAGCTGACCTGGAAGCCTACCAAGGTTACCACAATCAAAACAGTTAGGAACAAGGAGATCAAACATACCTCTTTTGTATTTGACCCTGTGTACCACCAGGAAGAAGTCCCAGCAGCCATGATGGAGAAGATGAAGCCTGTGCTTGAAACTAGCTACAAGCTCTACATCAGTGACAGCAATCAAGAAGACATTGAGGAGCTTGAGTACTTCCAAACTGCAGATGGGCAGCAGGTGCTAAAAAAGGTTGCTGCATTCTACAACAAGGTGCTCATGCCTTGTGTACCAGTCACCAATCAGGATCCTGGCTTTTCTGAACCCACAAAGCCCACTCAAAAGTGAATTCCTGATATAAAGCACATCATCCTTCTCAAGCTGATGCAGGAATCTGGTGACTAAAAGGCAGCTACGGTTCTTGTTGGGGCAGATCCTAAGTACACCTACAAGGTATTCAACAAATTCATTGATACTGAAAAGTTTTTGCTGCAGAGAATCCTTGCGCGTATCCACCATGCTCACCAAGGAACACAAATGGGCAATCTGCCAGTGGATAGCCTGAGACTGCCATCTTGAACTGACAAATATACAGATGATGATTAAAACTACTTTTGGGGTTGAGGCTTTAATTTCCTTTTATTATCATCTGGTGAAGAGTCCTCAATTTTCTTGAAAAAAAACTTGGGGTATCTCCATGTAACCAAGACAGTCATTCTAATATCAAAACCCAGAAAAATACGCAGAGGTGTAAAATGCCCTTAAAGCCAAGGAGACTGTTGGATTCTATTATATTGACAAATCATCATTTTCCCTGTCAATGCAAAACACATATGACTATGCCTCAAAGTGTTCCAATGATGGGATAGCTTGGCGTGCTGCAGTCCGCACCACAGCCTATTCAATGGTGGCTCTCCTTGATCCAAAGGGGATTTAGCTTTATCAAATGATATTAGGTTCCCACAATAGCAGGACCTTCTTATATTTTCTCCAATTGGTTTAGAAGCACCTGAGGCGCACAAGCCCGGGCTTCACTAATGTAATTCTGCTTGATAATGTTGGTCTTCATAAGGGTGCAGATATTCTTGAGGAATTTCCAACAAATGATACCAGTATTGCAGTTGGCCCTCAACAATTGGCTACATCAAATTTGTGCCTCAAATTTCTCCCTGCATATTCCCCACCCCTAAACCTAATTGAAGAGTTCTTTGGGTGGCTAAAGCAAGTTGTCAAGCGGGGGACACCAACTGGGATCAATGACCTCCTTGATTTTCTGCAGGCTGGGATCCACACCCTTTCAGTAGAGACTGTGGCCAAGTTTTATGGTCACGCTGATTCATTCATTCCTGTGTGCCTCTCAAAGCAGCCAATAAATTAAAGGCTTAGCTTTTCTGACTATTTTTTATATTCTCTAATTTACTATTTTAGATTCATAGATTATCATTTTATATTTAGAAGCTTCCAAGCCCTCAATCACATTCAGTGGGACCACCAATGAAGGTTTGTATTTTATTTATTTTAATATTAATTTACTTTATTGTATTTTGTGGTGACAATCAAAAATATTTAATACCAAAATATGATAAGTATATAAAAATGTCACTTCCGTCAAATAAATAAAAGTATATTAAAAAATTAAATATAAAGCACTCAAGCTATATGTGATTTTTAATAAATAAATATTGTTATTCCTGTATAAAAACCTTCTTTAAGATTATTTTGTTTTTTAATAGTTTGCTATTATAAAACAACTTTTTAAAATTAAATATAAAAAGTAATAATTAAAATTCTAATTATTGTAACTGTGCTGTTTTAGCAAAGTTATAAGGGGAAAATGTTTGAAAACTAGATAATATTCTTTATTGAGAGATAGGTAACATATGGTCAATTTGAATTTTGGATAACAGGAACATGATAGCGTTGATCACACAGCAAGATGGTGAAGGGGGTGGCCAGATCCTGGTAATGAGTCAAGCTCCAAAACAAGGTATTCACCTTAATGGATCATCTTCTGTTCATGTTGTTGGATTTGGAAATTTGAGTCATCTCTCAGGTTGGCTTCAAGTGACTGAATAATTGGATTGCGGGTCACAAACCCGCTTACTCAGAACCTTGATGGTAGGTCAAGCCTGCTGTTTAAATACCCCCAACTGAAGGTTGTCCTTCTCTGGGGGCAGGTTGTCAGGGAGGTTGTTGGGAGCCCAGGAGCTATACTGGACTAACTGTTGTTTAGTGACAGGTAGGACAGTCTTGCGTTGTTTTGTCTTGCTTTGTAGGGACTTAGGCAATCATGGTGGAGGACTTTGTCTTGTTTGCATTTTCTGAGTCCTTGTATGGGTGTCAGGATTGACAATTCATTACCCCGGGAAACCTGGGCCCAAGGGTGGGATTCAACCCCTGAACCTACATTCCTGCAGGCCGCTGGGCCCATGGACTAAGGGCCCACCCGCCCATGTTTTTTTGGGATCAAGCCCCTGCAAGCTGAGGCTCCTGCTAATTCCCAAAACCAGAATACCTGCACCAGCTTGACCATGGTGGCGCCCAAAGAGGAGCCTCTTGAATTGCCTAATGGAAGCAGAGATGGTGCCTCTGTGAATTTCATGAGTTTGAAGTCCTCTCAAGTAACCAATCAAACCCTACTGCCAAAGATAAACCCAGGCTTTGGGCCTGACCCCGTGACCACAACAAAGAATCAAGAAAATCAAGTTACCAAATTGGACGTTCTGATCAATGAGAGAACACCCAGCCGAGGTGCTATTTTGCTTCTCCCACAACCGGGCCCTCTGGCTGCCCGTCCGCACTTTTCCTGATATTTTGATAAAGCCCTGATGGAAAATACTAAGTTTGGAGGTGGAATGCTATAAATGCCTATAGATTCTGTACTCAAACCTTATCACTGTTTTTAAATAAAGGTTATGTTATTTTGGTACTTACAGCTATTGCCATATTTTGTATTTGCCGTCTATCAATTAAGTTCAAGATTTCCCGGCCCTCCTGCCCCACCGCCCGCAGTTTTCTGTCCATCTGGTGCACCCTTTGGGCCCTTTCACTTCACTGATTACCCCTTGAAGCCTTAATATAAGGATTATACACCAGAGAGAATCCTTGAACTTGATCCACTAGCCCACATTTAATCTGCTATTAGATACAACCGCCAAGGCCTGTGGATATTCTCCACCCCAAAACTATTTAGAAGAAAATTCAATTATCTCCCAACCTACAATATCTATATAGAACTTCCTGTAACACCCAAACCAATGCCAGCCTCTTCACCCAACCTTCCAACCAACCATAACAGCAAGCTTTTTGGAATAGTGTACTCCACCCTCACAGGGGTGGTAGACACCATTTTACCGCCTGCCGGCCTGTGGTCTTGGGTGGGGAAGTCTGCTTCCTATCTTCTAAAGTTAGCTCCTCTCTTGTGGTGGGCCCTGCCCACAAAAACCCTGGCCCAAGTTACCCCCAGAAACAGCGGGCCAGCCGCCCAAGACTGGGTCCCTGACATTATGACAATCTTTTTTAAACCTGATACCCTGAGCCCCAAGATGTTGTAATTTCTTGGGGCATCTTGTATGCTTTTGTTATTGATAATCACTTATTACACCTATAAGATGACCATGAACCTGATCTCTTCCATGTGGAATAATGCTAACCCAAACAACCCAAAAAGAACCAACACCAACACCGCTACCACCAATACCAATAAGCCCTCCTCCCAAGTGCAAAATGTAATTGTGAACTAATCCCTCACCAAGGTTGAGATTCCCCAGATGGGGAAGCTCACACTGGAGGAAGCCAGACGCGCCATGCCAGTCCTTTGCTTGCATTTCCAGACCAACACCACCTCCTACGCTAGCGGCACCAAGAAGGTACTGGGAGTTGCTTTCATGCTCTCTGGAGCCACTCTAGACTGGTTTGGCAAAGCCACAGCAGAAAATGTAGAATTCTGTTTGGACTATGCTAAGTTTAGGCTGTTTTAATTTCAACTGGGGAGAATTGCAACACCAGATACTACACCCTGAACTCCTTGCTAGAAATCTGCCAAGGCTCCTGACCCATTCAGGTATACATTGACAAATTCCTTAAACTGAAGACCTGCACTCAACTTGAGGACAAATTGTCAGCCATCATCTTCCGAAAGGGAGTGAACCCAGCAATGAAGGACTTATTGAAGCACCACTCACCCACCCTTGGCTTGGAAGACCTGGTCCCTTTATGCACGGGCCTCAGCATGAATCAAGAGAATGCTGGGCCCTCCCAAACCCGCCAAAACCAAGCTGCCGCACCCAATAGAGAGGGGATGACCCCTGAGGAACTTCAAAGACACTACAGAGAAGGACTCTGTTTCCACTGCCATGAAGCAGGACACTTGATCAGAGCCTGCCTTAAGAAAACCCCTGCTCCTGTCTTTTTGGCCCAAATAAACGCTTCCTCCCAGTCTTACAAGTTCATCCTAGTATCCGTTAACGTTAGAGGAACAATCTGAAAACTAAAGGCGTTCATTGACACTGGATCAGATGAGAGTTTCATTGACGCTGACTTAGCCCAAGAACTAGGCCTGTCTGCCTCTGAGAATTATTTACAGATCATCTTAGGAAACAGCACCAAGGATACAGGAAACAAATGTGAAAAAGAACTACCCTTGGTAATAGGAAACAACACATACCCATCATCTTCCATCTTGTTAAAAGGCCTACCACACCCCCTCATTCTTGGGGACTCCTGGTCAGACAGGCATGGCCTCATCCTCAACTACCGAGAACAGAATGTCACCTTAGGTGATAAGGGTACCTGCAACACTGTTCCCTTTTGCACAAATCCTGAGGAACCCAACCAAAGGCTCATGACCATACAGATTTAACCAAGCGTGGGCGTCCTCCCTGCTTCCCTAGGAAAACGGACCCACGTATTCAGCAAAGAGGCAGCCACCTGCCTCCCCAAACACACCAAGTATGATCATGCTATTGACCTTCTGCCTGGCACCAAACCCAAACATGTACCTATCTATAGCTGCAACCACAAGGAGCAGCTGGCTCTCAAGGCATATATCAAAGACATGACCAAGAAAGGCTTCATCTGTGTGTCCAAGAGCCCTTGTTTGTCACTAATGCTGTTTGTGGGCAAGAAAGACGGTGGCATGCGCCCATGAATTAATTATCAGAAATTAAACAAGATAAATGTAAAGAATTGCTACCTCATACCTAATGCTGACAACTTGTGTGATGTGCTGAAAGGCACCCAGGTGTACTCCAAGATTGACCTTAGAGATGTGTTCAACCAAATTTGAATCAAAGAGGGCAACAAATACAAAACGGCGTTCAAGACCAGGTATGGACTCTACAAATACCTGGTGATGCATTTGGACTATGCAACACCCCTAGCACCTTCCAGCGCATAATAAACACAGTATTGGGCAAATACCTCAACCAGTTCTGTATGACCTACCTCAAAAACATCCTCATCTATATCAAGACCCACAAAGAGCACTTACTCCACCTAGATCTAATCCTGAACAAGCTCTCTCAAGCCAACCTACACGCAAAGCTCAAGAAGTGTGAGTTCTTCCAACCAGAAGTGGATTTCCTGGGCTACGTAGTGAAATCTGGAGGGTTTGCAATGGCTCAGGATAAAGTGGACGCCGTGACCTCCTGGCCAACCCCTAAATGCAGAAAAGAAGTGAGAAGGTTTTTAGGCCTGGCAAAAAATTGCAGGGATTTCATCCAAAAATTTCTCACATCACTCTGCCCCTGACCCGCCTGGCTACAACAAGGTTGCCTTTGCCTGGACTCCAGAATGCACCACCACCTTTGAGGCCCTAAAACTTATGTTTACCTCTGCCCCTGTCCTGGCCATGCCTGACCCCTCCAAGCCATTTGTGCTGGAAAATGGCGCGTCTGACTTTGCGGTGAGTAGGGTCCTTCTTCAGGAAGGAGGGGATGGTATGCTACATCCTGTAGCATATTACTCCAAGAAGATGCTGCCTGTGGAAGGGAACTACCCAATTTACAACAAAGAGATGCTAGCTATTATCAAGACCCTGAAACATTGGCGCCAGTACCTCTGTGGCGCTGAATTCCCAGTAAAGGTCCTGACAGACCACAAGAACTTGGTCTATTTCTTCAAACCACAACAGCTCAACCAATTACAAGCAATATGGGCTTTAGAACTAGCCAACTACACCCTGACCATAGACTACAAGCCAGGAAAGGTGAACGTAGTACCTGGCGCCCTGAGTAGAAGAACTGACCTGGCACCCACCCACATAGAAACTTGTGACCACAACACTCAAGTACTCTTGGACCCAGCTAGCCTAGGCATCCACCTGGGATCGATGAAGATCAGGGCCAGCAAACCAGAAGTATTGATGGCCTGGTCACTTGATAAATTCACCAAAACCATGATTGCCAACCTTTCAAAATCCTTGGATAGCTCCCATTACTGAAAAGGCTACTCATTGAAGGGAACAACACTAATGCTGAACAACATAATCTTTGTGCCAGAAGGAAGCATCAGGACCAACATATTGAAATATTATCATGATTCTGAGATGGCCGGTCACCCAGAGAGACTCAAGACCCTCCAGAGTATTAGAAGGAACTTTGCCTGGCCAAAGATGAACCAAGAAGTAGGCGCGTACATGAAAGGATGTGAGACCTGTGGACAAACTAAACTCTGCAGAAACAAACCTGAAGGACTTCTAAGACCCTTGGATATACCTGCTGGACCCTGGAGATCCATTTCCATGGACTACATTGTCAAATTTCCCCTGTCCCTCTCCTTCAACATGATCCTGGTCATGGTAGACCGCTTCACCAAGATGGCATACTTTGTACTGACCACCACTCATTGCACAGCAGTGGAGACAGCCCAACACTTCCATGACTGCATCCTCACCCAACACAGGACGCCTGAGGAAATCATCATAGACAGAGGACCCCAATTCACGTCAAAATATTGGACGCAAGTGATGAAAGACTTGGGAATCAACTGGTGTGTATCTACCTCCTATCACCCGCAGACTGACGGCAAAACCAAAAGAGTAAACCAGATCCTAGAACAATACCTCCAATGCTATGCTAACGCTGACCAGGACAATTGGGCCAACATGCTTCCTACGGCCCAGTTTGCAAACAATAGTAAAGACCACACCTCCACTGGGATGTCTCTGTTCAAAGCCAACTATGGTTTTGACCCCACCTGGGATCCCAAGATTGGCGAGAAGGAAACCAACACCACTGGACGTTCCTGGGTTGAGCAGATCCATGACACACAAAAACATGCTTGACTAACCTGAACTACGCAGTGCAAACCTACAAATCCTTTGCCAACCAAAAATGAACACCAGGCCAACCCTTGCAAGTTGGGGATGAAGTATACCTGGACTCTTGCAACGTGCCCCTACATGTGCCCTGTAGGAAGCTAGCTCACAGAAGAAGTGGCCCTCACAAGATCACCAAACTAATTTGAGAAGTTGCTTATAAGCTAGACCTACCCCCCCTCCTGGAAGATTCATGACGTATTCCACCATTCCCTGTTGTTTAAAAAGGATTGGAACTTGCTCCTCCACCAACGGCTTAAGACAAACCCCCCTGCCCCTCCAAATAGGCCGTGCTGAAGAATATGAAGTTGAATACATACATGACAACAGGATCCACTACCAGAAACCCCAGTACTACGTCAAATGGAAAGGATACCCGCTAGAAGAAAGTACATGGGAACCGCTGAGCAACCTAGCTAATGCCCAAGAAGCTGTCCAACTCTATTTGAACAAAAAAGGACCAGAAGAGAGGGCCCTTGAGAAAAAAAGGGGATGATGTCAGGATTGACAATTCATTACCCCAGGAAACCTGGGCTCAAGGGTGGGATTTGAACCCTGAACCTACATTCCTGCGGGCTGCTGGGCCCATGGACCAAGGGCCTGCCCGCCCGCGTTTTTTTGGGATTGAGCCCCTGCAAGCTGAGGCTCCCACTAAGTCCCAAAACCAGAATACCTTCATCAGCTCAACCATGGTGGCGCCCAAAGAGGAGCCTCTTGAATTGCCTAATGGAAGCAGAGATGGCGCCTCTGTGAATTTCATGAGTTTGAAGTCCTCTCAAGTAACCAATCAAACCCTACTGTCAAAGATAAACCCGGGCTTTGGGCCCGCCCCTGTGACCACAGCAAAGAATCAAGAAAATGGAGTGACCAAATTGGACGTTCTGACCAATCTGAGAACACCCAGCTAAGGTGCCACTTTGCCGCTCCCACACCCGGGCCCTCTGGGTGCCTGCCTGCACTTTTCCCAATATTTTGATAAAGCCCTGATGGAAAATACTAAGTTTGGAGGTGGAATGCTATATGTGCCTATAGATTCTGCGCTCAAACCTTAATGCCATTTTTAAATAAAGGTTATGTTACTTTGGCTCTTAAAGCTATTGCCATATTTAATATTTGCTGTCTATCAATTAAGTTCAAGATCTCATGGCCCTCCTGCCCCACTGCCCGCAGTTTTCTGTCCATCTGGTGTATCCTTTGGGCCCGTTCACTTCACTGATTATCCCTTGAAGCCCAAATATAAGGATTATACACCAGAGAAAATCCTTGAACTTGACTTGCTAGCCTGCATCCAATCTGGTATTAGATACAACCGCCAAGGCCTGTGGATATTCTCCACCCCAAAACTATTTAGAGGAAAATTCAATTATCTCCCAGCCTACAATATCTATATGGAACTGCCCATAACACCCAAACCAATGCCAGCCTCTTCACCCAACCTTTCAACCAACCATACCAGCAAGCCTTTTAGAAAGTGTACATCACCCTCAAAGGGATGGTGTACACCATTGTACTAGCCGCCAGCCCATGGTCTTGGGTGGGGAAGTCTGCTTTTTACCTTCTAAAGTTAGGTCCTCTCTTGTGGTGGGCTCTGCCTGCAAAAACCCTGGCCCAAGTTACCCCCAGAAACGGCGGGCCAGCCGCCCAAGACTGGGTCCCTGACAATGAGGTAAGTGTTGTTTTTTTACCTTTAGGATAATGGCAGGGCCCACTTTTTCTGGCTTTAATTTACTATTGTTGGTATTTTGACCTGGAATTTGCTGCTGACCTCATGTCTGTCTTGAATGGGGTCAAAGGCCTTCTGTAGATGCTTTTCTTCTCTTTCTGGCTATTTGCTATTGGCCTGTATGACTTGGGAATCTGAGTGGGGTTGAACTTCACTGGGCGTTTCTGGCTTAGGTCCTGACAATGCTTGGATGATGTTGGACTGTGTTCCATAACTAACTCAAAGGGTCTTTTCCTGGTCAATCTGTTCACACAGGTCCAGCATACAAGCAATGCAGTTGGTAGCTGCATATACCAGTCCTCAGGTCTCCTGGCAGGTAGCTTGGCCAGGGCCTGCACTAGGTTGCCATTCAGCTGTTCCACATGTTCATTGGACTGAGGATGGTAGGGAGTTGTCACTGTGTGAAAGACCCCATTCTTGGTGAGGTATATGTTGGTATCTTCAGAGGTCATTCTTTGCTTCTGTCGGTTATAAGGAGTTGTCAGGGATCCATTCCTGAGGAAGGAAGGAACCCAAGTAGTGTAAAAAGAGCAGAAGGATGAAAGACTACAAGAGAAGTACCAACAGTAATTCCAACCATTAAAGTGTTTACTAGATATCCCCATAGTCTGTAAGAACCCAAGAAAGGAGCAAAATGGGTTAACCCATAGTATACTGACACATAAGTTAATACATACCAAGAAGATCCTGGTCAAATAACTGGGGGAGGCAAAAGAAGAGGCAAAGCAGGAAGAGGCGTTGTTTTATCACAGATGGGAGGAAATGGGTGCTTAGTATACAGATAATCCCAAGCCAAAGACTTTGTAGCGTCCTTGACTTGAATGTTAGAATTGAATTCACAACCTTCAGCAACCAGGTTCCATAACACTAAATGGAGCAGAAGCAGAAGAAGATTCTGATTCCAGATCATTGGGAGGTTAATTTCTGTAAGGTCTTGCCTAATAAGGCACAAGATTATAAACTATACCATGTAAAGTGTTTGGATTTAAGTTTAAAAGATAAAGAAAAGTAGGTACAGTATGTAGAAGTACCTTTAAAAGACCTGCCAAAAACTTATGATTAGACACAAAAGGTGTCATAGAGTTAACTAGGCTTAAAAAAACTATATAGAACAAGGTATTGAATAAAGCTTTTTTTGTAACAAAAGGTATATTTACGTCAATATATTCCCTGTGGGAATATCTCAACATAAAACTAGTCAAGTTGTCCCTAATGTTAAAAAATGGTGACAAAAAGCTAAATGCTTGTTGTCTGGCTATCTTCATTCCAATCATGCTAGCTGTTTAAACTCTGAAAGCAAATTTAGACCTAACAACATGTTTATTATAAACCTAAGCTTCTTTTAAAAAAAGATGATAACCTAAGTAAATTTAAAAGTTAGAATTTGAAAATGAAAATATAAAATTGAAATAGAAAAAAACCTGTGAATAGTGATTGGAAAAACCACTTAAAATTTCAGCTTAGATGCCTACTTTTCTAAAGCCTTTATTTATAGATAGCAAAATTGAAGCCTGGAAGGATCTGCAATGGGTAACCAGGAGTTTCTTGAAAAGGCACTGATAAATTTTGGAGAACACATGGTAGTTGGGGAAGATGATCTTGCAGGAGACAACCCAAATATCTGCAACTGCAGTGTTTGGGGGAGCAGCGGTTGCATAAGTAGTGGAAAGAAACCCTATCTGAAATAGGAATTTATAAAGATAACCAGAAGGAACCATGCATGAGCACACAAAAGCAAAAACCAAAACCAAAAGCAAGCAAAAACAAGGTAAGTTTTGATTAAAACTAACTAAATAAAATCTACTTCAACTCTTAGATTTGAATTTAGAATTTAAAGTTAATTCAAAGCCTGCCCTTTGGGGCAGGGCACAACAATTTCAAATCTACTAATTTGAAAGTAAAGAATAGAGAAAGCAAGATTTATTGATCCAGGAATTGAAGGTGTTAGAGCACTGGGGAGACCCCAAATGCTACTTACTAAATACTTAGGGCTTGACTGTAGAGAGTGGAATGATGTGAGATGAAATTTGGTGTGCATTGTTTACCATTTGAGTAGTATCTGGTTGGTCACTTTGGCTTTGCTGCTGCTCTGCATACTGCATTATGCAGCTAGCAGCAGCCAAATCCTCTAGTTGAAGTAGGATGACTAAGCTCTGTATATTGGCCTGGGCCTAGCTTGGGTGAACTAGATTTGAAATTAGAACTTTGGCTGCATCATCATTTCCCTGCTGATCATTTATTTACTTGTTTGGCACCCTGAGTTTTGTTAGGAGTATATTATTGGTCATTCTTGTTCTGGTTGGTTTTGGATTGGTTGGAAATGTTTTCAAAGCTCCAGAAAATCTTATTATTGGTATAGTTGTCTTCAGAAGTGTAACAGAACCCGCTTTTGTTTTTGCACTGCTTGGTAAGTTCTGATTTAATTCATCTACTAATTGATTGCTTGTTTTTGAAATTTGAGTTTGAAAAGGATGTGGTTTGAATCCAAGTGGTAAGCAATTATTTCCAAGATTTCCTGACACTCTTCTTTACCTAGATGACTATAATTAAAATCCAGGATACCCAGAATCTGAATTTTGTTGTTTATCTTGAATATTTTAAACTTGTGAGGTAGCCAGGGTTGAGGAATTGTTTTGATTTCCTGAAGATGTCATAGAAGACCATAGTTTTGTTAAAACAGCAGGCTCAACCCGCCAGCAAGGTTCTAAACAAGCAGGTTTGTGACCTGCAATCTGATTACCCGACCACTCAAAGCCAGACTAGGAAGTCAACTCAAATTGCCAAATCCAACAACATGAACAGATGATGATACTTTATGGTGGATGCTTTGTTTTGGCGCTTGACTCATTACCAGAAACACCCCCTTCACCATCCAACTGTGTGATCAACACAATCATGTTCCTGTTATCCTTGATTCACAATGACTATATAATCACTATCTCTCAATAAAGATTATTATCTAGTTTCTAAATATTTTTCCCCTTGTAACTCTGCTAAAACAGCACAGTTACAACATTGGTAGCACATGTAGGTTGTCCATCCTACCTTATCTTGAAAAATTCTGCCTGTTGCCTGCACACGCCAGGGCCAAAAAATCCTTGACAGAATTATGTCTGGCCTCCCACTGGACTAGACCCTGTACACCCCTGGTACCAAGATACCTGATGGCTTCATCCTGTACCAGAACACAGTGATCCCACTACCTGCCTTCTGCCATGTCTGCACAAGGGCTCTTTCAAGCTCCCTCTTCTATTATGCAGCCAACTGACAAGAACACCATACCCTTCTACGTAGCCCAAAGACTGTGAAGCGCTGCCTTGGAACCTTTTTCCAGGGCCAACAACAACAAAATTGCCACATGGATCCAGTATGCCCAGAGCAAGCTGGCCCAGGTGGAATGCCCACAGCAATTTTGGACTGCAGAAGTCTCTATCTGCCTGACTCATAACACTGGCACCTGGTGTGACAAGTGGTACAAAGAACACACCAACAATAACTGGGATACCTTCAAGCAAGATTTCCTGGAAAGATTTGTGCTTAAGGATACAGCACTCATGATCATACACCAAGTAAAGAACCTAACCCAGACAGGCACCGGGAAGAAACTCACCCCCGTCTACAAGGAACTCTGACTTTGTGCACCATCTGACATGGCCTTTGACACCCCAGCCACACACCTCATGTACTAGAATGCCCTCAAGTTGCATGTAATGAGACACATGAACCTGGATCAAGTGACCAACTTACAAAGTCTGTACCTGGAAGCAGAGAAAGCAGAACAAACCTCCAACACCCTTCATAAGACACAAACAGGAAAACAAGAGAGACCCAAGGATTCTATTGTGCCCTGCCCCAAAGGGCAGGCTTCAGAAAAGCTTTAGAATTTGAAATTCAAATTATTATTTGAATTAGATTTTATTAGTCTGTTTTAATCAAAAACTTACCTTGATTTTGTTTGCTTTTGGGTTGCTTTTGCTTTTGCTCCTTTGTGTGTGTGACTCAAATTTGATTTACTTTTATATAATTTCTATTCTTAGATAGGCTTTATTTTTTTACTTTTAACTCATTGGCTTACGCAACTGCCATTATCCTCACTGCTTATGCAGATCTTGGGCTCCTGTTGCCAGCTGCTTCCCCATCACCATGTGTTCTTCCCCTCTGTCTGTCAACACATCTGTTCAGAAAACTCCCTGTTTTGCCCTGAAGATCTCCCCAAGACTTGGTTTTTCTTTCCTATAAATAAAGACACCAGAGGAGTAAGCTTTTTAAGCTGAAATTCTAAGTGGTTTTTCCCAATCACTGTTTACAGGTTTTTTTTACTTCAATTATATTTTTCATTCTCCAAATTCTAACTTCAAAATTTGCTTAGGTTGCCATCTTTTAAATTAAAAGAAGCTTAGGTTTAGATTAGATACCTTGTTAGTTTTTAAATTTGCCTCCCAGGCTCAAACAGCTAGCATAATTAGAATGGAGATAGTTAGACAACAAGCATTTAGCTTATTGTCACCTTTTTTACTTTAGGGATAATTTGACTAGCTTTATGTTAAGATATTCCCACAGGGAATATCCTGACGTGGATATACCTTTGGTTACCAACAAATCCTTGTTTAACACTTTATTTTATATAGTTTGTTTAGGGTTAGTTAATTCTATGAAACCTTTTGTATCTAATCATAAGTTTTTGGCAGGTCTTTTAAAGGTACTTCTACATACTGTACCTACTTTCCTTTATCTTTTAAACTTAAATCCAAACGCTTTGCACAGTATAGTTTATAGTCTTGCGCCTTATTGGGCAAGACCTTACAGATTCCCACACAGGCGGACGCTCCACTTGACCTTCCTGGAAGCAA
This sequence comes from Entomophthora muscae, assembly GCA_014839935.2. Taxonomy (NCBI): domain Eukaryota; kingdom Fungi; phylum Entomophthoromycota; class Entomophthoromycetes; order Entomophthorales; family Entomophthoraceae; genus Entomophthora; species Entomophthora muscae. The sequence goes on from QTSX02007191.1 coordinate 275,889, forward strand.
CAGGAATAATACCAACCATAACCCCACAAGCTCAAACAGACATGGGAATAGAAAAAATAATGACCAGTCAAATTTTACCCATTTCTGTATCACTGCCACACAAGGCAATCAAGATGAGGGAAAAGCCCAGGGAGAGCATTAAGCAAGCCAAGCTCTCCCCACACAACTCCTGACTTTCCCAATGATGAGAACCAACCCAAGGACGTGGACCAATGTCCAATGATCCAAGTACCCTCAGAAGACCTGATACTGTACACCATTGCCAGACATCCCAATAAACTGATGTCCTATCCTTTCCATTTTTGCAGTTACACAGGCTCAGCACTCCTGGATTTGGGTGCGGATCAAATCCTAGTCAACAGAAGCTTTGTAGATAAGTTCAAGCTAGCCACCAATTCTTTGCGGATTAAAAACGTGATCCTGGCTGATGAGCACCACATTGCCGTGACAAGGGAAACCACCCCCTTCTCTGTCATGCTTGAATACCTCCACTCCACCATCCAACGTCCCATCATTGACTTTGCAAAGTTTGACATTGTACTGGGGTTGGATTGGTTACAAAAAAACAATCCTTACGTAGACTGGGTGACCTCAGTGTTGACCATCAAGCGTGAAGGTGTCAACCACCAGATCTACCCTAACTCAGTAGACCAACTCCTACGCAATCACGTCTTTGTGCGCATCACAGAGACCCTGGGAAAAAAGGAAAACCTGAAGGAAATTGACTGGACTCCTGCCAGTATGAGATCATACACTTTAAAGATCACCAGGATACCTCCACGCCTCAGGATTACAAAATTGTAGCCTGCCATCCAGAAATCTTCAAGGAGGCTTTACCTGGGTTACCTCTGGAAAAACATATCCAACACTCCATCCAACTCAAAGGAGCTGTCCCTAAAGCACGCCCTATCTACAGGCTGACTCCAAACAAGGACAACACCCTATGCGCTTACCTCAAGGAGGTGTATGACAAAGGACTTATCTGCCCCTCACAGTCTCCTTTTTGGGGCCGCTGTATTTTTTGTGGCCAAGAAGGACGGTACCTTACGTCTGTTCACAGACTATCAAGCCCTAAACAAAGTTACCATCAAGAAATTTTATCCACTACCACTGATTGAAAATCTCTTTGACGCCTTGGGAGGGGCCACAGTCTTCTCCAAGATTGATCTGACTGCAGGCTACAACCAGATTTGTATTAAGGAGGAAGACATCCCCAAAACAGCCTTCTGCACTAAATACGGCTCATACAAATGTGTGGTGCTCAAGTTTGGTTTGAAAAACGCCCCTTTCACCTTTGTGACCTTCATGAACAAAGTGTTTGTGCCACACATAGACAAGAATGCTCTAGTCTACCTAGACAACATCATTGTCTATAGCCCCTTGGTAGAGCAGCACCACAAAGAGTTAGAGGCAGTCTTTGCTATCCTGGCCCAACACAAACTTTTGGCTAAGTCCTCCAAGTGCCAGTTCTTCTGCAAGCAACTACCCTTCCTAGGACACATAGTCTCAAAGGACGGCATCAAACCTGATAGTCAAAAGATACAGGCCATATGCTTAATGCCGCCACCCAAGGATAAGTTGGAACTCTGTACTGTCTTGGGGATGGTGGCCTATGTACGCCTCTTCATACCTGACTGTGGTGTTTTAAATGCCCCCTTATCCACCATAACAGGCGCCAAATCCAAGTTCATGTGGACCCCCCAACGTGGTCTCTGTTTTAGACGCCTCAAGGAGAAACTTACGACAGCTCCTATCCTGCAATACCCCAAACATGACAGGGAATACCAAATGGAAACTGACGCCTTAGATGCATCCATTGGGGAATACTACAAATAAAAAATAATGATGGTGATTTCCTGCCTGTAGCTTATGAATCACAAAAGATGACAGATGGCAAGTGACAATACCCTATCCACAACAAGGAACTGCTGGCCATCATGCACTTTCTAGTCAAATGGCGTTGTTATCTGGAACAGCAGGAAGAGTTCACAGCATTAACTGACCACAAGTTGATCATATATTTTAAAACCCAAGAAAATCTATCTTGCCTCCAAGCCCGCTGGATGGAGCTCTTAGAGAGATTCAATATGCTCATACAGTACAAACCTGGTCCCAAGCTTCCTATGGCAGACGCCCTCTCACGCCTATACATCCGTGCCACAAGAGGGGAAAATGAGCTCAACCCAGACTGGCCTCTCTTGGTACTACAGGCAAAGGACAAGGGTTTCCTCCCTGGTACAAATGACATAACAAAGGAAACAGTTATCAAAAACAAACACCTATTTGATGACGTGTACAGGACCCTGCACAGAAAAATGTCTGACAGTACTACTATTCCCTATATCCCCATGCACAAGCAAGTAGACACCATCCTACGCTATCACAGAGACCTCAGACACACCAAGAGTCAAAACCTATACAAGTTCCTTAAACACAAGGCCTGGTGGCCAACCTTATATTGTGACATTCAGGAAGTCCTAGACCTATGTAAGGTATGCAAAAAGTTTGCCAAAAGCAAAACCCCTCCAAAGTCTTTACTACCCATCCACACACAACTACCCTTCAAGGTATGGGCCCTTGACGTTGTTGGCCCCATGCCAGGTAAACACAATGATAAGAAATAAATAATCACTGCCATAGACTTTGCTACAAGATGGCCAGTAACCCCAAGCAGTGAGGGCGCACACTGGCAATGACGTACATCAATTTATTGGAAAAGAGATAATCAGCAAGTTTGGAAAGCCAGAACTCCTGATAACCAATGGAGGGAAAGAATTGACCTCCAAAAACACCAACATATACCTTGCTAAAAATGGGGTCAAACATACCGTGGCAACACCATACTGTAAATTCACTGCCACATGTGGCATTGGATTGCACAATCTTCCCCCACTTCACCAAAAAGGTCCAAAAATGTCAGCCAAACCCCTTCATTTTTTAGAGGATTTAGCACACACAGTTGATGAGAGGTTTGTGCTAGCCTATCCTGCAGATCCATTGCCCTTGGTTGCTCTCTCCTGGGAAGAAATGTTGGTTAATTTAGACTACTTGTTGGCCTGATGTTGTCTACTTTTAAAACCTATCAGAGCTAGCCAATCAAAGGTCGCCACATTGACGCTCAAAAACTCAAGTGAACTCCAAATGCCTGGGACCTCTTCTAGCCAATCAGATGGGACCGTTGAAATTAGGGTGAAAATTTCCAGTCCCCCTGTCCCTTCCCAGCAAAATTTCTCTCCCAGCCAATTGGATTCAGAGCCAAAGGTCATGTGATCACATCCCCTTGCAACCCATCCCTTTTAACATAGTAAGGGGGCTTTCAGTCCCCTACTTGTCTATTTTCCCATTAAATTAAAGTTTGGTTTTTTGCAATTAAATTTTTGAATTTCTGCAGTATTGAAACCCCAGTTTGGAGTTTCCCTAGTTTAAAAGTTAAAGTGTTAATTGTGCTTGTAAAGCTTACCTTGCGGCAGCCTGGTTTGAACCCAACATCTCCTCTGGCACCCTTAGCAGAAGCTTTGGCATATAGTTCCCTTCTGTTTTTGTTTTTGTTCACAAAAGTGGCATTCAAACCAAAAATCCATTTAAAAATCAATATAATATCTACTGTTACTTTGAGTTTTTTTGTTGAAATCCTTGTTTTAACCCGCTTTTTGCTTTCATACCTCCTAAGACATCTGCAACCACGTTCAAGTCCACTAGACCTATTCTGTTGCTTCTTTTGTTCTCCTGCTTGTGGCCACCTCTACTAGGCTTAATTCTGTTACTTTTAACTTTAAAAACTTCACCATCCTTCCCCAAATTTTGAGAAAAACACAACTATGATACTCCCAGTCATTAAATTTGTTTATTTTCCTTGGCCCCCTTTTTGCTCCTCCTGTGGTTGACCTTGCCAGACCTTGGTCAAAGATCTCCTCTTCTCCGCGGCTCATGAGTGAAGATCTGTTCAGCCTCTTGAGCCTTCCCAGCGGTCTCCTTTATTACAGAGAGGCTGTGGTGAAGAGCTTGACTTGTGATGACCTAGATTTGGGTGATGTTGACTATGCCTCTCTTACTCCTGTGGGTAAGAAGGCGCCAATGTCTTCCTTCCCCAACCTGGAGGTGATTAGCTTGGTGCCCTTACACACTCCTGTGATGTCTCCTCCTGCCCCCATCTAACGCTCTGGTTGCTTGCCGGTTTGGCGCTGATGGGACTGAATGCATATTTACCTCAGCTGTCAACTGTGTCCTCCCTGTGGTCCCCCCTTTGAGCAGCCGTCCCAGTTCTCCACTGGGCGGCATCCTGGTGGTTTGTTTTGCCGGGATGGGAGCCAAAATTAGTTAGTTTAGCCCCCCTCTCTACACATACCACCCACAGTCCAATGAACGTATAGAGTGGCTAAATGATAGCCTTGTGAAAGCCTTAGCCAAGTTCACTGTCAGCAGACCTGAAGACTGGTATAAGCAGCTATCAACTGCACTACTTGTGTGCCAAACCCAAGTGAACAGATCACTGGAAAAAGCCCTTTTGAGTTTTTATATGGCACACAGCCAAATATAATCCAAGCATTAACAGGAACCAAACTGGAAATCCCAAGTAAAGTCCCCCCACGCTCAGACCCTCAAGTTATAGAGGCCAACAGTAAGCAAACAGGAAAGGAAAATAAACGTCTGCAAAAAAACCCTTGTCCCCACCTGAGATAGACATGAAGTTGGGGACAAAGTCTGGGTCATGAACATTGATAAAAGCAAACTATAACCCAAGAAAGTAGGCCCAACAACCATTCTAAAGGTAAACAACAATAACACTTACCTAATGCAAGGACTTGGGAAGCGTAAACAAGACAAGAACCTACACCATGATTGCCTGAGACCCTGCAAGGCAAGACAAAAGCAATACAAAACCGCCCTACCCGCCACAGAACAACAATTAGTCCAGTACAGCGCCCAGGCTCCTGACAACCTCCCCAAAAACCTACCCCCAGAGCAGGCCAACCTTCAGTTGGGGGGTGTCAAAACATCATGCTCAACCCACCAGCAAGGTTCCAAACAAGCAGGTTTGTAACCTGTAATCCAATTACCCAACCACTTGAAGCCAGACTAGGAAGTCAAATCAAATTGCCAAATCCAACAACATGAACAGATGACAATCCTTTATGGTGGATACCTTGTTTTGGCGCTTGACTCATTACCAGGATCAAGCCACCCCCTTCACCATCCAGCCGTGTGATCAACACAATCATGTTCCTGTTATCCTTGATTTACAATTACTATATAATCACTATCTCTCAATAAAGATTATTATATAGTTTCTAAATATTTTCCCCCTTGTAACTCTGCTAAAACAGCACAGTTACAACAGTTTCCTGCATTTATCCCATTTGTTCCAATTATATTTAAGTTGTAAGGACTATCAATCATTACAGGAGTTCTGGCTTTCTGAACTTGCTGATGATTTCTTTTCCTATGAATTGAGCACGCCATTGCCTGTGTGTGTTTTAACTGCTTTCCTCACTGGCCATCAAGTGGCAAAGTCTATTGCAATGATAATGTATTTTTCTCATTGTGCTTTCCTGGCATGGGGTCCACAATGTCTAGGGCCCATACCTTGAAGTTTAGTTGTGAACAAATAGGTAGTACTGTTTTAGGTGGGGTATTGCTTTTCACAAATTTATCACATACTTTGCATTGGTCTAAGACTTACTGGACATCCTGGTATAGAGTCAGCCACCATGCTTTGTGTTTGGGGAATTCATAGAGGTTACATATTTTTGTGTGTTCTAAGTCTCTGTGGTAACGCAGGATTGTGTCAACTCACTGATGTGTGAGGACATAAGGGATGGTGGTAATGTTGATCCTTTTTTGATGCAAGGTCCTATACACGTCTAGAATAAGTGTTTGCTCTGAACAACTTTTTTTGTTGTCTGTGGTGCCAGGGAGAAAGCCCTTGTCTTTTGTCTGGAGCACCAGGAGAGGCCAGTCTGGATCAAGCCCATTCTTGCCTCTTGGGGCTTTGACGTACAGGCTCAAGAGTGTGTCCGCCATGACAAGTTCCAGACCAGGCTTATATTGTATGATCATATTGAAACTCTCCAGGAGTGACATCCAGCGGGCTTGAAGGCAGGACAGGTTTGCCTGTTTTGAAGTATATGAGGTACTTGTGATTGTTTAATGCCGTAAATTCCTCCTGTTGTTCTAGATAATAATGCCATTTGACCAGGCAGTGCACAATTGCTAACAATTCTTTGTTGTGTATAGGGTATTGGCACTTGCCGTCTGTCAGTTTGCGTGATTCATAGTCTACAGGCAGGAAAAACATCATTATTTTTGATTTTTAGTACTCCCCCAATAGATGTGTCCAAGGAATATGTCTTAATTTGATATTCCCCATCACGTTTAGAGTAATATAGAATGGGTGCTGTTGAGAAAATCTCCTTAAGACTTCTGAAGCAAAGGTCACATTGGGGGTCTATACAAACTTAGATTTGGCGCCAGTTATGGTGGACAAGGATGCAGTCAGGATGCCACAGTTAGGTATGAATCATTGTACATAGGCAACCATTTCAAAGAATGTGTGGAGTTCTGACTTGTCCTTTGGAGGTGGAATTTTGCAAATGGCCTGGATTTTCTGGCTGTCAGACTTGATGCCATCCTTTGAAACTATGTGTCCCATAAAGGGGATTTGTTTGTGGAAGAACTGGCATTTGGAGGGCTCGGCTAGAAGCTTAATTTGTGCTAGAGTAGCAAAGACTTCCTCCAAGTCTTTGGGGTGTTTTTCTACCAAGGGGCTATATACAATAATGTTGTCCAGGTATATCAAGGCATGCTTGTCAATGTGGGGGTAAATACCTTGTTCATGAAGTTCACAAAGGTTGACAGGGCTTTTGTCATTCCAAAGTTGAGTACCACACACTTGTATGAACCTTATTTAGTCCAGAAGGCTGTTTTGGGTATGTCTTCCTCCTTGATATGGATTTGGTTGTAGCCTGCACTTAGGTCAATCTTGGAGAAGACTGTGGAGCCGCCCAGGGATTAAAAGAGGTTGTCAATGAGTGGCAGTGGATAACAATTCTTGATAGTGACTTTGTTTAGGGCTTGGTAGTCTGTGACTAGGCACAGACTACCATCCTTCTTTGCCACAAAGAATACAGCAGCACCAAAAGGAGACTGTTAGGGCAGATAAGACCTTTTTCCAATGCCTCCTTGAGGTAAGCGCATAAGGTGTTGTCTTTGTTTAGGGTAAGGCGGTAGATGGGTTGCGCCTTAGGTACAGCTCCTTTGAGTTGGATGGAGTGTTGGATGTGTTTCTCTGGCAGCAACCCTGGTTGAGCCTCTTTTAAGATCTTTGGATGGTGGTCTACAATTTTTGCAATCCTGAGGTGTAGTGGTATCTTGGTGATTCTTGAAGTATATGATCTTGTATTACCAGGAGTCCCAGTCAATTGCCTTGAGATTATACTTTTTGTCCAGGGTCTCTGTAATGTGTACAAAGACATGGTTGCGCAGGAGTTGATCTACTGAGTCTGGGTAGATCTGGTAATTGCCGCCTTCACATTTGACAGTCAGTACTGAGGTCCCCCAGTCTACATGAGGGTTGTTCCTTTGCAACCAGTCCAGCCCCAGAACAATTTTAAACTTGGGAAAATTGATGACAGGGACTTGGATGGTGAAATGCAGGTTCTCTATCATGACAGAGAAGGGGGCATGTGACAGTCCACATGTTTGGTGGTTTGCATGTGGGGCTAATGTTGGCCGAGTAAAAGTTTGGTTGATTGTTGAAGGTAGAGGCCTAGTAGGGAATGATGGCTACTAGGGAAGGCAAGGCCTAGCTAGTAGGTGTAAAGACTAATAGATGCAGATGTTGTCTCCACCCAGCAGAAGATATTGGCTGCTGTGGGCTAGAGATCTTCACCCAGAAGGGAACTGTGGCTGCTTGGGGTGAAGAATGAGATAGCTCAGCAGGGAACTTTGTCTGTTTGGGGTGGGGAGTGATCCAGCCTGATGGGTAGTGTTTGCTTCTCAGGCTGGAGGGTGTTTAGACCCTGGCAGATAACGTGGGCTGCCAGGGTAGAAGTATGTGCCAGAATGGTAGGAGACACCTATCAGGGCTGTAAGTTTTAGACCCCTGGCAGTTAGCGCAGGCTTCCAGGGAGGGGAAGATCTTTGAGGGCTCTACATACCCTGATACACTTGCAGGAGTTCTGTAAGCAAGCATCCTACCTAACAGACTGGTAGGGTGTCCTTGTTTATTCCCCTATGGGAGCTTTGGGGGGAACCCAAAGTGAGCATTGGAGGGCATAGATTTGCTCATAGGTGTCATCAAGGCAGTTTGCTTGGGGAAGCAGCTGCAGAACTTGGTGTGATCAGGCCTCTGGGAAGTAAAGCTGATTAATTTGTGACTGAAAGCCCAGATTTAATCACCTGGGTGAGTAAAAGCAATTCATAGACATTAATCTATGGTTGAATGGCCTAAGTGGAGTGCCACTTGCAAGGGTCCAGTCAAACGCCAGTTCAATGTTGACTCATGCCTGGGTCTTCAGGTTCTGTTAACAGGGACTAAGATAAAAAAACCAAGGTGATTCAAGAGATTAGCAGAGAAGACTAGTAAGAAGGACTGTTTGATCATAATGAAAACTAGTTGAGGGACTGTTAGTCTATATTAAAGTTTTGAAACCAAAATGGTTCATTGTGCAGGTGGAACCAAGGTGGTTCCTAGTGAGGATAAGTTGAAGGTCTTAGAGATCATGACGCAGGAGTAGCTGGTCATGATAAAGGAATATCCAGAGGACTGACGAGCTGATGGAGACTGAAATGAGCTGGCCAAAGGACCAGAAGATGATGGTGAAGGACTGGTAGTCCGGAGAAATGATCCAAGATTTTGCTGAATTGATTTGCCAAAGGGGTAAAATGTGGAATTTTTTGCATTGGTTTAGTAGTAAAATCAAGAAGGAATGTGGATATAAGTGTGGGTGATATTTATTTATTAAGTTCCTAGGATAGATGAAGGTATGTTGCTATAAGAGTTGGATATGAAGTTGTTTTGGTGGGATGTTTTCCTTGGATTTTAAAATACTTGTAATTATATGGGGAAAACGTCAAGAGATTCAAAAAGAACACTTTAAATAGTATTCTACTTTTTAAATTGGTTCAGGTTGAATGCAGGAAAGACTGGTGCTGAAATAATGGACCAGTTAACGCTTTGGTGCGTGAAGAGTTGTCAATTTGAGCGGTTTGAGCGGTGGAAATTGTTTTCTTAGTTGGATCCCAGTGGAACTTCAGAAATGGTCCAGATTTGCGCTCTGCACTCATTGTTTTAGTTCTGGCAGGTTTCCTGATGAAAATGATTGGTTAGAAGCCAAAAGCTTAAGGTATAAGAAAGGAAATAGTGAATTAATACTTTAAGCTTTTGAGAAAATAAGTGTGTAATCTTAAGTTATTATAGGAAAAAGTGGTTGGCAATGGTTTAAGCTTTTGAAGAAAGCCATTTTGAAGGCGGAACCGTTGGGAAAGGGACACTATAAGAAGGTAGCTAGCTGGAAAGCTACGGGGTCTTTTTGAGATCTTTCTGGGTCTTTGATGGAGTTTTTTCTAGATCTTTTGAGTTTCTACCAAGAGGCTTTTGGAAGCCTTTTGATCACCAGCAGTAGATGGTTGGACTTATACAAGTAGAATAATAAGGCCACTGGAGCTATACAGAGAGCTGAAGCCCAAGATAACGGAGCAGGAGCCCAAGAATAAGGAGCTGGATCCTAAGCACAGTGCAGGAGTCTAATTCTAAGGCGCAGAAGTCCAAGTTTAAGGATCAGAAGCCCAAGTCTAAGGAGCAGAAGTCCAAGACTAAGGTGAAGGAGCCCAAGATCAAGTAAAATGAGTCCAAGATATTATTGGTTGACTCCAAGTATTGGCAAACCCATATTGTTTCCTTGACCCCCAGGACATATATCAGAAGGTTTCTAATGAGATCTTCCTTCTGAGAGTGAATAAAAGCCCATTTACACCCCTATACATATTTATGATATACGTTTTCCCTTACTAGAGAATGAAAACCCCTTACAGCTGGTCCCTGGCAATGAACCAGGACACACTTTGGGGACTGGTGGACAGGAACCTCAAAGGACAGTTTCCCTTGTCAAAGCAATGTGATGTTCATCAGCCAAAACCATGTTCTTAATCTGCAAAGGATTAGTGGTTAGCTTGAACTTCTCTACAAAGCTACTGTTGACTAGGGTTCAATCTGCGCCCAAGTCCAGGAGTGCTAAGCCTGTGTAACTGAAAAAGCGGAAAGGATAAGACATAAGTTTATTGGGATATCTGGCAATGGTGTAAAGTACTGGGTCTTCTGAGGGCACTTGGATCATTGAGCATTGATCCACGTCCTTGGGTTGGTATTAATGGTTGGGAAATTTGGGAGTTGTGCAGGAAGAGCTTGGCTCACTTAGTGCTCCCCCCGGGCTTTTCCCTCATCTTGATTATCTTGTGTGGCAGTGATACAGAAATGGGTATGGTTTGACTGAATGTTGTTCCTGTTTTCATGCCCATTTAAACCTGCGGTCTTGTGGTTTAAGTTGTTACTATTGTTCCCAGGAGGCAGTTAGTTGGAGCGTCCAGTTGGGTGAGAATCTTTAGGTCACTCCCTCTTTCCAGTTTGTGCCTGGTGGAGAGTGTTGGATGTTTGTTCTGCTTTCTCTTCCTTGAAATACAGGCTTTGAAATTTAGTTACTTGGTCCAGGTTTACATGTCTCATTACATGTGACTTGAGTGTGTCATAGTATATGAGATGGTTAACTGGGGTGTCAAAGGCTATATCTTAGGGCGCACATAGTCAGAGTTCCTCATATGCTTGGGTGAGCTCCTTCACTATGCCTGTTTGGGTTAGATTCTTTACTTGGTGTATGATCATTAGTATGGTGTCCTTCAGCTTAAATCTTGCCAAGAAGTCCTGTTTGAAGGTGTCCCAATCCTTCACAGTGTGTTCTTCATACCACTTGGTGCACCAGGTGTCAGTGTTGTGTGTCAATTAAAAAGAGATCTCTTCAATCCGGAATTGCTGCAGGCATTCCATTTGGGCCAGCTTTCTCTGGGCAGATTAAATCCATGCTGTAGTGTTGTTGTTGGCTCCAGCAAAAGGTTCCAAGGCGGCACTTTGGAGTATCTGGGCCATGTAGGCTGGCATGACGCTGTCCTTAGTTGCTCAAGGAATGGTGGCAGGTGCTTGAGAGAACCCTTGTGCCAACAGGGCGTTGAAGTCAGAGAGCAGGATCACTGTGTTCTGGTAAAGGACAAAACCATAGGGTATTTTGGTACCAGGTGTGTACAGTGTCCAGTCTAGCAGAAGGCCAGACATAATTCTATCAAAGATTTTTTGGCCACAGCAAGTACGGGCAACAGGCAGAATTTCGCAAGATAAGGTAGGATGGACAACCTACATGTGCTACCAATGTTGTACCTGTGCTTTTTTAGCGGAGTTACAAGGGGAAAAATATTTAGAAAATAGATAATTATCTTTATTGTGAGATAGTGATTATATAGTCATGGTGAATCAATGGATAGCAGGAACATGATTGCTGATCACACAGTTAGATGTTGAAGGGGGTGGCTTGATTCTGGTAATGGGTCAAGTGCCAAAACAAGTCATTCACCTTAAGGGATCAGCTTCAGTTCATTTTTTTGGATTTGGAAATTTGAGTCAACTTCCTAACTTGGCTTCAAGTGACTGGATAACTAGATTGTGGGTCACAACCCTGCTTACTTGGAACCTTGCTGGCAGGTCAAGCCTGCTGTTTTGACATAATGTAAATTTAATTGTGGAATGATATTTTTATTGTGTGCATCTATAGTGGGTCTTTCTGTATGTACCCACCTGGCAATGGAGATGGCACACAACCTCCACTGACACACCATATATGGTGGATATACTTTGATTAAAGTACTCCTGCCCGCTGGTAAAAGAGAATATTGTTAGATGTGAATGCAGGAGAAGCTTTTCTGGCGGGGCTGCAAACCTGTAAATGCCAGCCTGGAGCAGGGCGTCCTGGATAACATGATCCACTGAGTTGTATCCCAGGGGGACCTTATTCCCATTCAGGGAGAGCCTGGCATTGTCAATCCCAAGAATTACCCTGTCCAGGTCCTCTACAGACGCGCCCATCCCAAAGAAGAAGTATATCCAAGGTAAGCAACAAGATGAAGCCTTTGTCCAGCAAAGGCTTCAGTAAAGTCACACAGTTTATTGTATACCGCACTAATCTTCTTTTCATGCTTTGTCTTTGAGAAGGTCAGCTCCATGGCTACAGGTACCCTGTCTCATTGGCACTCCAGGCCAGCCCAAAGTCTGCCAGGAGGATTTTGGTTTTCTTGACGGCTGTTGCATCTGCAACAGCAAATTTCAACACTGCACGCCTAAAGTTCTCTAACAGGAAAGAGAGGGTTTGCCCCACTGGGAAGCAGAAGCAAGCAGACATGTGTGCCTGGGCTATCTCTGGTATGTTCTTGAATGGGAGTGTCTCCAGGACATCCCAAACAAGCTCAATGGAGTTTACACAGTAAACTTCACTGAGGGATACTGGGTCCAGACAGACTAATTGGGCATCCTTGTAGGCAGTAACTACCCACTTGGATGCCCCTTTCCCATGTGTAAGCCCAGCTAGAACGTCCCTTGATATTAGAAAGGTCCTGTGAATCCTGTCTTTGAGCTCTTGCAAAACAGGGGGGCAGAAACAGCTACTTAGCCATGCAATTGGTATAATTGCCGTAAAACGTGACGGTGACAAAGGGGACCAGGACCTGGAATATTTTGCCATTGATATTTTCTAAAAATAGGGGTAAGAATTTAAATAGTTATACTAATTTTTTTAGATTACCTTCTACAGTTTCCTCTTTGACGGCAGCTTCAGCAGGCTTGGCTATTCTTGGCGCAAGCAGTTGGGCAAGCAATTCTGTATCCTCCACTCTAGCGCGTTTTGCAGGCTTGAGATGTGCATACATCTCTGTCAGGATTCAGAATCCTGACAACATTTTATATCAATTTACTTGATTTTATCATGTTCAAACTCAATTTTAAATAGTATTTTATATTAACTTAATTCAATTGTGCCATTTCTGAGTGCTTTTGCAATCCAACTACCTTTTGAACTATCTGTCTTCTTGCCTAATTGCTGATCCTCAAAAAATCATATCTCTGCGGCTAGAGAACCAATCTCAACGTTTAAAGGCATTCCTCAAAGCTGAGACCAAGAAAAATTTATTGGTGCCATTTCTGAACCACTGTTACATATTTTAATATACCTTCAAAATGCTATATACCTCTTGTAGCACCCTTAACTCCTCTCATTCAAGAATTGATGAGTATAAATTACCTTTCCCTTTCTCTTAACCCTTATCCATAATTCTCCTTTTGGTGCCTTAATAAATCTTATGGTTCTTCAATTCTGTCCTTTTCTTGTGAAATATCTTGTCTTGTCTCTTTCTGGATTTTCTTGGATGAATGATAAGATAATTGAAGTAGTCAATGGTTTGAAGTTCTGGTGCCTCATGTAATCTTATGTTCATACTTCATTCCTGACAATCTCAGGGTCATTGACCCAGACAGACGGTGCAGAGAAGGAAAACAAAATGAACCAAAGGCCTTCTACAACAGTCTTCTGGACATTTTGAAAGCTGCTCAATTGTTGATTCAGGGGTTTCTGGCATCTTGGCCATAAGTGCCTTGGCAGACACCTTGTAAATCTTGTCCCCTGTAAGGATAGCCAACTTTACGTTCTCTTTGATCCTGTGGTCAATTTCTTTGATCTCAGAAATTGCTGAGTCAAGATCCTTCAGAAGATTCTTCAATTCTCTCATGATTTTTTACCAACCTTCATATTTTTCCTTATAGCTTTTATCCTAATAAACACTGTGTTTTTCTGATACTATTGCCTCTTTGTTTATACTTGTTTGTTTTCAAATTTACTACATTATCCTATCTTTTTATCCATTTTGTATATGTTTTACGCTCATCTCAATATGTGTTGTTTGCTTTGTCTTGGCATTGCTTCCATAATTGCCATATTATTTTTGGGGCTTTACACAGCTCCTTGTGAAAATATTAACAACAATTTGGTGATCAGTTAAATTTAAATTAGAAATTTATAAGTTTATTGTGTTAAGAGAAATTTGTTGCTGATCCAAATTCAAAACTTTAATGATAAACTTTAAGCCAATCAGGAGCCAAAGGAGAAAGTGATTGTTGTGATATAAAGGGTCATTTAATAATTCTTTGATACATATGTGCTAATTAATATGATTGGCTAGATGTTTTTCCATTGTGCGCCATTGCTGCTGTGGCAAGTTATTGGTGGACTAGCGCTAACCCAGCAGCTGATTGGGCACTAGTCCACCAACAACTTGCCACAGTGGCAATGGCGCACAATGAAAAAACATCCAGCCAATCATATTAATTAGCAAATATGCATCAAAAAACTATTAAATGACCGTTTATGTCACAACAATCACTTTCTGCTTTGGCTCCTGATTGGCTTAAAGTTTATCATTAAGGTTTTGAATTTGGATCAGCGACAACTTTCTCTTAAAACAATAAACTTATAATTTTCTAATTTAAATTTAGCTGATCATCAAATTGTTGTTAATATTTTCACAAGGGGCTGTGTTTAGGTGCTAAAAATAACTGTGTTCTGGATCTAGATACACAGTATAGTAAATATATGATATTTTACAGAAATAAGCTAAACTTATAGGAAAAACAAAATAAAAAACAACAAGGAGATTAAGTTTTTAAAATTCTGGATAATAAGGCATATAAATAAAATAAATGTTTGGCGGCAAGAAGCTTATGGGGGAGGGAAAGAGTGATGCCTATTAGCCAGAATAGTGCAGGAAAGAAGGCGTAGAGGCAGTGCTGGCCTGGGGTGTCAGGATTTACAATTCTTCCTCTCTAGAAACCCGGGCCCAGGAGCAGGGATCATACCCCAAACCTGGATTTTTTTGGGCCACCAGGCCTGTGAACTGCAGGACCGCCTGCCTGCGTTTTTCTGGGATTGAGCCCCCACAAGCTGATACCAAGCATATTGACCCATGTGGTAAAAAGAGACAAACCAAAGAAATCATTGCACCGAATGGAGGATTAATCATGCGCCTAATGGAGGTACCAATCTGGCAACTATTAGCTTCATGAACTTGAAGTCTACGCCAGCAACCAATCAAGAGCAAACCCAGGAAAGAGGCATGGGCCTGAGGCCCGGTCCCATGACCTCAACACCAGAGCAAGACAATCAAGCAGCCAAATCAAGATTCTTGACCAATGGAAGAACTCTCGGGCCAGGTGCCATTTTGCCGCCTTTGGACCCAAGCACCCAGTTCCCCCAGCCCTGGCCTTCCCAATGCCTTGATGGACCCCCCATGAAAAATGTTAAGTTTGGAGGGGGGTACTATATAGACCCAAAGACCCTGTGCTCTAAACTTATCACCATTTTTGAATAAAAGTTATGTTAATTTGGCTCATACAACTATTGCCTTATTTTGTTTTGCTGTCTACCAATTCAGTTCAAGATCTCCTGGCCCGCCTGCCCCTTGCCTGCTTTCTTCTTCCTCCTGGTGTACCCTTTAGACCCAGCCATTTTACCAGCTACCCTCTAAAGTCTGAATACAAGGTATACACACCAGAAAAGATACTTGAACTCAATCCCCTGGCCCTCATACAATCCACTATTAGATACAACCGACAAGACCTGTGGATATTTTCAACACCCAAGTTGTTCAGAGGAAAATTCAATTATTTCCCTGCTTACAACCTGTTCATGGAGCCACCTGTGACACCAAAACCCATGCCTGCTTCTGTACCCAACCTCCCAATCAACCATACTGGCAAACTGTTTGGGATTGTGTACATCACCCTCACAGGGGTGATTGTCACTATAATCCTGGCCGCCAGCCCGTGGTCTTGGGTGGGGGAAGTCTGCCTCATACCTTTTAAAGCTAGCTCCCCTCTTATGGTGGGCATTGCCCACAAAAAACCCGGCCCAAGTTACCCCTGAAAACAACAGGCTGGCTGCCCAAGACTGGATCCCTGACATGGGGGGTCTGGGATTGGGTGGGTGAGGCTGGCAGGTAGTGGTAGGGGTAGAGGCAGGAGGATTGCGTGTGATGGCTGCCATAACCAAAAATGGTATTCCTTGTCTGTCATTGGCTGGATTGGCTGATAGATGGATGTGACACAGGGTGGGAGGTGCTTATGCTTATGTGATTAGTTGCCCATGTTCACATGGAAAACCATTTGAGCAAACAAGTCAGCCATCATTTGACAACCAAAGAAAGAATCATGGTCAAGGACCCCAAGATAGAGGTTGTTGAAAGCCTGAGGGCGGCGCTCCTGGAGTGTGTCTTCAATGTTGAATGACACAACATTAGCCAGATGGATGTCAGCGTGGCCAGCAGGGTAGACTGAGGCCTGATGCCTGTGCCCCTGGATTGCCTCAAGGGCAGTGGAGCTACCCTCCATCTTGTGGCTCAAGAAAACCTGCTGAATGTAATTTGAGCTATCCCAGGAGTCAATAAATTTGCCAAGGATGTGGCTGTACTTTTAGCCATTGGTGAAATCAGGGTTTGTCTGATAGTAGACAAAACCCTTGGCCAAAACAGCCAGAAATGCACCAATAAATGTCCCCCTCTTGATCTTCTTCCTTTCTTTTTGGGTGTCAGCTTTTCCTTGCTCATCAAACTTGTCAAAGGCAATGGACAATTTGTAATAGGCAATGAACATGATGTCATCAGACAAACTTGTCAGGCATCAGACCAGGGTGGACTCAATGGCAGGATTGTATGGGGAATCCTTGCTACCATTTCATTGGTTGCTGCCAAAATTGGTCAACACACAGACTGACATCACTTTCCTGTGCATCCAAAGCTGCACCATGTGCTTAGACACCCAAATGACATGGTGTACAAGTTGCTTCAAGACATGGGCCTGGGGAAGCCTGGGGTCTTGCTGTAGAAGATCAAGCATTATTGGGTATGCATCATTAATCTGGGATTCTGGGGCCTTCTTGGACTTCTTGACTATCCCAATCAGATTCCCCCTGTTCATCAGGTTGTTGAATTCTCACATTACAGTAGCTTGGTTAAATTTCAATTGGCTGACAATCTGGTCCCAGGACAGCCCCTGCAGGTTCAGTGCCACAATTTCCTGGAGAATTTGGGTGGTGATGATTTGTTGCTTGGGGCGCTGGGCCGCAGGAGCTGAATTCTGATTGGCTGAGGGGGGCATGTTGGCTGGTGGCAGTAAGTTGTTCCAAATCAGGGTTGCCATTCTGATTGGTTGGTTAGCAGCTTGTGCGGGGGTGGTTTAGGGAGCAGGGGCAGAGCTAGACGCTAAATGACTCTCAAACAAGTCAAAGCCTTAGGGATCAAGGGTCAAGT
This sequence comes from Entomophthora muscae, assembly GCA_014839935.2. Classification (NCBI taxonomy): domain Eukaryota; kingdom Fungi; phylum Entomophthoromycota; class Entomophthoromycetes; order Entomophthorales; family Entomophthoraceae; genus Entomophthora; species Entomophthora muscae. Next base: position 293,274 of record QTSX02007191.1, read on the forward strand.
ACAGGTCATCTTCCTCATTACCCGCATCAAAGGCCTGGGTGTAAATGGGTGCCTCCACGTTTTGAGCCTTGCATCTGTTGAAGCTGGCTTGGCTGCTGCTGGCTTGGTTGCTGATGCTGTCAAAGATATTGCTGTTAAAAACCATTGTAATAAACCTAGGATAAAATCACTAAAAGTAGAGGTTTAAAATGTTATGATTTATTTTTGTTGTAATCTCAAGTCCATATTTGGAAGGTTCTCAAAACCATTTTACACAAATCAGAAGCCATGAAAATGAATAAAATGCCTCTAATCCTAAATTAGATAGCTGTTGATTGGCTGTTAAACTGTTATTCAATCTATTTTAGGCTGCTCATACTATTCATCTTGTGTGGGACCTCAGTATTGGCTGTCAAACATGAAGGTGTCAATTACCAGATCTACCCAGACTCAGTAGATCAACTCCTGCGCAACCACGTCTTTGTACGCATTACAGAGACCCTGGACAAAAAGTATAATCTCAAGGCAATTGACTGTGACTCCTGCCAGTACAAGATCATACACTTCAAGGATCACCAAGATACCACTACGCCTCAGGATTGCAAAGTTGTAGACCACCATCCAAAGATCTTAAAAAAGGCTCTACCAGGGTTACTACCAGAGAAACACATCCAACACTCCATCTAACTCAAAGGAGCTGTACCTAAGGCGCAAACTATCTACTGCCTTACCCCAAACAAAGACAACACCCTATGTGCTTACCTCAAGGAGGCATTAGAAAAAGGTTTTATCTGCCCTCACAGTCTCCTTTTGGTACTGCTATAGTCTTTGTGGCAAATAAGCATGGTACTCTGCACCTAGTCACAGACTACCAAGCCCTAAACTAAGTCACTATCAAGAATTTTTATCTACTGCCACTCATTGACGGCCTCTTTGAATCCCTGGGCAGCATCACAGTCTTCTCCAAGATTGACCTAACTGCAGGCTACAACCAAATCCATATCAAGGAGAAAGACATACCATAAACAGCCTTCTGGACTAAATAAGGTTCATACAAGTGTGTGATACTCAACTGGAATGACAAAAGCCCTGTCAACCTTTTTGAACTTCATGAACTAGGTGTTTACCCCCCACATTGGCAAGCATGCCTTGATATACCTGGACAACATTATTGTCTATACCCCCTTGATAGAACAACACCCCAAGGACTTGGAGGAAGTCTTTGCTAATCTAGCACAACATAAGCTTCTAGTCAAGCCCTCCAAATTCCAGTTCTTCCACAAACAGTTGCCCTTCCTGGGACACATAGTTTCAAAGAGTGACATCAAGCCTGACAGCCAGAAAATCTAGGCCATTTGCAAAACTCCACCTCCAAAGGACAAGTCAGAACTCTGCACATTCTTGGGAATGGTTGCTTATGTGCAACAATTCATACCCAACTGTGGCGTCCTGACTACACCCTTGTCCACCATAACTGGTGCCAAATCTAAGTTTCTTATAGACCCCCCACAGCCTTTGCTTCAGGTGTCTTAAGGAGAAACTCACAACAGCACCAATTCTATAATACTCCAATCGTGATGGGGAATATCAAATGAAGACATATGCCTTGGACACATCTTTTGGGGGAGTACTACAAATCAAAAACAATGATGTTTTTCCTGCCTGTAGCCTATGAATCACGCAAACTCACAGACGGCAAGTGCCAATACCCTATACACAACAAAGAATTGTTAGCAATTGTGCACTGCCTGGTCAAATGGCATTGTTATCTAGAACAACAGGAGGGATTTACGGCATTAACCAATCACAAGTCTCTCATATACTTCAAAACATGCAATCCTCTCCTGCCTTCAAGCCCGCTGGATGAAACTCCTGAAGAGGTTTAATATGGCCATACAATACAAACCTGGTCCTGAAATTGCCATGGCAGATGCACTCTTGTGCCTATACATCAGAGTTACAAGAGAAAAGAATGGACTTGACCCAGACTGGCCTCTCCTAGTGCTCCAGACAAGAGATAAGGACTTCCCCCTAGCACCACAGACATAACAAAAGAAACAGTCATCAAGAATGAACACTTATTTGCAGATGTATACAGGACCTTACATCAAAAAATTTCTGACATAACCACAATCCCTTATGTCCCCACACATCAGCAAGTTGACAAAATCCTGTGTTACCACAGAAACTTAGGACATGAAAAAAGTTGCAACCTCTACAAATTCCTCAAACATAAATTGTGGTGGCTGACCCTATACCAGGATGTCCAGGAAGTCCTAGACCAATGTGAAGTATGTGATAAATTTTCAAAAAGTAATCCCCCTCCTAATTCCATACTACTTACCTGTTTACAGCTACCCTTCAAGGTATAGGCCCTAGACATTGTGGGCCCCATGCCAGGAAAGCACAACAAGAAGAAATACATCATCACTTTATACTTTGACACTTGATGGCCAGTGGCACAAGCAGTAAGGACGCACACAGGCAATGACATGCAGCAATTCATAGGAAAAGAAATCATCAGCAAGATCAGAAAGCCAGAACTCTTGATAACCAATAGAGGCAAAAACTGACCTCTGAAGATACCAGTGTATACCTCACCAAGAATGGGGTCCAGCATACAGAGACAACACCTTACCATCTTCATACCAATGGACGTGTGGAGAGGCTGAATAGTAACCTAGTGCAGGCCCTGGCTAAGCCCACCACCAGGAGACCTGAGGACTGGTATAAGCAGCTACCAACTGCATTGCTTGTATGCCAGACCTGTGTGAACATATCCATTGGGAAAATCCCCTTTGAACTAGTTTATGGCACACAGCCCAATATCATCCAAGCATTGTCAGGACCTAAGCTGGAAATGCCAAGCAAGGTTCCATACTGCTCAGATCTCCAGATCATACAGTCCAATAGCAATCAATTAGAAAGAAAAGAAAAATGTCTATGTTGTGAATGCTGCCATTCACCATGTTTTGATTTCACCTTCAGTGGTTTATTTTAAGGACAAATCCCTCTCTTTTGTGTTTGCCCTTTGAAATGAGTCTGGCTCCAATTTGGGAAATTAAATTGTTCAGTTTCCTGATTCTGCGCAACTCACTTGCCCCACTCATGCTTGTGGCAAGTGATCCTACTGTCCATGTACTGTTTTGTGGTAAAGCTACACAGTATATATCACATTTCATATTCACCAATAAAAATTAAGTTCTATTCAATTTCTTGTATCTGTGTCTTGATGTACTTTGGTACCTCTCTAGCCACATCTAGCAGATATTATTCAATCAGGGCCACAAGGTAATCACATGACCTTCCCTGAAAATCTAACTGAGACTTAGTACAAATCAAATCCTAAGGTTAGGATTCCCCATTGTGTATCTGTGCTGCACCTCAGGTCACAACAAAAATGGTGCTTGCTACAGGGGCTGTAAGTCCCTTGGTTATCCCTTTTGCAACCATATTTTCAGGACCTTTGCCTCTTCCCATACAAGAGCCAAATTTGTCTGAAATTAATAGTCCTCCTATCAATTAAAACATCCTAGACCTGCCTATTGTTCCTACTGTGCTGAACCTTGGGAATGATCCCTGCCTAGTGGCATAAATTTTGGGTACCCCTGACTTAGAACAAGTCATGGCAGTAGCCCTTGGGATAGCCCGTGATGGAGCAATCCCTTGCCTTCAGCTACAGTTCAATTGAGCATATTATTATGAATTGATTGTGGCTCTGCAATTTCCACAGCATCTCCTCCCAGCAGCTGGTTCCGCTGAGCATCTATTGGCTTCCTTTGTACAACCTTACTTAGCTCATCATCAAATGGTGCTAGGACTCCACGTTCAGGAAATCTTGTCCCTACAAGCAGCTGTAACTAATCACTGGACCAATTTTCTTCTTATCAACAGTGTATCCATTCCCTGTTTTCCCTGTTGTCTGACAATCAACGCAACTTGGTCACCTCCCAAACCCCTTGATCAGTTCCATTGAACGCATGTGCCAGTCCATCCCCAAGTACGTCAGAGAGTGTCTACATGAGTTTCACCAGTTGGAACAACCCTGGCGCACCCAAGTAGATTCCATCCTGAATGCCTATCTCACTGACTTTGAACAACTTGTGCAGCAGCTCAACAAGTTTAATGCTTATCTCCTTTGACCAACTACAGCAAGTTGAAGCCCTTGCTGCTAAAGGCCTCCACAAACTTTTCAAAGAATTTGATCAAGAAAGGGCTGCTACTGTTTCTACCATTGCCAAACTCCAGACTCAAGTGAATGAATTGTCTACCCCTACACCAGATGCCCTGCCTTCTCATCCATCTGATGATTTGGAGGATAGAGAGCAGAGACTATGGGATGCCATTTGAGTATTAAGAGCTTCCACTTGCAGTCAAGATTTCCCTACCAAAGCTCCTCAGCCTGATACTTGGGTGCTTGCTTTGACAACTCAAGTTGCTGAGCTACAGCAAGAAATTTCTGCACTATGCAAAATGATGGCAACTGCTGTTAGTCCAACTGGTGTTACCAATGACAATGGCTATTGCCCTGGCTTGTCAGGAGCTCCCCGCATTCACTGTGCTAAAGAGTAGATTGCTCTAGCTAATGAGGTGGACCACTTGAAACAGGACCACTCTGAACTTGATAAAGACTTACAATAAATGAGTGAATTAATTGACTCAGTGACTGACAGATTTGCCCCTTGCCTCTCAGTGGGTCTGTCTCTCACCTCCCAACTGGCTGAGCTTTCCATGGTAGTAACAGCACAGGGTCAGAGCCTAGATGTTACCAAGCAACAGACCACTTTAGCTAATAATAGGGGTGCCTGCACTGCTGAGACCTTGACTAATCTTGAAGAGAGTGTTTTTCAGCTGTGAGCTAGGCAGCCCACCTCCAAGTCTGAAGCAGAATTCTCCCCACAAATAAATATACTCAATAGTAACAATAGTGGTCCAACTCCCAAAGCACATTTTAAGCCTACCTTTAAGCAAGTATTTGGCCCCAAGACTTCTACTATTGCAGCTTTACTAACTATCTACAAAACTGCTATAAGGAGAGCCTCTGATGATGTTAAGAAAGAATACATTCTAACCTGTCTGCATCCAACCTTTCAGGAGGTATTAGAGCCCAAGTTGCCCACCATCAAGACTTTGGAAGAGATGAAGCAGCTTCTGGTTGACAAATTTGGTGGTGACCTTAGCTTGGAAGTAAAAAAGGACGCCTTCATGCACATTGCTTTCAAACCTAAGGAGACCCTAGCTGAATTTGCAGATAGATTTTACATGGAAGGACAACAACTGATGAAAAGCAGAATATTGACAGCCTATGAAGCTTACATGGCTTGCGCTCAAGCCCTCAAGGTTAATCAGCTTCTGTGTTTCCACTTTAAGGCTTATAAGTCCATGCTTTTCTCTATGAAGAGCATAAAGACGCTGTTGCAGGATATGCACCTTACCCATTCTGGAGCAGTTGTGCGGGAGAATTATGCCACCTCTTTTTCTGGTTTGTCTTTGCGTGGCCCTTGAATCCTTGCCATGAATTTGCAAAATCCTCCTTGACACCAAGGTTGCCACAACTGTGGTCAGATAGGTCACCATTCCTAAGTCTGCACCAATCCTTGGGTTGAAGGGGCTGATCCCAAGGAACAGGAAGGAAAAGAACATTCAACCTAGAGGCGGAGACACTCTCGGTTGACAACTCTTCCCAGTCTCCTCCTATCCCCCCTCTATTGCTGACTCTGAGCCTGCCAACACTGGTGCTCCTTCCATCCTGCTGCTATTCCACAACATCTCTGATGACTCTGACATGAATAATTCAGATGTGGAGGATCCTGACGCCTATGGGTATTCAGTTCTTGCCGTCCCTGAAACTATTGCTGTCCCTTATAAACTATGTTCTGTAAATCTACAACAACTTCCAAGCCTCTGCCTGCAGCCAAGGAGGTTGTCTCTTATCCTTACCTTACTCAAGCTAAGAGATCCCCTGTGCTTGTAGAGTCTTCCAAAGAAGCTGCTGAGGTTGATAATGCTGTGTTCAAAAACTTTTCAGTCTTGCTTCCTCTCCAGAAGGTTTATAAGGAGTTTCTGGGCCTAAGATGCATGATTGAAAAATGGGACAAAGAGCTGTCAGAAGCCAAAGAAATTCTGGCTGTCCTCCCTCCCTTTGATTGTACTACCACTTTTGTGGAGATATCTATTCAGAAGGTGATAATTAAGGCCGTCTTAGAAACTGGATTTCCTGTTAATGTTATCTCCTCAAAGCTTGTCAAGAAGCTCAAGCTTGCCCCCAAACTCAACTATCACCAGTTGTATGGCACAGCTGGGCTATCCATACCTTGTGCTATAGGAGCTTATTCTTCTCTTCCCATGTGGTTTGGCAAAATACTCTTAGCCGCACCTGTTGTTGTCTTGGTGAATGAGAGCTAAGACCTCATAGTTGGTACTCAATTTCTTAGGGAATACAATGGAATCATCAACTTGAAGGACGGCTTCCTCTCTATCTTAGGGTATGAGGTCCCTCTGATCTTTGAAGAGCCAGTTAAAGTTCCCAGGAAGCGCCTCAAGACATGTGTCTTAGAATATCCCACTAGTGTTTTCACTCTAAAATACCATACCCATTCATCCAAAATGAAATGTCCTCTTATGGCTTGCCCTGCGTCTGAAGGGATTCCTATCTTGGCAACTTCCACTGTAACCATTTCCCCTGGATCTCAGGCTATCCTAAACTCCCAAATATCATATGAGTCACCTGAGGGTACGTTCCTGGAGTTGTACTCTCCTCCCTTGCTAGGATGTAATGAATCCTATCTCTGTCCAGGAATCTTGTATGTCTCTCATAAGGACCATGTTCAATTGCTGGTCGCCAACTTAACTGCTTTCCCCATACATGTGTCTAGAGGATAGGTTGTTGTTTATGGCAAGTTGTTGTTGCTCCTGACGTCCTATCACTACATCTCTTTGATAAGTTCCAGGACTTCAATTTACCTGAAGACAAGCCCTAATTTCTATCCTTGTTCACTGGTCAAGACTTCCTGCAACTATCCCCAGTGCAACAGAAAGAAATTACTAGACCTGCTAGATCAGTTTTCAGATATCTTTGCTAAAGACAGCACTGATTATTGTCTATCTAAAGGTGCCATTCATCATATCAATATTGGTGACACTCCCCCCTTCTGCGCCAAACCATATTGCCAGAGTTGTGTAGAGGACACTCAGATGTCTAAAGAGCTCAAACAACTTCTAGATGCTGGACTACTTGCTCCTTCTCAAAGCCCATGGGTTTACCCTTGCTCATACTAAAAAAGAAGGAAGGAGGTCATTGTATTGTGATAAACTACCAACAATTGAACTCTTTAACCAAAAAGGATTCTTACTCCTTACCACGTATTGATGATGCTCTCTGCTGCCTTGGGGGCTCCAAGTTCTTCTCTGCTATGGACCTATCCTCTGGGTGCTGGCAAGTTGATCTCTCTCTGAAGGATAGACAGAAGGCTGCGCTCATCACTTCTGAAGGATTATTTGAGCCTACATGAATGCCGCAAAGACTTTGCAATGCCCCAGCTACTTTCCAACAAGTCATGGACTCCATCCTCCGTGACTTAAAGCTCTCATGTGTCCTAGTGTACTTAGATGACATAACAGTCTTTAGTGCTACCTTTACCAATCACCTGGCTTGTTTCAAATAAGTGTTCATAAAGATTTGAGAAGCTGGCCTTAAGTTAAAGCCATCTAAATGTGCCTTCTTCAAGGAACGCCTTGAATTCTTGGGCCCTCAAGTGACCCAGACAGGGATTCACCCCATGACTAAGAAAGTTGAGGCCATTGAAAAAATGCTTCTGCCCATCAACCTGCAAGAAGTTCAAGTCTTTCTGGGAATGATGAGATACTACAGACAGTTCATCCCCAATCTTGCTGACACTAGCAAACCCTTGGTCCAGCTGTTGTGTATTGCCTCTTTTAAATGAACTGCCAGCCAGCAACAGGCCTTTGAGACCCTTAAGCAAAAACTTAAATAGGCCCCCATCCTAGTATATACTGACTACAATAAGTAATTCATCATATATACTGATGGTAGCAACCTGGCCATTGGAGCCATCTTGGCTCAATTGGATGATGAAGGTGTGGATCACCCTGTAGCTTATACCTCTTGTGTCCTGAATAAGCATAAGAAGAACTACAATGTAACAGAGAAAGAGTGCCTTGCTGTGCTGCATGCTGTCAAACAATTCTGTCATTATGTTTATGGCACCCATTTCACTGTGGTCACTGACCACGCCTTGCTCAAGTGGCTTCAGCAGTTCAAAGAACCAGAAGGACGGCTAGCTAGATGGGCCCTTTGCCTACAGGGCTATGACTTCAAAATGTTGCACCGCCCTGGGATTCAACATCAGAATGCTGATGGATTGTTCAGATTGCACATCCTTGCTCTACACCCTGCTGAGGCTGACAGGCTGTACAAACTAATTGGATATCCTTCTTCTTGGGAGAACAAGACAGATGAAGTTTGATTTGCCCTTTCTAAATTATCTGAAGACAGGCTCATTTATGACAATCAACTTTTAAAGAAAGTAAAAGATCATTAACTGACTTATGTACAGCCTAGTCCTTGCCTTTTGTTGGTTCTTTAAGCTCATAAGGAGACAGACACAGAGGCATTGCCAAAACCTATGCCTGGCTCCAGAAGAACTACTTCTGGGAAAATCTTTGCCTGCTGATTCCAGATGTCATTGCTAGTTGCCATGATTGTCAGCTCCAACAACCTTGATCTACTTCTCACAAGTTCAAGCTATTCCCCCCTCAACACACATTTCACACTGTCAGCATTGACGCTGTAGGGCCTCTCCCTTTCTCCTGCTCTGTCTGCTTCTTTATCCTAATTGCTGTCAATCATTTTAGCAAGTGGGTAGAAGCTTGCCCTACCAAGGACATCACTGCCAATACAACTGCTGCCTTTCTGCTTCAAGATTTATTTTTTTGCCATGGTTGTCCTCAAGTGCTGTTGCCTGACAATGGGACTAACTTCAACACCAAGTTAGTAACCTCTGTTGTTGAAGCCTTGGGGTCTCACCAGTCTTTCTCTGCCCCCTATAATCCTTCCACCAATGGGGCAGTTGAGCGTGCAAATTCAACTCTGGTTTCTATCATGAGGAAACTCACTTACTCTGACACTGCAAACTGGGATCTATACTTACTTGCTACTCTCTTTGCTTACTGTCTTAGAAAACATCGTGTCACCAGGTATTCCCCTTTTGCTATGTTGTATGGTTGTGAAGCCATCACTCTGTTGCTCTTGGGGGCCCCCTACTCTCCTCTGATAAACCATGAACCCTGATGACCATATCAAAGATCTAGTCAACCACATCATTGATATACAGACTACTGCATACACTTCTGCATATAAGACCAAGGTGTTTGAGCTCTCTCCTGACAATGCTGGACAATCTCCATTGCCTGAGTTCAACATTGGGGGCCACATCTTTTACTATCAGCATAAAGTAGGAAGACGTACTCACAAACTAGACTTGATGTGGGTTGGTCCCTTAGAAGTGACCTTCAAAAAAGGATCAGATTATACTTTAAAACTCCTGTCTAGTGGCCAACTGTTTGCCTGCATGCATGCCAAGTTTGTAAATTCACTTCCCCCTTTGGCCTTGGATAGGACCATCTTTCCTTGTTGTACAAAAAAGACCGCTCAAAGTCCAGCAAAACCACTTAATTCACTCAAAGATTTAGCTCACACTGTGAATGAAAGATTTGTGCTGGCATACCCTGCAGAACCCCTGGCTTTGGTTGCCCCAGCCTGGGAAGAAACGCTGGTTAATTTGGACTATTTATTAGCATGGTATCTTCCTCTCTCAAAAACAATCAGGAATGCCCAATCAAATGGGGCCACATCTATGACCAGAAAGTTAAATGAACCTGAACTAGTTGAGGTGTCTTCCAGCCAATCAGGTGGATCCGCAGAAATTACCCTGAAACTTTCCAGCACCCCTGGCTCTGGCCAGCAAATTTTATCACCCAGCCAACCAAATGCAAGCCAAATTAGTCATTTGACCACCCACCCACCCCCCAACAACTCATTCCCTTTTAACAATGCCAAGGGATTTTGGGTCCCCTGCTTGTCAATTCTCAAATTTATTAAAGTTTTGGTTGTTGCACTTAATTTTGATCATTTTTTTGGACTGAAACTAAGTTTTGAGTCCTTGTCATCTAGAAGATTAAAGTGTTAGTCATTTCCTTTAAACTTACCTTAGTCTTAACCCGCTTCAAACCTGGCACCTCTTCAGACATCCTTGGAAAAGGTGTTAGAGTATAGGTGTTTCTTCTTGTTGCTTTTGCTCTTAAAACCTGCTCTTGAACTTGAAATTTTAATTAATTTTCAATATAATCTCTATTGTTATCTTGAATTTCCTTTTATTTATTTATTTTTTGAACCCGCTTTTGTTTTGCCTGTCTCAAGACACCCAAGTTGTCAGGGCCCAGATTGCCCTGGACAGTCAGCTGGCCTCCTTAGAGATGATTAAACATGCAGCTTGGAACCCCCCACAAAGCACTTTCCAGGGCAAAATACTCCCCTTTTGACTAGCAAATGGCCCGGGATTTGAGAGGCACATGAGCCTCAAATCCCTGGCATTGAGCCTGTTATCAAATTTAGGCCAGCTACCTATTGGGAAATGGCACATTGGGAGCGCAATTGTTTGATTGCGCAATTGGGCAATCAATTCATTGCTGGAGCTAAAAATAACTGTAGCAACTTGCCATGCCGCAAATTTCAAAAGGTTCATGTTATAGCAGCCAATGAGATCTCACCCTCTTGGCCAAGCATGCAAATTCTGGTTAAAATTGTAAATCCAACTTCAAATGATGCCATCAGTTCTCTGATGGCACAAAAGGCCACAGAATCTTCAGTAAGCATAAGTAGTGAGGGGGGAGAAGCCCTTCTCACTGTTGGCATCTTAATAAAGCAAGTTTGTGCCTAGAAATTATTATCTTATTGCAGGAATTGACTTTTTTTGCTCAAATTTAATTATTCTTTTTGCATCTATTTGTGAATCCACTACTCAATACACCTTGCATACCCATATCCTCCTGGCCATACTCCTGTTGTCCTTGCCAAACCACCCCGCGCTCTTGACCTGGAGTATTTCCATCCCCATCACCTGGATCTGCCACCAGTAATAAAGGATATTCCAACTGCCCCTCCTCTCCCCGACGTGCCTCCCACCCAGGACTTTAGCAAGCTGGGGTTCTTCTATATCACAGTATTGGGGCTGGCCAACCAAGTTGTGCTCCATACTGGGAGTTGGTGCCCCCTAGCCACTGCTCTAAACTACCTGGTCCGCATAGCGCCTATTGTGTACATGGCCTTTCAGGCCTGGCCTGCCTCCCCTGTGGAAATCCAGCCAGACTCTAGTATGGGCTGTGACACAAGTTCACAACCAAGCTTCCCAAACCATATCTGTTGCTCCCCCTTGGCTCTTTCTTGTGGCTGCCCTTGTTGGTTCTTTTTTATTGCTTAAAATTGTAAAAATCCCACCAATCTCCCTTAAATTTTGCAGAGATCATTATTATGATACTCCCAGTCCTAAAACTTGTTGTGTTTTCTTTGGCCCCATTTGTGTTGCTTCTATGGTTGACTTTGCCAGACTTATGGTTTAAAATCACCTCTTCCGCTTGGCTTGTGAGCAAGGACCCCTCCAGTCTCTTAAATCTCCCAAATGATCTTCTGTTCTCTGGGGAGGCTATGATGAAGAGCTTGACTTGTGACAACCTGGATTTGGATTATGTTAACCATGCCTCCTTTGCTCCTGCGGGTGAGGAGCCAACAATGCCCTCCTTTCCTGATTTGGGGAAGATGGATTTGGTGCCCTTGCATGCTCCTGTGTCTTCTCCTCCCACCCCCACTTGTATGCCCTGGTTGCTCACTGGTCTGGTCCTGATGGGACTGAACGCCTATTTCCCTCAGCTATCCCCTGTGGTCCCCCCTTCAAGCAGTTGTCCCAGTCCTCCACTGGGCTGCATCCTGGTGGTTTGTCTCACCAGGATGGGAGCCAAACTTAGTTAGTTTAGCCCCCCGCTCTTACATAATTAACAAGCCCATTTCTTCTGCCTTTGAAGCCTTTTGCTGCTGGGTGTGAAGCTTGCTTCTTGCCCTTATCTGCGCCAGCTTGGGATCCCTCCTTTCTGGATTTCTCTCAGTGTGGACCATGTGGTCACTTCTGTCTTCCTTCAAGTTGTGTCTCACCAAGAAGTCTGCCTCCCCCTCCACAGATTCCTTGGCTGCATCAACAATGAATATTACCCTGATGTCACCCTGAACCCCCCCCTCTGTGGCCGTCCATGAGAAGTCCCTGGACACCCTTGGAGAGTTGTAGCTCTGCCTCTCTGCAGACTTAGCGTCTGCAGACACTTCCATCTTCAACGCTCAGAGATCAGAGATCAGTGGCCCTCTTGGATGCCCTTGACGGAGACACTTACCTCTGGGTGCGCACTCTCCTTTGCCAAAGCCAAGAGCTTGGGGATACATCCTCACTCCTCACACTGGTTTCCTCAGCAGTGGCCGCTCTGGGTTCCAAGGCCTTGGTTATATTTGAGACCCTTTGTTTCAAAGGCCTCGCCCCTGATTTTACCTCCCATGTTGAGTGCTTTGCAGTTAAAGCTGCCTTCCTGGATCTCCCTACCAAGATGGCAGTGGCCATGTTCCGCAACTCCTTAAATGCTGCTTCAGCTGACAAGAGTATGTGGGATCCGGCACCTACCTCCCTCAAGAAGGTATTTGCGTTGGCCCGCAAGCTTGGAGCTAAGCCTGCCTATCTGCCCAAGTCTGGTGTTCTGGACCATCTTCCAGTCTCTAAGCCCACCCAGGCTAAGGTCCCCGCAACCAAGCCTCCCAAGACGCCTACCATCAACGTGATGTGCCGCCCCCGCCAGGCCCCCAACTAGCCCACCTCCACATGATCCCTCCTGGTCTTTGCAGCTCTGGCTGCCATCCCTGAGGTCTCTTCATGTGACCCTGCTGCTTCCATTCTGACTCTTCATAATAAAGAAAATCTTTCCTATTTCCTTTTTACTGCAACCTTTTATACCAAATCCTGCCAAGCTAAGGCTACATTTTTAGTGGACACAAGTGCTGCAGGCAACTTTATGGACCTGGCACTGGCCCAATCCTTGGGTCTGTCCTTGCTCTCTCCTCAGAGCCTGATTGCTGCTAGCCAGGTACTGGTTCTCAGCTACTCCCTCACAAATCCACTAGTTACTGTACAGGCTCCCACGTGTTTGTGAGTAAGTTCCCTGCTGTGGAGGACCTCATGTATCCCGTAATTATGGGCGTGAGGTGGTGGTGGCGTCACTTGGTGCAGATTGACTATCTCACCAACAAGCTTCACTTCTTGTTGGATGGGTGCCTGGGTTCCTTCCCCCTTCTCCCCTTGGGGTGGGAACCACCTGAGTCATGCTTGTCTCTTGCGGCAACTCCAGTCTCTCCTCCCAAGCCCTTTGCCCTTCTGACCATCCTTGCTCCCTTCAAGGACGCCTTTGACGCTACCCTTTCCTGTACCCTCCCCCCACACTCTCACCACAATTTGACCTTTAAGACAATGGTTGACCTCGTAAAAATTGATGCCACAATGTACCCTCTTAGCAAATTGTAGAATAAGGCGCTGGGCGTGTGGCTGGACAACGTGTTGGCAAAAGGGTGGATAGTCAAGAAGGCTTCCTCGGTTAGTTCACTGGTAGTTTTTGCTAAAAAATTGGATGGATCCCTTTGGCTGTGCTTTGATTATACCCTTCTCAACAACGTCACCATTCTGGACTGTTACCCCCTCCCCTTGGAAGCCTCAATTTCTCAGTCCATTACCAAGTCTTGTGTCTTTTCAAAACTGGATCTTGTTAATGCTTTTAACCAGGTTTGTGTGGCAGAGGGAGACAAGTGGCTTACAGCTATCAAAACTTGGTGTGGCTGCTTTCAATTCAAGGTCATGCCTTTTGGCTTGAAGAATGCTCCTGCAATCTTTCAGCAAGTCATTGAGGACGCCTTGGGAGATCTCTGCTTCTCCTGTGCTGTGGCGTAAATTGATGACATCCTCATCCACTCCCCCACTCCTGAGCAGCATGCTAAGGACCTTTTAGCTGTGGTGGAAGCCATTCACAAGGCCCGGCTATTCATCAAGCCCAGCAAGTGTGAGTTTTTCAAGTCTGAGGTTATCTTCCTGGGTAACTTGGTCCTGAAGGATGGCCACATGGTCTCTCCTGACAAGGCCAAGGCCCTTTGGGAGTGGGCTACCCCCCGGAATCAGAAGGAGCTACGCTGCTTTCTAGGTACGGTGATTTTTCTCAAGAATTTCTCTCCCGCCATCTCAGAGCTTTCTGCTCCCCTGCATCCCCTAGCTGGCAAGAACGCCTCCTTTGTGTGGACCCTGGCATGCCAGGAGGCCTTTGAGGCCATCAAGCGGGTCTTTGTCTCCACCCCAGTACTACATCACGCCAACACAAGCAAACAGTTTATTGTAGCTTGTGATGCCTCTAACATGGCTGCCGGGGTGGTCCTTCTTCAAGAGCACAATGGTCAGGAGCTCCTGGTTGCTTACTTCTCCAGGAAGTTTGCCCCCAACAAGTGTTCCTGGGTGGTGTTCAACAAGGAGCTGCAGGCTGTGGTGAACGCCATCACTCATTTGAGACATCACCTGCAGGGTGTGCAACACAAGTTTGTGGTCTGCACTGACCACAAGGCTCTCTGCTACTTTTGCAAGCCGCAGAAACTCCTCCCTTGCCAGGCACGTGTCATGCAGACACTCTCAGGTTAAAAATTCAAGTACAAGTTTGTGAAAGGAGAACTCAACATCCTCCCTGACCTGCTGAGCTGCAACTCTGCAATGTACCTGGTGAGGGGCAATGAGGATCCCTAGGTCATCATCATCCCAGAGTCCTTGATCCTCCCGGATTCTGGCCCTCCCTCCCCCAAAACCCACCCACAGCTCCAGTTGTTTCTCCACAGCTTCTGGTCATTGTCCCTGGCTCCTCATCTGGGGTAGCTCTGCCACTGTCTCTCCCCAGTATGCTTCTGTACAACGTCCTGGTGGCTCAGCACTCTTCACCGGATGGTCAGGCTATCTGTGCTAAGCTGTCCCCTGACTCTGCATTGAATGGTCCCTACACCCTTAAGGATAGGATAATTTACCAAAACAATAAAGTGTGGGTTCCAAAGGACTTGCGGCTGCGTGTCATGACAGAACATCATGATCCCTCCCTGTTTGGTCATCCCAGCACAAAAAAGCTGCTTGAGCTCATCAGGCGTACTTACAGCTGGGTTGGGATAACTAAGGCAGTAGGACCCTGGATTAAGAAGTGTGTTACTTGTGCCCGCTCTAAACCAGATTGTTCAGGGAACAATGGTCTTCTCCACCCCCTGCAGCAGTCCCAAGGTCTGTGGTCATCCATCTCAGTGGACTTTGTGGTGGCCCTTCCCTTGTTGGGAGGCTTTGACTCTATCATGGTGTTAGTTGATTGCTTCAACAAATATTCAGTCTTCATCCCATGCCTGACCACCCTGGACTCAGTAGGAATGGCAAACCTGTTTGTGAAACACATCTTCTCCAACTTTGGCTTACCGCAGGAAATCATCAGTAACTAAGGCCCTCAGTTCACATCCATGTTCTGGGAGTCCCTGCTGGGGATTCTAAACATTAAGCCATGCAGGTCCACCTCCTTCCATCCTCAGTCAGATGGGCAAACGGAAAGAGTCAACCAAACCATAGAGCATCATCTTCGCTGCTACACAAATGCCTCCATGGACTCCTGGTCTGACGACCTTCCATTAGCCCAGTTTGCTTACAACAACACTGTGCATGCCTCCACAGGGGTGTCTTCATTCCAGGCTACTCTGGGGGTTTCCCCAGCATTTGTGATAGTTCCCTTGCTCCAGGCAAGTGTACTGGCTACTGCAGACATGGCAGTTCACCTCAAGGACATCCACCTCAAAGTCCAAGAGACCCTAACCAAGTCCATTGAGGCGTACAAGAAATTGGCAGATAAGAACAGGCGTCCTGCTCCTCATTAACCAGTGGGCCTGCTTGTGATGTTAGATGCTACCAATATCTAAATGAAGGTGCCTTCAAGGAAGTTTGCTCCAAAGAGATTGGGTCCCTTCAAGGCCTTGGAGGATAAGGGTAATGGTGTGTTTGTGTTGGATCTCACACCCCTCTTATTGGATTCACAGTACCTTCAATGCCTGTTGTCTGTCCCCTTTTGAGGGAGACCTCCCCAGCACGCCTGACCCCACCTTGGTGGATGGATCTCCTGAGTATGAGGTAGAAGCTATAGTAGCCTTGTGTAGGATATGCAAGTCCCTACAATATTGTGTATCCTGGAAAGGGTATCCCTCTTATGATAACAGTTAGGTAAGCTCTTTGGACTGCAGAAATTGTTGGGATCTGGTACAAGAGTTTTATAGGAATAACCCCACAGCACTTAGCCCCCCCAAGTCACTCCTGGCGCTCAATATTCCTAAAGCCCGCAAGAACTTCTCGGTGGCCACGCTACCCCAGGGTGGAATCTGGCCTCAGGAAAAAGGGAAGGATAATGTAAATTCACTGCCCCCTTTGGCCTTGGATAGGACCATCTTTCCTTGTTGCACAAAAAAGACCGCTCAAAGTCCAGCAAAACCACTTAATTCACTCAAAGATTTAGCTCACACTGTGGATGAAAGATTTGTGTTGGCATACCCCGCAGAATCCCTGGCTTTGGTTGCCCTGGCCTGGGAAGAAACGCTGGTTAATTTGGACTATTTATTAGCATGGTATCTTCCTCTCTCAAAAACAATCAGGAATGCCCAATCAAATGGGGCCACATCTATGACCAGAAAGTTAAATGAATCTGAACTAGTTGAGGTGTCTTCCAGCCAATCAGGTGGATCTGCAGAAATTACCCTGAAACTTTCCAGCACCCCTGGCTCTGGCCAGCAAATTTTATCACCCAGCCAACCAAATGGAAGCCAAATTAGTCATTTGACCACCCCCCCCCCAACAACTCATTCCCTTTTAACAATGCCAAGGGATTTTGGGTCCCCTGCTTGTCAATTCTCAAATTTATTAAAGTTTTGGTTGTTGCACTTAATTTTGATCATTTTTTTGGACTGAAACTAAGTTTTGAGTCCTTGTCATCTAGGAGATTAAAGTGTTAGTCATTTCCTTTAAACTTACCTTAGTCTCAACCTGCTTCAAACCTAGCACCTCTTCAGATATCCTTGGAAAAGGTGTTAGAGTATAGGTGTTGCTTCTCGTTGCTTTTGCTCTTAAAACCTGCTCTTGAACTTGAAATTTTAATTAATTTTCAATATAATCTCTATTTTTATCTTGAATTTTCTTTAATTTATCTATTTTTTGACCCTGCTTTTGTTTTGCCTATCTAAAGACACCCAAGTTCACAACCAAGCTTCCCAAACCATATCTGTTGCTCCCCCTTGGCTCTTTCTTGTGGCTGCCCTTGTTGGTTCTTTTTTTATTGCTTAAAATTGTAAAAATCCCACCAATCTCCCTCAAATTTTGCAGAGATCATTATTATGATACTCCCAGTCCTAAAATTTGTCGTGTTTTCTTTGGCCCCATTTGTGTTGCTTCTATGGTCAACTTTGCCAGACTTATGGTTTAAAATCACCTCTTCTGCTTGGCTTGTGATCAAGGACCCCTCCAGTCTCTTAAATCTCCCAAATGATCTTCTGTTCTCTGGGGAGGCTATGATGAAGAGCTTGACTTGTGACAACCTGGATTTGGATTATGTTAACCATGCCTCCTTTGCTCCTGCAGGTGAGGAGCTTCCAATGCCCTCCTTTCCTGATTTGGGAAAGAGAGATTTGGAGCCCCTGCACGCTCCTGTGTCTTCTCCTCCCACCCCCACTTGTATGCCCTGGTTGCTCACTTGTCTGGTCATGATGGGACTGAACGCCTATTTCCCTCAGCTATCCCTCATGTCCTCCCTGTGGTCCCCTCTTTGAGCAGCTGTCCCAGTCCTCCACTGGGCTGCATCCTGGTGGTTTGTCTCACCAGGATGGGAGCCAAACTTAGTTAGTTTAGCCCCCCTCTCTCACAAAGTTCCTCCGCAAGTATCACCCCCCTAAGGTCAATCTAGAGGGTAGCAATGTTATAAATGCCGCCATTCACCATGTTTTGATTTTGCCTTTAGTGGGTTATTTCGAGGACAAATCCCTCTCTTTAGAGTTTGCCCTTCAAAACAAGTCTGGCTCTAATTTGGAAAATTCAACTGTACAGTTTCCTGATTCTGCGCAACTCACTTGCCCCACTCATGCTTGTGGCAAGTGATCCTACCATCCATGTACTGTTTTGTGGTAAAGCTACACAGTATATATTCCATTTCACTTCTACCAATAAAATTTAAGTTCTATTCAAATTCTTGTATTTATGTCTTCACGTACTTTGGCACCTTTCTAGCCACGTCTAGCAGATATTATTCAATCAGGGCCACAAGTTAATTGCCTAGCCTTCCCTGCCATTATAACCTAGACTTAGTACAAATCCAATCCTAAGGTTAGGATTCCCTGTTGTGTATCTGGGTTGCGCCTCAGGTCACAACAGTCTACAGTATACCTTTGTTCCCATCTAAGACAGACATGAGGTCAGTGATAAAGTCTGGGTAATAAATACCAACAAGAGTAAATTACAGCCAGAAAAAGTGGGCCCTGCCATTATCCTAAAGGTAAACAAAAACAACACTTACCTTGTGCAAGGACTTGGAAAACGCAAACAAGGCAAAGTCCTCCCCCATGACTGCCTAAGTCCCTGAAAAGCAAGACAAAACAATGCAAGACCGTCCTACCCGTCACCAAACAACATTTAGTCCAGTATGGCGCCTGGGCTCCTGAAAACCTCCCTCCAGAGGAGGCCAACCTTCAGTTGAGGGGTGTTGAAACAGCAGGCTCAATCTGCCAGCAAGGTTCTGATTAAGCAGGTTTGTGACCCACAATCTAATTATCCAGGCACCTGGAGCCAAACTAGGAAGTTGACTCAAATTTCCAAATCCAACAACATGAACAAATGATGATCTCTTACGGTGGATACCTTGTTTTGGTGCTTGACTCATTACCAGGATCAGGCCACCCCCTTCACCATCTTACTGTGTGATCAACACTATCATACTCCTTTTATCCACAATTCATAATGACTATATAATACCTATCTCTCAATAAATAATATTATCTAGTTTCTAAACATTTTCCCCATGTAACTCTGCAAAAACAGCACAGTTATGGCAATATATACCAAATATCAACTAAGCACTACCACCTGGATCCTTGGCGCCTATTCCTTCTGAATTTTTTAAAGAGTACCTGATCTAGTATGCAAAAAATCCTTGTGTGACCAATTTCTGACAGCCATTCTGATTAACAAGTCTGTATCAAGTGACTCTCAGATTATCTTGATTTATCAGTGGCAGCTTGAAAGGGGAAATCAAATTTGACTGGCAAACTGGAGTGACAACAACCCATTTACAATCAGCCATTTGTTTTAAATCCATCAAACCAATTAATCTGGTTAACAGCCTACCTGACTTCTGCACCCTGAAACTTGGGCAAATAATTTCTGGCATTATGGAACCTACCTGTGACTGTACGACAGTCACTGTTGAGTGTTTAGCCAAATAAATACTCTAAAATATAAAGATGTTCTATTTTTGCTGTTTATTTCATATACATAGATTTAACTGGAATTCTTCATATAAAGATTCCTGGAAACTTGGTATCTATATTAAATAAAAGAATAGAATATGGGTTGGTAGTTAGGCCGTACTAACTAGCAAAACTGAGGCAAGATTGGCTGAGTCAATCTTGAGGACTAGGTGTCCCGCAAACAATTCAATTAACTCCAAAAGCTAATTAAATATACCCGCAGAAATGATTAATGAGGATGTAATCATTGGGCCAAAATGGACTTGACTGTTTCAAGTAAGGACTAGGTGTCTTTAAACCAAGTTGATTAATCATGTAGGTTAATCAGGTTAATTGACAGGGCGTCAATTAACCAATGTAAATCTGAATACATTCAAAGGTTCATTGGTATTCAGGTTTGATCAGCTGGTTCCCAGTTAGAACATTGATAGCTGAGTTTTAGAATGGGTATATTTCACAGGATTTTGGCACCAGGAGCTGAGGAAGCTCCATTCTGAATTGATACATTGAGATGAATGGTGTCATGTGATTCTTTCTCATTGTAGGTTAATTCTCATAGGCTGAGAATTATGGGGATCTTTTAGGTAAAGATCTAGGTTTGGATAACTCAAATGTCATAGACCATGTGACATGAATCATAGACTAGTTCAGGAACTGGAGGGGTTTTCAGTCAAATATGCCCCAAATGGTATATAATTGAAAACAGCTAAGTTTTAATAAAGATATATTATTGATTTCAACGCTTTCCTCTCAATCAATTTTTCAACTATTGTGTCTTCTTTGTTATCTTTTAAAAGGGCAAAATTTGGAGTACTTTGGGTGGAAACAGCAGCTGCCAGAAAAGAAGTTCCTATAAGCTCTCTCA
>QTSX02007192.1:0-312245 GCA_014839935.2 Entomophthora muscae
ATCCATAAGTTTTGAATGGCTGACCCTGGTAGTGTACGTAGTCAGTCTATCTAAGCTATCTACTGTGACTTGAGAAAGGGCACCATTTTTATGCTCAATCATCTGTTTAATCTTGCGCAGGTCTTGTTTGGTGTTGGTGGTCTCCATCAATGTGTTAAAAGGGAGATATGGGTTATTATTTGCCTGCCTGATGGAAGGAGCAAGTGGGAACAACTGGAGGCTAGGGCTGTGTGAGACAAAGTAGATTGGCGCAGATGGCCAACAGTTGAGAGTCTGACCAACTCCAGAGGCAGAGAAGTTGAAAGAGTCAAAAGTTGGAACTGACTGCCTGGCTGGTTGACTAGGAGGTTCCCAGAGTCCCAGGGGAGGAATTAGGGTGGGTTGTACTATTGGAATTTCCATAGAGCAAAGTTGCTCTACTGTGCTTGGGCAGTTGTTGGGATTATTCAGTACCCTACTTGGGGGTGTGGTCTGCTGGTTGGCCCAATTAGCAGTAGCACAATTCCCAGGGGAGACTGAGCTTGTCTAGCGGGGTTCTTGGTAGTATTGGTTGAGGGCCGGGAGGTGGTTCTTGCTGCCAACAACTGGCTCACCCTTTGAGGGTGGATACTACCAACTGATCCTAGGATGATGGCGCTTGTGTTGAGTGGTGCTGATATATTATTGGCTGGAGATCTTGTTCTATTTTGACAACCTACACACTGGATATTGTTGCTCAAAGGTAGGAGAGACACTCCAGAGGATTTGGTATTAACCATGTTTGTAGGTTCTTACCTTGCCAGATGCTTTATAGGAGTCAATTAGAGGGCAAAAGTAATTGTATAAAAGCCCCTGTAGTGAGCACCAAGATATGGTGCTCTTGCTACTGCAAGTTGGGATAGTCAGTTGGTCTAAAGATTAGGAAACAGACAATGGATTGAAGGAATATTCTATTAGTTGATTGATGAGCTGAGTACAGTATCAGTTGCAAAACCAGAAAGGTATTTGGTTGTACAAAGGTAATCAAACCAAGAGAATGACAAAGGGTTTAGAGTAGTAACGGCAGCAACTACTCTAAAGCAAATACTCAAGTAGTGACTTCTAGTCAAGCTAATTGGCAGTATAGTTGATATGAGAAGACTAGCCTTTGTAATCCTCAAATTATACACTCAAAGAATAATCATTGATGTAGCTAAAATAAGGGGGTATAAATGTGTGTATTTATTGATAGAAGAATAGGGGTTTATATACAACAACTTACTTGATAAATCAAGGCAATTTGGTCAACGTATGGGGTAGAGGAAGGAGTAAATGAATGCTGAACAGCTGGTGATTAGCACAGCAATCAGGGGAAGGTGAGAACATCCCCAGCGGAACAAGGAGGTTACTAAAGGCTCAAGGTTGGGGAAGTTGGTTGATAACCACAGTTGTTTAACTAATTGGTTAGTAAATTAACGCCTAGTTGGTGCAACTTTTAATACAGAAGGACTACTTCATTTGAAAGACAATCAGGATCCCTTAAAATCAGGAAGTAACTCAACAACAATCAGTATTTGAGCAACTGACTGATGATGGGTTTCACCACACCTTCCATTAAGAGTGATTCCTTCTGCATAATGATGGTCTAAATGCACAGGTGCACATTATCTGCTTTGCAACCTCTCAATATTTGCAAAACCTCCTTAAGTGCAAGACCTGGCTTGCATATGGTACTTTTTTCACCTTCCCAAAGATTTTCAGCCAGCTTTGGAACATTCACTGATAGGTGAGCAATCTATTTCTTCTCCTTGTATTATTTTTTCCCTCCCAACAAGAAGCAGGAAACATATGTTTGTTCTCTTAAAATATTGAAGAATAAGCTTGACAAAATCCTCTCAACCATTGAAGAGGAGCCCAAGGAGACCAGAGAGCGCAAAAAAGGGTCCAGTCCCAGGAAGAGAACACAAACATCACCAAGAAGCAGGCAGAAATCTTTTCCTACCATGAATATCAGGTAGGCAATTTTGCACAGGCTCAGGAAAATGCCTTCATAAAAGTCTTCAAGAGCTCACCCCAGGGATGCTACTTGCACTTTTGCCAGGCACTCTGCCGCCACCTCCAAAAGTGCTCTGATCAGCATGAGCTCATAAATGCAGAAGGCACCAAAGAAGCAAAGGGAGTGTTTAACTTCTTTGATGTCCTTTCTCTGGTTAGAAAGGAGGAAAATAATGCCTTATATGACACTCTCCTCCACCATCCCTATATTACTGCCAACCAGGCAGCCCTTGCTTCTTTCATTGAGTATTTTGAAACTTAGTGGGTTGGTGTCTTTCAAGGAGCACACCATATCAGAAAAGGGGATGACTCAATCACCTGGAACTGCTTCAAGTAGGTCAAAGATGGCCTCATCAATACTGCCTCTTCCCTTGAAGGGTGGTATAGCCAGTTTGTCACAAGAGTCTGGGTTAAGAAGCCAAAATTTAACAAGATTCTTATCCACCTCAAAACCCAGAAGTTAATCTCTGCCTGCCTCTTCAAGACCAGTATAAAGACTAAGTGTAACCCCTATAAGCAGACCAAGGTAGTAAAAAAACTACACTGAGATCAGCAAGGTAGTCCTTGCCTACTATCCTAAGGATAGAAAGCTTGAGCATTCCAAAGCTATCTAAGTTACTCTTTCTACTCATTTATGAGCCTTTTGCAATAAACTCTTGCACTTATTCTTTTCAGTTTTATCTTTTTTTAGCTTTTTTTAGTATTTGGTACAACTATTTGCTTACTTTAAAGTATAAATTGGTAGGACACACCATCTCAAAAATGTCATTTCAATTTACAATCATCCCAAATTTTTTTAAGATGGCATTTTTTGTGTTAGTAATTTTGAATCACAAAAAAATAAAATAATTAATAAAATAGTTAAAATTTACAGGCAAGTGCCTAAAGTCAAAGTTCCTAAGGTTGAAAGTTCAGAAATCAAAAATGGGACCCCCAAAAAGTGCAGAAATTGAAACACTATGTAGGGTGCAAAAATTGAAAATATCAAAGATCAAAGTGCAAAAATTAATTTTCCAAAAGTTAACTTTGAAGCAGAATAAAATAAAGCTAGTAATATAAAAACATATAGTTTGCAATAATTTATAGACTAAAGAGACCCCAAGGAGTTCATTTCTGCAATAAAAAGTATACACTAGATAATAAAAATCTTAAATGAGTTGTTTTTTAAAGAACTTCTTTTTACTTTTAAAAGCAAAATTAGACTAGAATTTATATTTAACTGTATTAAATTAGATATAAAAAATAAAACTGAACAGAAAGCTCTTTAAAATGTATTTTTTTGGTAAAATATTTATTATCACAACATAAAACTAAAAGAAAGTAAAAGCAATGCAAGATTTAATTTGGAGTGTTAGAGAACTTTTTCAACATTCTCAAGGTGGGTGAGACAGTTGGAAGAGTTGTAAGGAAGGAGGGAGTTTTTTGTTTTTATATCAAAGCTGTTGAGATCCTTGCTGCTCTGAGAAACACTTTGGTATCCATCTAAAAACTCCTGATAAAGAGTTTCATTGGTTGCCTGTTCAACTTTGAGCTTGTTGATCAGGTCATTAAACTTGGGTTTATTCACCACAACACATTTGGCAAACTTGGTGTACCAGATTTCCAAGGAGGAAGTAGTATTCATGCTCTTATTCTTGGCAAACTGAAACTGGTTCCATTCAATCTTGTTTTCCTTTCTTCCATGCTATCTGATCTCAAGTTTTCTAATCCATTGGCGTTCAAAGTAATCTACAAATGAAACAAAGATAGCTGCATTGTCCTCCATATACTTGATGTTTTAACTGTGCTGTTTTAGCAGAGCTACATGGGGAAAATATTCAGAAGCTAGATAATAATCTTTATTGAGAGATAGTGATTATATAGTCATTGTGAATCAAGTATAACAGGAACATGATTGTGTTGATCACACAGCTGGATGGTGAAGGGGGTGGCTTAATCCTGATAATGAGTCAAGCTCCAAAATGAGGAATCCACCATAAAGGATCATCATCTGTTCATGTTGTTGGATTTAGAAATTCAAAATGACTGCCTAGTCTGGCTTCAAGTGGTCAGATAATTGGATTGCAGGTCATGAACCTGCTTGCTTAAAACCTTGCTGGAAGGTTGAGCCTGCTGTAGCAACATTGGTATTCTTAAAGGCCTCATAGATCTTGCTGGAGTCCTCTTTTCTCACCAAGGCAATGGCTGAAAAAGAGTTGAACGCCACCTTGGGCTCCTGGGAGGTAGATCTAGTGACCAGTCTGTTGAGCTCAGTGAAGCGCTTCAGCTTTCTTCTGAGGCATTGTCAGAAGTGAAAGAAGAAACCATGAGGCTTGCTCTTAAATACCTTTTTGAAGATGTTGGCTTGAGCAGGCTCAAAGCCAACAAGGAGGTGGGTATGGTAAGGCTCTGATGTTTCCTCATCATCAGGTTGGCTTAGGGTTTTAGACTTCTTCCTTTTGGGGGTAGAAGTGGGGGCATCAGTAGGGGGAAGGAGATCCAACTTCCCTTTAAGAATCTCCAAGGCATGAGTATAGTTATCCTCATTTTGTCCTGACATTAAAAAGTAAACCATTGTTAAAATCTTATTACCATACTTCCCATGGAAACACCAAAGCTAAGAAAAAATCTTAGGGCATGATGAGAAGGTTCCATCAGCCAGCCATATCAGCAGCCATCAGTCTTTTAAGGTTTCCTGGGTAGCATAGCAGATGGTTCTTTTATGCTCATCAGGCCCATTGTCATGAAGGAGAAACTGTTCATCCTTGGAGTTAATATGAGCTCATAGGGTATATCCAGTTCCAGGAGGGAGATGGCACTTCTGCCCACATTGTCAGACTTACGGCAATTATCACTCACATACTTTTGAAGGGATCCAGAAGTACCAACAGCTATCTTTTAAAAACTGGTCAAGAAGTTAATGGCCCTAGTGACTATCTACTGAGAGGTAAAGTAGTTTTAAAAGCTATGACAACAGCCAAAATTACCTCAAATTTAAAAAATCCAACTATAAGGCTAAAATATACACTCTGTTAACAGGGATTTTTGGTGTTAATAGGCAAAATGGATCAACACAGCAAAGAAGTGCTCACAATCAAAGAAAACCTATTCAAAATAAAATCTGAAATACATTAATTCACAAACAAAATGGTGTGAGTTGACTTTTGGTGTACATATGATCACTATGTGAATTGGTGACAAAATGCACCCAAGTGCAGTGAGTCAAAACTCAGCCCAAATACAAAACACAATAGCAACTCACTATGTAAACAAAATCACTCAATCAGTGTGTGCAATAAATTGTAATTAAGAATGATACCAAGGTATCTAAAATAGGTCACATAATCTTAAACACAAACTCTAAAAGCATTGTGATGGGTGTTTGAATTTGGCAGTAAAATCTGGGAAAATGGGCGGAATTTTTTGAGTATTCTAAAATGGGCATTGTAAAACCAAAAACAGCTAATTAAGAAATAAAACATCTTTAATTGGGATATTGGGTGGGTAAAACTCTAATTAAATCACCATATTCAGATAAAAGCAAAAATTAAAACCAGGGTGTAACTTAATTGAATTTTATTTAGTATTTTGTTAAATTTTAAAATGGAAGGAACACAAAAACAGAGTACCAATGGACCTGTTATCTGCCGCAGTTGCAGTTGCCCCTGCAGGTCATAGAATAGAGTTAGTGCAACACAAGTGCCTACTCAGGAAGAAGATGGGAGAGGAGAGTTTGATAGTGATGCTGCACTGACACAGCTGGTTGCTGGAGCACAAGCTTCTAGGGTTCAGGGCATCAACCCTTGGGTCCCCAAGCTGACCTGGAAGCCCACCAAGGTTACCACTACCAAAATAATTAGAAACAAGAAGGTAGAACTTACTTTGTATGTGTTTGCTGCTGTGTACTGCCAGGATTTGGCCCTGTCAGCCATGCTGGAGAAGGTGAAGCCTGTACTTGACACTAGCTATGAGCTCTATGTCAGTGATGGCAATCAGGAAGAGAACAAGGAGCCCAAGTTCTACTGAACTGATGAGGGACAACTGGTGTTAAAAAAAGTTGCAGCCTTCTATAACAAGGTACCTATGCCCTGTGTTGTGCCCAATGCAAAGAGTTGATCCCCATTGCTAAAAACCTCCAGAAGTGCACCTCTGATATCAAATGCATCATCTTGCTTAAGCTAATGCAGGAATCAGGTGATTACAAGGCGGCTGCGGCTCTTGTTAGGGTGGATCCCAAGTACGCCTCAAAGATCTTCAACAAGTTCATCAATACTGGATGAGTGCTTGCTGCGGAGAAGTCCTTGTGCGTTTCTACCATGCTCACCAAGGAGAAAAAATGGGCAATCATCCAGAAGATAACCTGGGATTGCCATCTTGAACTGGAAAATATACAGGTTGTGGTCAAATATACTTTTGGGGTTGAGGCTTCCATTTTCTTTTACTACCATCTGCTGAAGAAGATGCACTTTTCCTGGAAAAAGCTTGGGGTATCTCCATACAATTGTAATAGCCCAGCCAACATTGATGTCTGGAAAAAATATTCAGAGGCGTACACTGCCCTCAAAGCCAAGGGGAGAGTCAAATTCTATTACATTGACAAATCAGCATTTGTCTTGTCAATGCATGATGGGTATGGGTATGTCCCAAAAGGCTCAAATGACAGGGTGGCTTGGCATGCTGCAGTCCACACTACAGCCTATTTAATGGTAGCTCTCCTGGGTCCAAAGGAGGTCAAGCTGTATCAAATGATATTAGGATATCACAATATCCAGACCTTCATATCATTCCTCCAATTGGTCCAGGAGCGCCTGAGGCGCATGAGCCCAGGATTCATCAATGTAATTGTGCTGGACAACGTTGATCTGCATAAGGTGGCTGATATTCTTGAGGAATTCCCAATGATTGACACTAGCATTGCAGTGGGCCCCCAGCAATTGTCCATGGCAAATTTGCGCCTTCTCTTCCTGCCTTCTTATTTGCCCTTCCTAAATCCCATTGAGGAAGTCTTTGGGTGGCTCAAGCAAGTTGTCAAGCAAGGGACCCCAACTGGGACTGAGGACCTCTTTGATTTGCTGCAGGCTGGGATCCACACCCTCCCAGCTGAGACTGTGGCCAAATTCTATAGCCACACTGATTTTTTCATCCCCGCGTGCCTTGCCAAACAGCCAATAAATTAAAGGCCTAGCTTGTCCAACTTTTTTTATATTCTCTAATTTACTATTTAAGATTTATTAATTTTCATTTTAAATTTATAAGCTTCTAAGCCCACAATCACATTCAGTGGGAACATCAATGAAGGTTTGTAATTTATTTTATATTAATTTTTTATATGGCATCTGAGGTTATCCCAAACACCTGACATTGGATTACACAAATATATTTATATCACTTTTGTCAAATTTATATAAAAATCAAATAACAAAGTTAAATGTAAAGTGTACACAATAGAAGTAAATTTTATTAAAGTAAATATATTTATGCTTATATGATGCCCTTCTCTGGGATTTATTTTGCAAAACTTGTTTGTTAATATAAGAATTATAAAACTTACTTATTTTATAAAGTAAAATTTAAAAGTGTAGCTTATATTGAGGAAGGAGATTTTATTGAGTTTGCCTGTAGTGGGTTTGGCAGTATGTACCCACCTTGCAATGGAGGTGGCATACAACCTTTACTGCCACATTGTGTACAGTGGATACACCTTTTATTGAAGTATTCTTGCCTGCTGGTAAAAGGGAGTATGGTGAGGTGGGAATGGAGCAGCAGATTTTCTGTCATGACTTCAAACCTATAGTTGACAGCCAGGACCAGGGCGCCTTAGATTATGTGGTTGACTGAGTTGTAAC
Source organism: Entomophthora muscae (assembly GCA_014839935.2). Taxonomy (NCBI): domain Eukaryota; kingdom Fungi; phylum Entomophthoromycota; class Entomophthoromycetes; order Entomophthorales; family Entomophthoraceae; genus Entomophthora; species Entomophthora muscae. The sequence goes on from QTSX02007192.1 coordinate 7,839, forward strand.
CCAGGGGGACCTTCTTCCCATCCAGTGAGAGCCAGGCCTTGTTGATCCCAAGAAGGACCCCGTCTAGGTCCTCTACACTGGTGCTTATCCCAAAGAAGAAAAGAGACCCAAGGTAAACAATGAGGTGAAGCCTTTGTTCAGCAAAGGCTTCAGTAAACTTGCACAGTTTATTGTATACTGCACTTATTTTTTTCCTGTGTTATGTTTTGCCAAAGGTAAGATCCATTGCCAAGGGGAGCCCTGTCTCATCTGCACTTCAGATCAGCCCAAAGTCCGCCAGGAGGATCTTGGTCTTCTTTACGGCTGTTGCGTCTGCAATAGCCAATTTACCCACTGCATGCCCAAATTTCTCCAACAGGTAAGACAGGGTGTGATTTACCAGGAAGCAGAAGAAAGCAGCCATTTGTGCCCGGTCCATCTCCAGTATATTCTTAAATGGGAGCATCACCTTGACGTCCCAAACAAGCTCAATGGGAGTTTACATAGTAAACTCCACTTGGGACCACTAGGTCAAGGCAGACCAGTTGGGCATCCTTGTAGGCAGTAACTGCCCACTCAGATGCCCCCTCAGAATGCAAAAGCCCAGCCAATGACTCCCTAAACATTGGGAAGGACCTGTGAATTCTGTCTTCAAGCTCCTGCAAGGCAGGGGGAGGAAATAGCTGCTTTGCCACATGATTGGTGTAATTGGCGTAGAAGGTGGGGGGGGACAAAAAGGACCAGGACCCGGCAGAGTTCACTGTCAATGTTTTCTAACAAAAAAGATAAGTATTTGGAAATTTTTATTAATTTTATGTTTTTATGTACCTTCACAGGTTTCCTCCTTATCTGCAGCTTGGTAGGCTTTGCCATTCTTGGCGCAAGCAATTGCACCAGCATTTTAGTGTCATCAGTTCTGGCACACTTTGCAGGTTTAAGATTTATATACATCTCAGGGTTGTTGACCCATATGGATAGCACAGAGAGGGAAAAGGACTTTAATTTGAGGCCTCCTACCACAGTTTTTTTTGGACATTTAAGATGCTTTTGAGTGTTGTTTTGGATGTTTCTGGCATCTTGGCCATAAGTGCCTTGGCAGACACCTTCTCAATTTTGTCCCCTGTAAGGATGGTGGCCTTCACTTTTGCCTTGACAATGCGGTCAATATCTTTAATTTTGGAAATTGCCAAGTTGAGGTCTTTGTGTAGTTTTTCAAGTTCTCTCATATTTTTTTTAAAAAATCTTTCCATATGCTTTTATAGCTTTCATCCCAATAAAAACTGTGTTATTCTGCTACTATTTCTTCTTTGTTTATTCCTGTTTGTTTTTCCATTTACTACATTATCCCATTTTTTTGCACATTGTGTATTTGTTTTACGCTTAACTCAATATGTGTTGTTTGCTTTATGTTGGCATTGTTTCCTTAACTGTCATATCATTTTTGGCACTTTGCACAGTCCCTTGTGATAATATTAACAACAATTTGATGATCAGCTAAATTTGAATTATAAAAATATAGGTTAACTGTGTTTAGAAAAAGTTGTTATTTATCTAAATTCAAAACCTTAATGATAAACTTTAAGCCAATCAGGAGCCAAGTGATAAAGTAGTTGTTGTGACATAAAGGATCATTCAATAATTCTTTGATGCATGTGCGCTAATTAATATGATTGGCTGGTTGAATTGCCATTGTGCACCATTGAAGCTGTAGTTAGTTGTTGATAGACAAGTGCTTAATCAGCTGCTGGGTTAGCACTAGTCCACCAACAATTTGCCACAGCGGCAATGGTGCACAATGGCAAAAGATCCCTACAATCATATTAATTAGCGTTCATGCACCAAAGAATTATTGTATGACCCTTTATATCACAACAATCACTTTATCACTTGGCTCCTGATTGGCTTAAAGTTTATCATTAAGGTTTGAATTTGGATCAATAACAACTTTATCTAAATACAGTTAACCTATAATTTTATAATTCAAATTTAGCTGATCACTAAATTGTTGTTAATATTATCACAAGGGCAGTGAAAAGTATCAAAAATAACTTTGTTCTGGATCTAGATACATGGCATAGTAAATATAAGATTTTATAGAAATAAGCTGAACATAAAGAATAAAACAACTATAAACAAAGAGAACATGAACAATTGAAATTCAAAATAAAGATAATATAAATAGAAAATGTTTGGTAACAGGGGGTTTATTGGGGCAGGGAAGAGTGATGCCTAGTAGACAGAATAGTGCAGGAAGGAAGACGTAGAGGCAGTGCTGGCCCTGGGAGTTCTGGAATGAATGGGTGGGTGGGGCTGGAAGGTGGGGTTAGTGGTGGTGGGGGTAGGGGTAGAAGGATTTTGCGTGATGGCCGCCATATACTGCTTGTTATATTCCTTGTCTGTTATTGCCTGATTAGCTGGTAGGTGGCTGTAGCACAGGATGAGAGGCACTTATCCTTGTGTGATTTGTTGCTCATGTTCATATGGAAAACCATTTGCGCAAACAAGTCAGCCACTATTTGGTGACCAAAGAGAGAATTGTGGTCAAGGACCCCAATATAGAGGTTGTTAAATCCTGAAGGCAGTGCTCCTGTACTTTGTCTTTAATGTTAAATAAAACAACATCACCTAGATGGAGGTTTGCATGGCCGGCTGGGTACACGGAGGCCTTGTGCCCGCATTGCTGGATGGCCTTGAGAGTGGTAAACTACCCTCCATCTGGTGGCTCAAGAAAACCCAGTGCTTAGAATTTGAGCCATCCCAGGAGTCAAGCAATACCCCAAGGATGTGGCTGTACTTGTAGCCATTGGTGAAATATGGGTTTGTCTTATAATAGATAGAAACCTTGGCTAAAACAGCCAAAAACGCATCAATGAAAGCCCCCTTCTTGACTTTCTTCCTTTCTTTTTGAGTGGTGGCTCTTCCTTGTTTGCCAAAATCATCAAAAGCTATTGATAGCTTGTAGTAGGAGATGAACATGACGTCATCTGTTAGACTAGTCAAGCATCAGACCATGGTGGAATCAATGGCAGGATCTTTCAGGGAATCCTCAGTGCCATCCCATTGGTTGCCAGCAACATTGGTCAGCACACAGACTGATACCACTTTCCCATACATCCAGAGCTGCACCATGCGCTCAGACACCCAAATGCCATGGTGCGCAAGTTGCTTCCTGACCTGGGTCAAGGGAAGCTTAGGGTCCTGCTGAAGGAGGTCAAGCATTATTGGGTAAGCCTCTGTGATTTGGGACTTGGGGGGCTTCTTGGGCTTCTTGGCTGTCCTGTTCAGATTCCCCTTATTCATCAGGCTTCTGAATTCCTGCATGAAAGTAGAACAGGTAAATTTAATTGGTCAGCAATCTGATACCAGGACAGGCCCTGCAGGTTCAGTGCCACAATATCCTGGGGAATTTGGGAGGTGATGATTTGTTGCTTGGGGCTCTGGGCTGCGGGAGCTGAAGCCTTATTGGCTGAGAAAGGGGAAGGTTGGCCAAGGGCAGAAAGCTGTTCCAAATCAAGGTTGTCATTATGATTGGTTAGCTGACTGGCAGCTTGTGTGGGGGTGGGTATGGGAGCAGGGGCAGAGCTAGACACTAGGTGACAGTTGAACAAGTCAAAGCCATATGGTTCAGGGGTCAGGTATAGGTCAGCTTCCTTGTTACCCGCCTCAAAGGCTTGGGCGTAAACAGGTGCATCCAAGTTCTGAGACTTGTCTCCATTAAAGCTGGCTTGGCTGCTGCTGGCTTGGTTGATGGCACTGTTGAAAATGTTGTTGCTATTGAAAACCATTGTAAAAAAACCTAGGATAAAATCACTAAAAGTAGAAATTTAAAATTTTATTATTTGTTTTTATTATAATCTCAAGTCTATATTTAGAAGGTTCTCAAAACTATTATACACAAATAAACATCCATGAAAATGAATAAAATACCTATGTTCCTAAATTAGATAGCTGCTGATTGGCTGTATTACTGTTATTTTTCTTTTTTTAGGCTGCTCATACTACACATCTTATGTGACTCCATTTTGTTTTGTGCTTGTGGAATCTTGCTTTTAGATTTCTCCAATTTCCTTTCATTTTAGTTCTTCTGTTGGTGCCTCATATGAATCCTGATTGGATTATAATATATTCTGGAATAAAATCCATCCATCTCACTTTTTGCGTCAGTTCATTTTGTTTGTGGTTTGAACTACACTGGTTGATGTTTGATATAATTTTGTATCATAGGCTAGTGAAATTTTGTTTTTTGTTTGAAATTTCATTTATTAACTGAATTTTTTAAATTAATTGAATCCTGAATCTTGCGCAACTTGGATTTTGTTCAAATCTGAAATCATTTTGTTTAAATATCAGGTATTTTTTTGGCTGTTGCCATAGCTTTTAAAACTACTATTATGCCCCTGTTGCAAGGCTGCCTTTGGCTCAGGTACCACTTTATTAGGCGCTGATATATCCCAGTTGGTTCCAGGCAGGTGTGCTGATTATTCAGCTTCTTAAACTGGGTAAACCCAGTTGTATTCAGGCAGGAGGGGCAGGAAGGCCCCTCACACCTGTAATGATGAAGCACCAAGTGCTTCTGATCATCATTACACTTAAACATAAAACCATCATAGTAGAACCTAGCATTGCCCTTCAAGGACATTATTGGGAAGGAGATGGACAGGAAATCTGGAAAACAGATTTCCTCTTCATAGTTGCATATATTATGAGCTTTAAGGATATCCCAGGTCTCAAGGCCATCTTCAGTTGGTTTAGCATCTCCAGAGTTGTACAGGTCTTTATTTTCTTCTTCTTAGATGTGAGGGGGTGTCTCCTCTTCATCTTCCTGACTGTGGACAAACTTGTGCACAGTTGGGCTCTTGGATGGGCTGGGGTAGGTTCCTCTTCAGAAGACTCCTCTTCTGGAGAGAGGGAGGGCTCAGGGGTCTTCTTGGTGGCCTTCTTGGTGATCTTTTTGCTGGTCTTGGGGCCAGGATTTTTGATCTGGAAGGGGTGGCCTTCTTTGGGTTGATGGGAGTTGAATTAGGGGGTCATCTAGATAGCTTAAAGTTAGTATTTTAGGGTTAGTAAAAAATAATATAAATTATTAATAAAAATATCATTTTTAAGCAGAATCTGAAGCCCAGAGTGTTGTTTACTATATTTTGTTAGTTTTAATAAATATTTTAATTGAGGCAGTTAACTCTATAATACTTTTGAAAGGAGCAAAAAAGGGGTTTTGATCAGACAATTAGGAAGTTTCAATTTTGGCACTTCAATTTTTACACTCACTAAAAACATAAGGAAACATAGTAACATATTAAATTAATTTAATATTTTTCTAAAAACTGCCAAAATCAGCAGTTTTTACTAAACCTTTTAAAAATCTATTATAAACTAACCCAAAAGGCTTGAAACTCTACTATATTTTAAAACAGGTCTTTAACCTTTAAAATCCTAATTTTAAGCTTTAAACTTACACTGGTTAAATAATTATGATTCTTCAAAGTAGAGTGTTTGTTTGGTTTAAATGCACTTTTAGTTTCTGAAATTTTAATTATAAACACCTATTGGAGCTTAGTCAATAAAATATTAAATTCTAATCATAATTTAAAATATATTAGTGAGCACTAAATCAGTGTGTTTTGAATTTTAATTTGAAGCATTTTCATTTTGCACACTCTATTACTACACCCAGTAATCTACTAAGTGATCATATCAGATTTATTTCATTCAGCACTCTATCTTTTACATAATAAAAATCACTGAAAATTTAATCAAATGATTTACAGGTGATTGGGAACCTGTATGATAGGTTTTAGCTTATTTGGTTGTGTATGATATGTTTTGAAGCTTTTCTGATCATTTACATAATGATAGAATCAATATTAAGTAATTTTTTAATTTTGAGGCCTCAAATATTAAATTAAAGAGACTTCCTGACTTTGATTTCTGCACTTTTGATTTTGTCCCCTATATTCAAAAGGATGAATAAATTATATTTTAAAAGCCAAACTAATTTAAGGCGTGTTTTAAATTGCATCAATTTGGGCACTTTGAACTTGGTTTTTTGATTTTAGCTACTAATAAAAATATTTTAAAAAAGTCAAATTTAAGAAAAATATTAATTTTTTTGGGGAAAATTTTTATTAAAAAAAGTGCTGAGATCAAAAAATCCATTGATTTGAAGATTTTGATCTCCACACTTCAACTTTAGGCACTTTCCCAAATTTACATATACTTTTATAATGTGGCATCTCAAATTCACTCATCTCAATTTTTCACTTTGAGTCAGATTAATTAAATCCTATTTTGCAAACTTTATTTACATATGCAATCACTTAGCTTGGAGCGTGTTTATTCCATCTTGACTTTACGTCATTTTGAATCACACTATTTATCTTTAACTAAAAGAAGCTTATCCCAAAATAACGTAAACTTGCTGTATAGTGCCATAAGATATCCCTATAGTATTAATCCAAGATACTTATACTAAAACAACCTAAAATAACATCACTATGGTAGTCCTACTATTGATAGTCATTGCTGGGTAAAAAAACATTTTTGTAATATGTACTTTATAACTTTATTATACATGGATACATTGATAAGGGTTCTCTTAATAAAAATATTTTGATAGTGATTTTAATATGGAAGGGGGTGATTACACCATTTCAATTTACTTCACTTCAAATTCCACCAAGTTTCATATCACCCAATTAATTTGATGCGCACAATGGATAGGGAAAAATGAGGGGAAATTACATATGATGCCAGGCTACGCTATATCAAATCCCCCACCGCAATTCTTGCTTTCCACTTTTAAAAAGTACAACTTGACGTAAAAAATCATTATAATAAAAAATGTAAAAAAAACATATGAAAATTTGCAGAAACATATTTTTTGACCTCCTCTAAACAACTGGGGTTTTTTTAGCCCCTGTTGTATAATTTAGTTTTGTGAAATTCAAGTTTTACTCTTTGGCCCAGTTGAGGTAGCTCACTGGAAATTTGTTAATTTAATATAAGAATGGTCAAAAACAGTATGTTTTTGAGCTACATCACCTCAATTACGTCACTTCAAAAACGCCATTTTGACTGCAAATTTTCAGTCAAAACTCAAAGTTTTGTAACTTGCATTACTAGTAAATTTTTTATTTTACAATACAACATGCATTGAAATTTTGATATTTTATATTTCAAGACTTTTTCTACAAGAATATATAAAAATAGTGACTACTTTTATATAAACTGTTCTCATTTTTCTCTTTAAAAATAACCCCCATATTTCTCATATTTTAATACTAATTCACTTTTAGATGCTTCCCAAGTCAATTACCAATGCTGCGCCCAAGGCCACCAAGGCCTCCAAGTCCAAGGTCACTCCTTCCAAGGCCAAAAAGGCCAAGACTACCCCAAAGAAGCAGCCTTCTAAGACCAAAGCTCCCCCCAAGACCCCAACTCCATCACCTGAGCCAGAGGGAAACAGTCCTACCCCTCCCCACTCTCCATTTGTTTACTACCCTTCAGGCCCCAATAGATATGTTCAACTTCAACTGCCACTCTGATCCCACCTCAGAGCCTGAAGAAAAAAGAAGATTAGGAGCCTGAGCCTGGTGCTCCTTTGATGAGCTAATTGAGCTCTGGGATCTTAACACTGTGCACAATATCTGCAATTGAAATTGTACCTTTGCTGTGCCTACCACATACCCTATCAGCTATCCAATTATGACAAAGAAAGGGGGAGCCAGTTTTGTCTACAAGGGCTACAGCTTCAGCTTTAATGACAAAAAGAAGCACATCCACCAACATCACTTCAAATGTGATAACATTGGCTTCCCAGCAAGGCTCACCACATATGGATTCACCAGATTCAAAGCGTTAACTGTAGGCCATGACTGTACCAAGCCCTTTGACTCCTTGTATCAACTGATCTGCTGGTTTCTTTGCTAGATCATCCCAATCACCAAAGACCAAACTGCCACTGAGGTTATCAATGATGCCCTCCTTAATCTAAACAATACCCATTTTACCACTGTTGGTGGCACCTCCAAATTACCAAGATATCTCACTGATCAGAGGTATGCTCTGAGCACTGAAGGCGTCAGTGCTACGTCCATTGACCAATTGATCCTAACCAAGGTACATAAAACTTCATGCCACAAAGAGATGTTCTTCCTCAATGATGACAGCCAGCATGCACATGAGCAAATTATTTGCTGTACAACCTCCCAAGATCTGTGCAATATTCTCAACCACAATACCTTGCTTGCAGATGTAACTTTCTCCACCTGCCCAAATCTATTTAGCCATCTTTGGAACATCCATGAGCAGGCTGGAAAATCTAGTTCTTCCCCTGGCCTTCCTTTTTCCTCCCAAATAAGAAGCAGGAAACTTATGTCTGTGCTCTTTCAATTTTGAAGGCCAAGTTGGATGAGATCCTCCCAATCATTGAAGAAGAGCCAAAGAAGACTAGAGGGTGCAAGAAGAAGGCCCAGTCACAGGAAGAGGAAGTCACTCCAACCAAGAAGCAGGCAGAAAGCCTTCCCTACCATGAATATCTGGTAGAGGATTTTGAACAGGCTCAGGCAAATGCCTTCATAAAAGTTTTCAGGAGCTCCCCCCAGGGATGCTACTTTCATTTCTGGCAAGCACTCTGCTGCTGCCTCCAAAAGTGCTCTGATCTGCATGAGCTTGTCAATACAGAAGGCACCAAAGAAGTCAAGGACGTCTTCAACTGCTTAGCTGCCCTTGACCTAGTGAGAAAGGAGGAGACCAATGCCTTCTACAATGCCCTCCTCTGCCATCCCTATATCATTGCCAACCAGGAAGCCTTTGCGCCCAATATTAAGTATTTTGAAACTCAACAGGTTGGAATCTTTCAGGGAGCACACCACATCAGAAAAGGGGATGACTCAATCACCTGGAACTGCTTCAAGTAGGTCAAAGATGGCCTCATCAATACTGCCTCTTCCCTTGAAGGGTGGTATAGCCAGTTTGTCACAAGAGTCTGGGTTAAGAAGCCAAAATTTAACAAGATTCTTATCCACCTCAAAACCCAGAAGTTAATCTCTGCCTGCCTCTTCAAGACCAGTATAAAGACTAAGAGTAACCCCCCCAAGTAGACTAAGGAAGTTAAAAAGTACTTAGAGATCAGCAAGGTTGTTATTGCATACTATCCCAAGGATAGAAAGCTTGAGCATCTCCAAGATATCTCAGTTGCTCTTTCTACCAATGTTTGAGCCATTTTCCAATAAATACTTCTTATTTTTCTCTCTTCTTTCCTTTAATTTTATCATTATTTTAATTTTATTTAGTATTTGGTACTGTCAGAACTTTCTGTTCTGCTCTCAGACCTGAAAGTCTGATTACAAGTCACTTTATTAAGTATGGACAATAGTTGAGACATTAGATTTTATTGATATGCTTGTATGAGGACAAGCGTTCCTGTGACGTCTGGTTTTATCTTGGCAAGGGGACAGTGGGCAATGACAAGGGAGATAACTAACAATCAGCCTTATATGCTGGTGGCTTGCTTTGTTCTTCTAGTTCTGACAAAGGTCTTTGAACTTGGCGTTATTCTTCTACTACAAAAACTTTCTACAGTAGGATATTCTTATTATTGTCTGCCTTTCATTAGTCCAATTAAAGGGCTTTTATAGAGCTAGCGCTCTCTTGCCAGGATATGATCATCTGGCGCATCTAACTCTTGCTTGGTAGTCTTTTCATCCCCAGACCGCCAGCATCAACCCCCAGAGTCAGGCATCCATGCAATGGCATGAGATTCTATGTAATAGTACCTTGCAAAGGGTACTTGTTGTAATCAAAATCATACATGATCTATAAGGTGCCGGTGGCGCCAATACATGATCTATTTTTATTGCATAATAGGTGATTCCTTGGTGGCCTTTCTATCAGGAATTTGAAATGGAACTGGCAGTTTGCCAGTGTGAATTGATCACAACCCTTAAGAATCTTTGGAGAAACCTATGTTATTCAACCCAGCGGTTTGCCAGAGTATTCCAGATAAACTCTAGCCAATTGGGAACCAGTCATAATTGGAGATTTATCATATTCCTGGTTGTCCTGGCAATAGATGATCCAAATCTCTTTTACTAAGGCTTCTCAGATCAATTAAGCCTGCTAGTAATATATCAGAGGCTTCTTCAATTAATAGCTTGGCAGGCTGCCAGATTGACAGATAGAGCAAAGTCAGTATAAATTCCTGACAGGTACAATTGTATGCTTATTTTAAAGTATTATTTATAGTTATAATAGATAAAAATGGTTGTTTTTGTGTATATTTTGACTTTTGGGCTTTATGAAACCTTGTTGCTACCTTTAACCCCATTTTTTATTGCAGATTTGGAATTCTGAGGCTTTTTTGAGCCTAGAAATGTTTTCTAAATTTTATTTTTTGAGAAAGTTTTGGTTTTTTTTGGAGTCAAAAAATCTAAATTTTGAAAACATGTTTTTCATAGTTGCAATGCTGTTAGTCAAAATGGCGTTTTTACTATAAAATCAAGATAGCTGAAAATCAAGATGGTCTATTTTGAGATAGCATAAATTGAGATGCCGTTTTTGAAATGGCGTGTCCTACCTATAAATCATAGTATTAATAGGTGAAAATGGTTATTTTTGTGTCTATTTTGACTTTTGCCCTTTACATAGCCTTTTTGCTTCTAATCAACCCCCTTTTCATTGTAGAATTGAAATCCTGAGACCTTTTTAAGACTAGAATTTTTTAAATTTTTTTTTGTTTTTGGAGTTCAAAAAACTAAATTTTTAAAACCTGTTTTTCATAGTTGTGATGCCGTAAATTGAAATGTCATTTTTACCATAATTTCAAGTTAGCAAAATTTTGAGAAGGCGTTTTTTACATGGTGTTTTTGAGATGACATGTCCTACCATTAAATACTGTAGTTTTTAAACCTGTTGAGATAAAAAAGTCTCAGTCTAAAAGCAAAATTAAAGTGGACCTAAATCTATTATAATTTAATATAAATTACTTGTTTTTGATTTTGTTTTGGACTGAATTTTTTTGTTTATCTCAGCAGGTTTAAAACAACTGTAAGCAACTTTTAAAACATATCACTTTAAAAGACTAGTGTTTAAGTTTATGAAAATATGGGTTTATTGTTAGCTAACTATTGTTTGTATTACTATACTGATTTAAAATTAAAAATAAAATAAAAATAAAATAAAAAGTGCAAAGGAAGAAAAATTTATTATTGTAAATGTTAATACAAGGGAAATGTAGTTATTTGAGGAAATTATACCCCAGACTATTATTTTCCGCAATTGCTTCTAATTGTGACCATGTACTCTTTTTTACATGGTGGATTATTCTTGCACCAATTGCTAATGGGGTGGCGCTCATCACCCCTGTTACAACTGAATCAATTATAGTTCAGTATTTATATTGGGGAAGACAACAGTCCAAATAGAAAGGAGAAGAATGGGAATAAAATTTAGTTTATAGGATAATGTCATAATTAATATACCACAGTGGGAAGCCACAAGTCCACAAGGGGGTGTTACAGTGGCAGGTTCAACATAAGGTTTGGGATGAGAATAACTTGATCAAGGAATTAGTGTTTCAAATTGGCAGCACTACTAAATAGGAGATAGTGCTCACAATTTGACTTTGTGTTCAGTTTGACCCATACCATTAGACACATCATGGGGTGACTTTTCAAGCGCTCCCTGTGTATTGTGAGATACATTAGTAGACAAGGGGAGTATCCTTGGTTGCAATACCCCCTTGCCCCCTGTTAGTTGTCAGACACCAGAAATGGAATTTATGGGAGGTCTGGGAAGGTTCACACAAATATACTTTGGGCAGAGACAGCACATCAGGGGTACAAGCAATTATGGTGGAGTCTTTTGGTGTTTCCTTGGACGTCTTCAACTGATAGGTGTGACTGTAATAAACAGCTGCTATCTTGAAGGGCCCAAGGTGGTTGGGTTCAAGTTTGATGGAGTTAAGTTTGAGAGTGTAGACAGGGTCACCTACAGCATATCTTGCCTTGAGGTGTTTAGTTGCCCCCTTGATCCACTCTTGTTTGATGTTGCAGGCCTTAGAACGTCACTGATCCAGTGAAAGGGTAGTAATAAGGGGAGTTTTCTGGGCCAGCAGACCGTAACTTTCCCCTCTATCTCAGTTATATCATTGAGAGTTCCAAAGGCTAGGGTGCTGGGACTGAAGCCTGTACCACTTTTGACCCTAGCTTATAAGATAATAAAAGTGATGGGAAGGTGTTTGGTCCAGCAGTATTGGGATGTTTCTGAGAGATTTTGGCAATTAGCTACACAAGAAAGCCACTGAGACGCTCTAGACACCCATTAGCTTGAGAAGCGTATGGTGTGATGACTACTTGTTGAGGGACATTCTCATGCAATATGCCTTCATGATGTAGCCTACAAGTTTGGGCCCCTGTTGGTGATAAGCTGCTTGGGGTGGCCAAAGAGTGCCACAATCTCCTTGCCAATAAACTAAGTAATGATTGTGGCAGTGTAATTAGTGGTTCTCATGCCACTGGCCAGCAGGTAAAGTAGTTGATAGCTGTGATGATGTACTTTATTCCCAGTTTATCTCCAGGCAGGGGCCAACAATGTTAAGAGTCCATTGTTCAAAGTGTTACATCATCTTGATGGATAAAACTGACCTAGGCAGGAAAGGTTTAGACAGGTTCTTTTTGCATAGCTCACATATATCAAGGATGTTCAAGATGTTGGTGCATGAAGAATCACCAAATCTTACACTTCATGGTTTCAAAGAGGCTACATTATTGCTGTGTATTGGGAATGTAAGACATATTCTTGCCTGTCTCTGCCCAGCAGCAGACGTTACCAGTGTATGTGGTGAACTGGCTTTTTTATCCTTCAACTTCAAAATGATCACTGAGTTGAGCTCCCTATAGTGGCTAAACTCAGGGTGCAGGTAGAGCATGGGCCAGTCTGGGTCTGAACCATCATTCCCTATGATAGATGATACATATAGTCTGGAAAGGGCGTTAACTGTGATAAGTTTTTTCCAGGCTTTTATTCCTTTTGGAGTTGATATTGGGACAGAAATTTGACCTATTCTTCTTGATGTTGGGTCAAGTGCAACTGAGTGATAATGTATTGAAGAGACTTATGGTCTGTTAGGACCCAAGGTGGAAAGGTGACGCCTTCCAAGTAGCAGCACAATTTTTTGACACAGTGGACAATTTCTTCTAACTCCTTGCTATGTATGAAGTAGAAATGTTCTGTGTTAGTAAGCTTACTGGACTCATATCATATAGGGAGGAAGATGTCCCAATTTTTTTCAAGTTGCAACACCCTCCCTATAGCCCAGTCAGAGGTGTTATTCTCATTTTTTTACTGTTGGTTCCAATTGAAAAACTGTAGTATGGGTGTGGTAGTGAGATTTTGTTTAAGCTTTTCAAAAGCCTGATCTCTAGCAGGCGTCCAGAGAAAGTGTTGTTTGGTGTTTAAAAGTTTGGTGAGAGGAGCAATCAGCTCCCCACAGTTGGAAATAAACTTAAACACATACTGTAGATTCAGAACCTGTTGGGAAAATGCAGGATTGTCACATCCTTTTGCATAAACTCATAAACTTACTGGAATATTTTTCCTCCTTTTATATAAAAAAGTAAATTGTTCTGGGATGAAAATTACTCCATTTAGTTGATAAGTTCATGCAAAAGATTTTGAGAATCCTTTATTTTTCCTAACAGGTTCTGAATATACAGTATTCAGCCATGCCTAAGAATGTACACACCTGTCCCAAATCAGTGAGAGGTGACATGTTAATGATTGCCTTGATCTTGGCGGGGTTAGGGGTTATTCCTTGGTCAGAGATTTTATGCCCAAGGAATAGCAACTTTGACCTGAGAAATTTGCACTTTGAGGGGTTTGTCTTAAATTGGTGCTTACAGAGGATGTCTAACACAATGCAAAGATACTGGAGATGTGTAGTTTGATCTTGCCTAAACACATTTATATCATCAAGGTATACTATGGCACACCTGACAATTGATTTTTTCAAAATCCTTATTTATGATCATGGCAAAAATAGAATGTGCATTAGTCATATCAAAGTTCATGACCCAATACTCAAACAACCTGTAGCGCATGCAGAAGGCTTCTTTGCCTTGTCCCCTGGAGCAATGCAGACCTGGTTGTACCTTGTGATGAGATCAATTTTGTTAGAGAACTTTTTACCCTCAATCATGTCAAACAGGCTGTCAATCAATGGCTGGGGGTATTTTTTCTTTACAGTAAACTTGTTTAGGGTGCAGTAGTTAATAACTAAATATAGTGAACTTTCCTTATTTTCTACAAAGAAAACTGCAGCTCCATACAGAGAGAGTGATGGGCAGATAAACACCTTGTATAAGGTATCCACAAGGTGCTTTTGGAGAGGTTTGTCCTCCTTGGGCGTCAGTTGGTAGAGTGGGTGCTCCTTTGAAAGTGACCCTTATATTTACACAGCATGCTGGACTTCCCAGGGAAGAGGCAATTTATCTAAGTTTTCTGAAGACATTTTTAAATTCATCAAGGAGTGCTACTAATGCTGGTGGTTTTTTTTTCCAAGGGGAGAAGTGTAACAGATTAAGAGCAAATGACTTCAAGAAAACACTTATTTAAATCAAGCTTTCCCCCTTGAAGTTGTAAGAGAATGTCTCTGTTATCTTTACTGATAAGTTGTCATGGAGGAGTTTATATATTTCAACCAGGAAACTCTGGAAGCCTACCCTGTGCCTATTGAGGATGATAAATGAGGTATCCTAGTCATTATATGGACATTTTTGGTGTAATTAGTCTAGGACTGCAATGACATTGTAGCTGAGTCCAGTCATGATAGCCTCAGAGAGCCGGACCTGGATGTATCCATTATTACTGAGAAGGGAATCATCTCATGGGTGATGTTTAATCTGTGGGAGTTGGCTGCTCTTACTGACTTGAAGCAGCTAGAGACTTGGTCTAACTGTTGAGAGTCTAAAAGTTCTTGGTTAAAAATTGGTGTGATTGGACCCAGTATCTAACAAGAAGATTGTTGGTGTTTTTACAGAAGCAAAATGTATAGGCAAATTTTTTTATTTTATTTGACAAATGAATGTCATAGAGGGTGTGGTTATCACTGTGTAACTGGAATAATTCTAAGGTTTTCACCTCATGCACATTATAGTTTCAGGGATTTTTAGCATAAAGAGATTTGGAGTGTGAGTCAAGCAGGGTTGTAGAGCCTCTCATGTTTACACCCCATGCTTTTAAAACCCCTTAATCTGTGCCAACTGTAAATCCCCCTCTTGAGGGCACTTGTTTTCACTATCTTGCTGAAAGGACTGGTAGTGTCTTACTTAATTACAGGTGCTTCCAGGCGCATTAAAAGATTAAGCGGGTGTCATTGTATTGGCAGAAACCCATTGAGGCTTGCTTATTTGCCTCCACAATAGATTTTTAAAAAATTAATATGGAAGTACAATTCCCTACAGGAACTCACTTAAAGATATGGGGGTGTCAGAAATTGTGCCATTAATGCTATTTTGATATGGCCTTTGAATATTGATAGCTGCAAAGATTTGGCTGGGTTTGCTTTTGAGTTTGTAAATTCCTTGCCTTCTGCAAATGGGTCTGGTCCAATATCCACCCATTTTGGATTATCATACCTGTCTGTGAATGATCCCGTTATGACTTCATCCCAAATTGACCCCCTCAGCCACTCTGTCTTTCTAATGAGTGATCACTGTTCCTTGCCTACTATTTAAGTAGAATCATTTCTCCTAATAAAGACAAGTTTATCCACATTTGCATTGGCTTTAATATCTCCAAGCTTTTTTCTGTTCTTTCTGCCAAAAGGACTTTCACATCTTGTTTTCCAGGAAATTAAGGTATGTGCACTTAATTTTGCCCTGAAGGTTAACCCAAGGCTAGCTTCAAGCCGTAAGTCTTTTGTTATAAAGATTTCCTGCTGTGTTCTCCTGGATGTTGTCCCCAGGAGCCAAACACAACAAAATGGTGCTCATTATAGGGGCTGAAAGCCCCTTGGTTACCCTGTTTCCACATGCATTCTCTGGTCCTTCTCCCTTTGTTTCTGAAGTACCCAAGCAACCTAAAGTTTCTAGACCCCTTTAGAAGAATACATCACTAATGCCCCCTCAACCCCCATGGTATTGGTTCTGTTCCCTGGACCTGCGTGGGCCCCCTTTCAGCTTTTTCTCTCAATTACAAGCAAGCTTGTGCCGCCGTCCGCTCCCTTCTCTATTCTGGCACTGTGGCAATGTACACTATCCCTGGTCTCTGTCCCAGGTATGCTTCTGAAGACCTGTACTCCTTCCTTTTAGACTTTGGTCTCTCCCTGCGTTGATGGTGTCCATGGATACAATTGGCGTGTTGGTCAACCAGTTCATCCACCCCACCTTGGTTCACCATCAACTTGCATTAGGATCCCAGAATCAACTATTAAATGCTGTAGCCACCGCTGTCTCAAACAACCATGCTCAGAACATGGTATATAAAGAATGGTCCAACAGTCTCTTTGCAGTATTTCCAATAACCAGCGCAACTTGCTGGCCTCCCAGAAGTACTTAACCTCCTCCCTGAATTCCCTTTGTCCTTGCTCCCTAGATACATAAAGGACCAACTATGCAAATTGGATGAACATCAGGCGGCGTGGCGTGAGAAAATTGAGGCCTTTCTGCTAAATCATTGCCAAGATTTTGAGACTCTAGTTAGTGAACTTAAAAAATTCAGTGAACATGTCAATTTGCACACATTAATTGATGGGAGCTCATGTTGATACTTGGGGCCGCAATCTGCAGATCAATACAGTCTGGATAAGGCTGCACTAGGTGACACTCTATATCAAGTACAAAATTATGTGGATGATAGAGTAGCATCTATTGAGGTGACTCCTCCTGTTGAGGCCCCATCTGACTTTGAAACCAAGGTATGGGAAGCAATAGCCAAGCTTAAGGCTACCACTTGATGTCAATCCTCTGTTCATAACCCCCCTCTAGTTGAACCTATGCCCGACCCTTGCATTGCCTTGCTCACTGATCAAGTAGCTACTTTGCAAGGCAAAATTGGTATTTGAGGCAATGCCTCAAAAATTCTGAGGACTCATTGTCTGAATCTGAAGATGAAGAGGAAGGTGAAGTTGCTAATACTCCCGCTCATGGCAATTATGGTTGCTGCCCTGGGTTAGAAGGCCAACCCTAGGTCAACTGCCACATGCACTAGATCAGCTTGCAGTAGTAACAAATGATGTAGCTGATAGGCAAGACACGTTGGAAAGGGAGGTACAGAACCTCTCCCGCTTTACCAAGATACTGAATGGACAAGTTGTCCCCTTGGTTGCTCAGACCACTTCCCTGACTACCTGCCTCAATGGGATTGCTGGCACCTTGGCAGTGCAACAAATAAAGATTGATAAATTTGGAGCTGCTGCCGCCACTGCTAGGGATATTATTGGACAGAACAGCTCTACCTTGGATACCCTAGACAAAAGCCTTTGACTCCTCTGAGCTAGACAACCTGCTGCTGAATCCAAGTTTGATGGTAACCTTCATATTAACGTCCTCAACCCTGGTGAAAACAGTCAGTCCTTGTTCTTGTCCATTAATCTGAACTACAAACCAACCTTCAAACAGACATTTGATCCTAAAACCTCTACCATTGCTGCCTTTTCAACAATTTACAAGACTGCAATGTGTAGGGCTACTGATGAACTCAAAAAGGAACATATCCTCACCTGTTACCATCCAACATTCCAAGAAGTAGTGGTCCCCAAGCTCCCCTCCATTGTCACTTGGGAGGGCATGAAGTGCCTCCTTATTGAGGAGTTTGGGGGAGATCTCAGCTTGGAGGTCAAGAAAAATGCATTTATGCACATCACCTTTAAGCCCAAGGAGACCCTGGCTGAGTTTGTGGATTGTTTCTACATTGTAGGCCAGCAGTTAATCACTAGTCAACAGTTAACTCCCCGGGAAGCTTACATGGCTTGTTCAAATGCTTTGAAAGTGAACCAGCTTCTATGCCTACACTTTAAGGAACACAAGGCTTTTATCACTTCCATGAAGAGTAATAATACACTCTTGAAAGACATGCATTTGACCCACGGGGGTAAAGTGGCATGCAAAAATAAAGCCAGTAATGCTGGGACTACCTCTTGTACACCGCGCATTATGACACTGGGTGCTGGTGGACAGGCTAAGAGGCAAGGGTTTCATAACTGTGGCCAAATAGGGCACCACTTGCGTACTTGCACTAATCTCTGAGTGGAAGGTTGTGACCCCAAGGAACAGGCAGGAAAAGAGAGGTCAGCTTAGAAATAGAGATGCTCTCTGCTGATCAATCTCCCCCGTCTCCCTCTGATCCTCCTTCTGATGAGGAAGCTCTGTCTTCCTCTGGCCCAACTATCCTTAATCAATTTCACAATCTCTTCAGTGATTCAGACCCTGAAGATTCTGATAGTTTTGCTATTCTGTCTTGGCTGTTCCGGAAACTATCTCTTTCCTGTACAAGCTTTGCTCTGGGAAGACCACCGCCTCTTCCTGAGTACCTGCAAGTGAAGCTAAAGCCATGGTGGCTTGCCTTTACCCAGCTCAAGCTCATTGACCTCCCACCTTGGTTGATTCTTCTGAGGAAGCAGCCAAGCTATCCAAAGCTCTCTTCCAAAACGTAACTGTATCTCTCCCACTGCAGACTGTGTATAAGGAGATTCCTGCATTACAGTGCATGCTAGCTAAATGGGAAAAGGAGCTAGAGGCTGCACAAGATGTGTTGGCAGTCTTGCCCCCCTTTGGGAAAGATAAAACTTGTGTGGAAGTATCAATCCAAAAGGTTAAAATCAAAGCCATCTTGGACATGGGTTCTCCAGTCAATGTGGTATCTTCAAAACTAATGAAGAAACTTAAGCTGGCCCCTGACTTCAACTATACTCAGTTGTATGGCACAGCTGGCATGGTGCAAACGCAGACCATTTATTCCTACTCTGTCTACTATGAGGTTTGGGAAACTCCTCATTGCTTCCCCTGCTGTAGTCCTTGAGAACAAAAATATGACCTCTTGGTTGGTATACAATTCCTCCAAGAGTATAACAGGATTGTGAACTTACAAGATGGATAACTTTTGCTGTTAGGATATGAGGTCCCTTTGATTTTTGAGGAACCTCTGCACCTTTCAGGGAAACATATTAAAACTTGTGTGCTTGAGTACCCTACTGGTATCTTTTCTCTCAAGTATAGGACTCACTCCTCCAACATGCACACCCCTCCTCCTTCCTGCCCTGCAGAAGAAGGGGTACCTATTCTTGCCCCAGCGGCTATCACCATTCCCCTGGGCTCTCAAGTTGTAAATGATTATCAGATTTCTTACAAACTACCTGAAAAATTGTTCTTGGAACTCTACTCACCCGATTCCCTAAGCTGTAAAGAACCCCGCCTGTGTCCTGGGATTCTAGATCAAACCCACAAAGAGCCTGTACAATTACTGCTTGCCAACCTGACAGCTCTGCCCATGCAGGTGACCTGGGGCCAGGTTGTAGGGCATGGTCATATATTGGAAGAAGAGCAAGTGCCCTCCCTCTACCCCTTTCGGAACTTTTAGTGATTTCAATCTACCTGAAGATGATCCTCAAGTTCTCTCCTTGTTCACTGCTGCTGATTTCCCTCAATTATCTCTCATCCAACAAAAAGACGTTTTGGACCTTCTCAATCAGTTTAGCAACATATTTGCCTCTGGACCCAAAGACTATGGCCTGGCTAAAGGAGTCATCCATCAGATTGATACTGGGGATGCACCCCTTTTTGTGCCAAACCATACCGCCGTAGTAGGGTGGAGAATGCTCAGGTGTCTAAAGAACTCAAGCAACTACTAGAAGCTGGTTTGCTGACTCCTTCCCAAACTCCTTGGACTTCCCCATTACTGATCTTCAAGAAGAAGGATGGAGGACATCACATTGTGATGGACTATTGCCGCCTGAACTCTCTCACTAAGAAAGACTTGTACCCCTTGCCTAGAATTGACAATGCTCTCAAACAGCTGGGTAGTTCCAAGTTTTCTCAGCCATGGATCTAGCCTCTGGATACTGGCAAGTTGACTTATCTCCTGAAGATAGAGAAAGGGCCGTGCTTATCACCTCAGAAGGCCTTTTGAAACCCACTTGTATGCTCCAAGGACTCTGCAATGCCCCTGCTACATTTTAACAGGCTATGGACTCCATCCTACAAGACCTAAAGCTCTCTTGTGTCCTTGTGTACCTTGATGACATCATTGTATTTAGTGCTACCTTTACCAATCACTTGAAACACCTCAAGGGTGTCTTCATCAAGATCTACAAAGCTGGCTTGAAACTCAAACCCTCCAAGTGCTCCTTCTTTAAAGAACACCTTAAGTTCTTAGGTCATAAGGTCACTCAAACTAGAATCTGCCCTATGAATAATAGGGTGAAAGCCATTGACAAGATGCTATCTCCCACAAATTTTTGAAAGGCTCAAAATTCCTTGGTATGGTGGGCTACTACCAACAGTTCATACCTGATTTTGCTGAGCTGAGCAAACCCCTTGTCCAACTGCTTTGCAATGTCCCCTTTGAGTGGACAACAGCCAACACAAGCATTTGAAGCATTTAAGGCCAAGCTCAAAGAGGCTCCTATCTTGGTCTATCTGGATTATGATAAAGAGTTCATCTTGTATACTGACACTAGCGGAATAGCTGTGGGTGCAATCTTATCCCAGCTTGATTACAAAGGCGTGGATTGACCTGTAGCCTACTCTTCACGGGTCCTCAATAAGCAAGAGAAGAACTACAGCGTCACTGAGAAGGAATGCCTGGCGGTGCTGCAAGCTGTAAAACAGATTAGGTACTACATTCATGGGACCTACTTCACGGTGGTCACATATCACTCCTTCCTTAAATGGCTGCAGCAGCTAAAAGAGCCTGAAGGTTGACTAGCACATTGAGCTCTGCGTCTACAAGGGTACAATTTTACTATGATACGCCATCCTGGGGCCCAACATCAGAACGCTGATGGCTTGTCAAGGATGCAAAATTATAGCTATCTACCCTGCTGACACTGATTGCCTATACAAATTAATAGGATACCCTGACTCTTGGATCACTGAGCCAGAAGACATTTGCTTGGCGCTACAGAACCTATCCAAGGATACTGTAATTTGAGATAGGAAACTCTTCAAAAAGGTTAACAATGCCTACCTACCCTAAGTTTGCCCTAGCATAAGGATAGCCATTATCTTCCAAGCTCACATTAACACTGGGCATGGGGGTATAGCCAAACTCATGACTGGTTATGCAAGAACTTCTACTGGGAGAACATGTGCCTTCTGATCCCTGATGTTCTTGCCTCCTGTCATTTGTGCCAACTCCAACTCCAACGCCCTTGCCTGTCCCAACACCAATTCAAACTCATCCCTCCTAAGCATGTCTTCCACACTGTGAGTATTGATGCTTTTGGGCCTTTCCCTTGGTCTAGGTTGGGGTTTCAACTTATCTTAGTTTCCATAGACTATTTTAGCAAGTGGTTTGAAGCCAGAGTAACAAAAGATATAACTGCCAAGACCACAGCTACTTTCTTGCTGCAAGACATCTTCTATTGACATGGCTGCCCTCAAGTCCTGCTTTCTGACAATGGTACCAACTTTAATTCTTGCCTAATCATGTCTATTGTTGAGGCTATGGGTACCCACCAATCTTTCTCTGCGTCATATAACCCCTCAATTAATGGAACTGTCAAACAAGCCAATTCCTCCCTGGTGTCCATAATGAGGAAGCTCACGCTCTCTGACGCTGCCAATTGTGATATGTTCCTCCCTGCTACCCTCTTTGCTTACCAGCTCAGTAGACACCAAGTAACTGGTCAGTCCCCTTTTGCCATGCTGTATGGATGTGAAGCCGCCACCCCCTCAATCTTGGGACCCCCATTGATTGAATTTGATGTGTCTGCAAATCCTGAGGCCCATGTTAAAGACTTAAATAAATGTATCATTGACATCCAAGCAACTGCTTATTCCACTGGTTACAAGGTTAAGGCTCTGGAGCTCTCCCCATCCAATGCTGCTAGACCCCTTCTCCCTGAGTATCAAATAGGCAACCTGGTTCTCTACTACCAGAACCGTACAGGTGGTAGAGCTCATAAGCTGGATTCCCTCTGGGTTGGGCCCTTTGAAGTCACTTTTAAAAAGGGTGTTGAGTATACTGTGAAACTACTGTCTTCTGGACGTCCTTTTGCCCGCGTTCACTCCAAATTTATCCGCAAATATCAACTCCCTGTGTCTAATCTTGAGGGGGAAGATGTCAGAAATTGTGCAATTAATGCTATTTTGATATGGCCTTTGAATATTGATAGCTGTAAAGTTTTGGATGGGTTGCTTTCAATTTTGGATAATTCTTGCCTTCTGTAAATGGGTCTGGTCCAATATCCACCCATTCCGGATTATCATACCTGTCTGTGAATGATCCTGGTATGACCTCATCCCAATGTGACCCCCTCAGCCACTCTGTCTTTCTCATGAGTGATCACTGTCCCTTGTCTACTATTTAAGTAGAATCATTTCTCCTAATAAATAAAAAATTATTTACATTTGTGTTGGCTTTAATAATCTTTAAGCTTTTTCCTTTCCTTTTTACCAAAAGGAATTACTCATCTTGTATTCCAGGAAATTAAGGTACATGCCCTTAATTTTGCTCTGAAGGCTAACCCAAGTCTAGCTTTGAACCTCAAATCTTTTGTTATAAAGGTTTCCTGCTGTCTCCTCCTGGATTTTGTCCCCAGGAGCCAAACACAACAAATGTCAAGAGCCCAAACTTTAAAGGGCAGTTGTGAAGAATGGTTTAATACTGACTTTGGGGGGTGTTGATTTTTGAAAAAATTTCACATACTTTTTATTACTCAAGGACCTCATGTATGTCCTTACAAAGAGTTGGCCACCAGGTCTTGTGCTTCAAGAACTTGTAGAGTTTTTAGCTCTTTGTATGGCCTAGGTCTTGATGGTAGCACAAGATAGTGCCAACTCTTTGGTGCGTGGAAATGTATGGAATAGTTACTTCACACTCATTTTATAATGCAGTGTTTTGTAAATGTCTGTACACAATTATTTGTTCTTGAAAACTGTATCTCTGGTAATAACTGTGGTGCCTGGAGGAAAACCTTTGTCTTTAGTTTGAAGTACCAAGAGGGGCCAGTCTGGGTCTGGACCATTTTTGCTTCTGGAAGCCCTCACATATAGGCGCAAGAGAGTGTCAGCCATTATCAGTTCTGGTCCAGGTTTATATTGAATTTTCATCTTAAATTGCTCTAGGAACACCATTTATTGGGCTTGACTTCTGGACAAATCGGCTTATGTTTTGAAATATATAAGGGACTTATGGTTGGTCAGGGCAGTGAATTCTTCCTGCTGTCTAATGTAACAACTCCAATCAACTAGACAATTTCAATAGTTAGCAACTCCTTGTCATGAATTGGGTAGCATCACTTGCTATCTGTAAGCTTACACAAATCATAAACCACAGGTAGATAATTGCCTGTGTCTGGCTTTATGCAAATTACACCTCCAATAGAGGCATCTGAGGTGTCAGTCTCCATCTGGTAGCTGCCATCTCTTTTTGGGTATTTTAGTATGGGGACAGATGTCAATTATTCTTTCAAATGACACAAACAGAGGTCTTGATGGGGAGTTTATATGAACTTTGACTTGGCATCTGTGATAGCAGATAATGATGTGGTAAGAACACCACAGTCTAAAATGAAACAGCAAACATAGGCTACCATTCCAAGGAAGAAACAAAGAACACTCTTTTCTTTAGGCGACAATATCTTGTATATTACTTTGTCTTCTAAAATCTGGTTTGATGCTCTCCTTTGACACCATGTGCCCAATAAAGGGGAGCTGTTTGCAGTAAAATTGACATTTGGATGGCTTTGCAAGGAGTTTATGTTGTGCTAGAGTTGCAAATACTGCTTCTAAGTCCTTGTGGTGTTGTTTCAAACAGGTACTATAGACAATGGTATTTCCCAAATACACTGGTGTGTGCTTGTCAATATGAGGTGCAAAAACTTCATTCATGAAGGTGGCAAAGGTTGAAAGTGTGTTTTTTATTCCAAAATTAAGTATGCCACACTTATATGAGCCATACTTGGTTTGGAAGGCTATCTTGGTGATTTTATTATCCTTGATACAAATTTGGTTCTATTCAGAAGTTAGGTCAATCTTTGAAAAGTAGTTGCCCCACCCAAGGCGTCAAAAAAATCAACAATAAGTGAGAGAGTGTATCAATTCTT
Organism: Entomophthora muscae; assembly: GCA_014839935.2. Classification (NCBI taxonomy): domain Eukaryota; kingdom Fungi; phylum Entomophthoromycota; class Entomophthoromycetes; order Entomophthorales; family Entomophthoraceae; genus Entomophthora; species Entomophthora muscae. The sequence goes on from QTSX02007192.1 coordinate 32,083, forward strand.
AATGGTGACTTTGTTCAGTGCCCATTATCTAGTAAATAGCCTGAGGGACCCAGTCTTCTTTATCACAAATAATGACGCAGATCCAAAGGGTGATTGGGAAGGTCAGATGAGTACCTTCTCCAAGGCCTCCTTGATGTAAGTACAGGGTGTGTCATCCTTGTTGGGGATGAGTGTTTTGAATCTCACTATTCAAGCATGGTCAATTTTGCCTTTGATGGAATTGCATTTTGAGTACAAACTTTTTCAGTTCCCTTTCTCTCCTCAAAAGGGGTTTCACTCTAAATCAGGTGAATGGCTCATTGTTGTGAATACTGCTATTCACCATGTTTTGATTTCGCCTTTGGTAGGCCATTTCAAAGATAAATCTCTTGCTTTTGCTTTTGCCTCTTGAAATGAGTTGATGACTGAATCAGGAAGTACAATTGTTTGGTTTCTTAATCCTGCGCAGCTCACTTGCCCCACTCATGCTGGTGGCAAGTGATCCTACTGTCCTGGTAGTGTTTTGTGGTATTCCTAACCACTATTTATTCCATTTTATATTCATCAATAAAATATAAGTTCTATTCACATTTTTGTCTTTGTGTCTTCTGTACTTCTGCGCCTCTCTCTAGCCACAGCTAGTAGAGAGTATTCTTCCAGGGCCGCAAGGTAAACACATAGCCTTCCCTGGCATCTAACCAAGACTTAGCACAAATCCAATCCTAAGGTTAGGATTTCCTGTTGTGCATCTGTGCCGCGCCTCAGAAAAAACAAAAATGGTGCTCACTACAGGGGCTGTAAGCCCCTTGGTTATCCCTTTTGCATCCACATTTTCAGGTCCTTCGCCTCCGCTTATACAAGAGCTGACTTCACCTGAAATTACTAGCCCTCCTATTGAAGAAGATATTGTCAACCCACCTATTGTCTCTACTGTACTGAACCTCGGGAATGGTCCCTGTCTAGTTGCTTGCCCCATGGGTACTCCTGACTTAGAACAAGTCATGTTGGTATCCCTTGTGATAGCCTGTGAAGGAGCCATCCCTTGCCTTCAGCTGCAGTTCAGTTAGGCTGAATACAACAAATTATTTGTGGCTCCTCAATTTCCACAACATCTCCCCTCAGCAGCTGGCTCCACTGAGCACTTACTATTGTCCTTTGTGCAGTCTGCCTTGGTCCAACATCAAATGGTGTTGGGGCTCCACGTCCAAGAAATCTTGTCTCTACAAGCAGCAGTTACTCATCACTGGGACCAGTTTGCTGCCTACCAACAGTGGATTCATTCCCTGTTTTCCTTGGTATCTGACAATCAGTGCAACTCTGTTACCTCCCAGACCTGTTTGGTTAATTCTATTGAAAAAATGCGCCAGTCCATCCCCAAATATGTGAGAGAGAGTCTACACAAGTTTCACAAGCTAGAATAACCCTGGTAAACTCAAGTAGATTCCACCTTAAACGCTTATCTCACTGACTTCAAACAACTTGTGCAACAACTCAATGAATTCAGCGTGTATTCCTTTGAGCAACTATAGTAGGTAGCAGACTTTGCTGTTAACAGCCTTAATAAACTCAGTGTGGTGTTTGATCAAGAAAGAGCTTCCACCGCTGCTGCTATAGCCAAACTCCAGAGTCAAGTGAATGAATTAGCTACGCCTAAGCCAGATGTTCCAGCCTCTTCCTCTTCTGATGATTTGGCAGATTAAGAGCAAATAATATGAGACGCTATTCAAGAGCTACATACAAATACTTGCAGTCAAGGACGTCCTACTGAGGCTCCTCAACCTGACCCCCAGGTGCTTGAATTTACTGCTCAAGTTGCAGAGCTACAGTAAGAACTTGCCACCCTACATTAAATGATGGCAGCTGTTGCTAGTCCAGGTGGGGTTGTCAATGAAGATGGTTGCTGCCCTGGCTTACCAGGAGCTCCTCAAATCCAATGCGCTAGGGAACTAATTGCCCTAGATAACAAGGTGGATCAATTGAAGCGGGACCATACTGAACTGGATAGAGACATACAAGAGATGAATGATGTGATCAACTCTGTGAATAATAGGTTTGCCTCTTGCCTCTCAGTGAGGCCATCCCTTACTTCTCAATTGGCTGAGCTCTCCACAATAGTGACCACCCAAGGTCAACACTTAGATACTACTGCACAACAGACCACTCAACCTTTTGATACAGGTGCCCGCGCTGTTGAGACCCTGACTACCCTTGAAGAGAGTGTTTGTCAGCTATGGGCTAGACAGCTCTCCTCTGAATCCAAGGCAGAGTTTTCCCTGCGTATAAACGTACTCAATAGCAACAATGGTGGCCCAACTCCAGAAGCACACTTCAAGCCTACCTTTAAGCAAGTCTTTGATCCCAAAACCTTGACTATTGCAGCTTTCCTAACTATCTACAAAAATTCCATGAGACAAGCTTCAGATAAAGTTAAGAAAGAAATTATTCTGACCTGTCTACATCCGACTTTCCAGGAGGTGGTGGTACCTGAGCTGCCCTCCATTGAGATGTGGGAAGATATGAAGCAGCTTCTGATTGACAAGTTTGGTGGTGAACTTAGCCTGAAAGTAAAGAAGGACGCCTTAATGCATATTGCTTTCAAGCCTAAAGAAAGCGCTAGCTGAGTTTGAAGACAGATTCTACATGGAAGGAGAGCAACTGATAAAAAGCAGACAGTTGACAGCCCATGAAGCTACATGGCTTGCGCTAAGTCCTCAAAGTTAACCAACTTCTGTGCCTTCACTTCAAAGCCCATAAGGCTATGCTTTCCTCCATGAAGATCATAAAGACACTGTTGCAAGACATGCACCTTACCTATTTTGGAGCAGTTGTTAGGGAAGGTCAAGCTACTTCTAACTCTGGTTCAGCTTCCTGTGGTCCTTGCATTCTTACCATGAACTTGCAAAATCCTCCTCAACGCCAAAGTTGCCACAACTGTGGTCAGATAGGTCTTTATTCTCAAGTCTGCACCAACCCACGGGTTGAAGGAGCTGATCCAAAAGAGCAGGCGGGAAAAGAGCAGTCAACCTAGAGGCAGAGATGCTCTTGGTTAACAATTCTTCCCAGTCTCTTTCAATCCCTCCCTCTATATCTGACGCCAAGCCTGCTGATAATGAGGCTCCTCCTATCCTCCTCTTGTTTCACAATATCTCTGATGACTCTGACCTGGATGACTTTGATACTGACAACGCCAATGCATATGGGTACTCTGTTCTGGCTGTTCCTGAAACCATTACAGTCCCCTATAAATTTTGCTCAGGAAAGACTACAACTACTGCTAAGCCTTTGCCTGAAGCCAAAGAAATTGTCTCTTGACCTTACCTCACTCAGGCTAAGAGATCCCCGTGCTAGTGGAATTGTCAAAAGAAGCTGCTGAGGTTGCTGACGCTGTTTTCAAGAATGTATCTGTTTTGCTCCCTCTCCAGACTGTTTATAAGGAGCTCCCAGGATTAAGATGCATGATTGAGAAGTGGGATAAGGAACTAGCAGAGGATCAAGATATCTTGTCTGACCTCCCCCCTTTGGTTGCACTACCACTCAAGTGAAGATATCCATTCAAAAAGTGAAGATCAAGGCTGTTCTAGACACTGGCTTACCAGTCAACGTTGTCTCCTCCAAGCTTGTGAAGAAGCTCAAGCTTGCTTCTGACCTTAATTATCACCAGTTGTATGGCACAGCTGGACTTTCTATGACCCGCGCCATAGGGGTTTACTCTGCTCTACCCATGTGGTTTGGCAAGCTTCTCCTAGCTGCGCCAGCAGTTGTCTTGGAAAACAAGAGTTACAATCTTTTTTGTTGGCACCCAGTTCCTTAGGGAATATAATGGGATAATCAACTTAAAATATGGTTACCTCTCTATTCTGAAATATGAAGTCCCTCTGATTTTTGAAGAGCCGGTTAAAGTTCCTGGGAAACGGCTCAAGACATGTGCCTTGGAATATCCCACTGGGGTTTTCAACCTCAAATATTGCACACACTCTTCAAACATGAAATGTACACCCATGGCATGTCCTGCGTCTGAGAGGATCCCTCTCCTAGCCATGTCTGCTGTCATCATTTCATCTGGCTCCCAGGCCATCCTAGACTCCCAGATATCATATGAACTACCTGAACAAACCTTCTTGGAGTTGTACTCTCCTCCCTTGTTAGGATGCAACAAACCTTATCTCTGTCCTGGGATCCTAGATGTCTCCCATAAGGACCCTGTTTAATTATTGGTAGCCAACCTGACTGCTTTCCCTATGACTGTGTCTAGGGGGCAGGTTGTTGGATATGGTAAGTTGTTGAGCTCTCCTGATGTCCTGTCTCTTCATCCATTTGGCACATTCCAAGATTTTAACTTACCTGAGGATGAACCCCAAGTCCTATCCTTGTTCACTGCGCAAGACTTTCTGCAGCTGTCCCCAGTTCAACAGAAAGAGGTGCTAGACTTACTAGACCAATTTTCTGATATCTATGCAAAGGACAGTACTAACTATGGGTGAGCCAAAGGCGTTATCCATCAGATTGACACTGGCAACGCTCCTCCCTTCTGTGCTAAACCATATTGCCACAGCTGTGTAGAGGACACCCAGTTATCTAAAGAGCTCAAACAATTTTTGGTTGCTGGGCTGCTGGCACCTTCCCAAAGTCCTTGGGCATCCCCGCTACTCATCTTAAAGAAGAAGGATGGGGATCATTGTATTGTGATGGACTTTTCCAATTGAACTCTTTGACCAAGAAGGATTTGTATCCCTTGCCGTATATTGATAATGCTCTCTGACGTCTTGGAGGCTCTAAGTTTTTCTTCACAATGGATCTGGCATCTGGATACTGGGAAGTTGACCTATTGCCCAAGGATTTCCAAAAAGCTGCGCTCATTACCTCTGAAGGGCTTTTTGAGCCTACTCGCATGCTGCAGGGACTCTGCAACACCCCAGCCACCTTCCAAAGGGCCATGGACTCCATCCTCCATGACTTGAAGTTGTTGTGTGTCCTAGTATATTTGTATGATATAAAAGTTTTCATTGCTACCTTCACCAATCAGTGGCTCATATCAAAGAGGTTTTCATAAAGATTTGAGAAGCTGGCCTTGAGTTAAAACCTTCCAAGTGCGCCTTCTTCAAAGAACATCTTGAATTCTTGGGCCATGAAGTAACCCAGACCGGGATTTGGCCAATGACTAAGAAGGTTGAAGCCATCAACAACATGCTTCTGCCCACCAACCAGCAAGAGGTACAAGTCTTTCTAGGGATGATGGGCTACTATAGACAGTTTATCCCTGACTTTGCCAATACTAGTGAACCTCTAGTCCAGATGTTATGTAATGTCCCTTTTAAATGGACAGCCAGTTAGCAGCAAGCCTTTGAGACCCTTAGGCAAAAACTCAAAGAGGCGCCAATCCTAGTGTATCCTGACTATGATAAGGAGTTCATCCTGTACACCAACGCTAGCAATCTTACTATTGGAGCTATTCTGGCCCAACTAGACGGCAAAGGTATAGACCATCCTGTGGCTTACACTTCCTGTGTGCTAAACAAACATGAGAAGAACTATAGTGTTACAGAGAAGGAGTGTCTTGCTGTGTTGCATGCAGTCAAGCAGTTTTGTCACTATGTATATGGTACACACATCACAGTTGTCACTGACTATGGTTTGCTTAAATGGTTACAACAACTTAAGGAGCCAGAAGGGCGCCTAGCTAGATGGGCCCTACTTCTGCAAGGTTACAACTTCACTGTGCTCCATCACCCTGGGATTCAACATCAAAACGCTGATGGGCTATCCAGAATGCCCATTATTGATTTACATCCTGCAGAGGCTGACCATTTGTACAATCTAATTGGATACCCTTCTTCTTGGGAAAGTGAGACAGAAGAGGTATGACTGGCCTTGTCCAAGCTATCCAAAGATACCCTCATACTCAACAATCAGCTCTTTAAGAAGGTACGAGACCAGTATCTGCCTTATGTACAACCCAGTCTTTGCCTCTTGTTGGTGTTGTAAGCTCATAAAGAGACTGGGTATGGAGGCATTGCCAATACTTTTGACTGGCTAAAAAAGAATTACTTCTGGTAGAACCTTTGCCTGCTGATCCCAGACGTCATAGCTAGCTGCCACAACTGCCAGCTGCAGAGCCCTTGTGATGTTGCATACAAATTCAAATTAGTTCCCCCTCAACATTCTTTTCACACTGTCAGCATTAACGCGGTAGGCCCTCTCCCCCGCTCACGTCCTGGGTTTTGCTTTATTCTGATTGCTGTTGATCACTTCAGCAAGTGAGTAGAAGCTTGCCCTACTAAAGAAATCACTGCCAAGACAACCGCTGCCTTTCTGCTGAAAGATGTATTCTTCCACCATGGCTGTCCTCAAGTGTTGCTCTCAGATAATGGGACTAACTTTAATGCCAAGCTAGTAACCTCTGTTGCCAAAGCTTTGGGATCACACCAGTCCTTCTCTTCCCCCTACAATCCTTCTACCAATGAGGCAGTTGAGTGTGCAAATTCAACACTGGTCTCTATCATGAGGAAGCTCACCTACTCTGACACTGCCAACTGGGACCTATACTTACCTGCCGCTCTCTTTGCATACTGCCTTAGCAAACACTGTGTCACTGGATACTCCCCTTTTGCTATGCTGTATGGGCAAGAGGCTACTACCCCATTGCTCTTGGGGGCCCCATGCTTACCTCTGATAAGGCCATGAATCCTGACAACCACATCAAGGATCTAGTCAACTGCATAATTGATATACAGGCCACTGCCTACACTTCTGCATACAAGACTAAGATGCTTGAGCTTTCTCCCAATAATGCTGGACACTCCCCCCTGCCTGAATTTGATGTTGGTGACCATGTACTTTACTACCAACACAGAGTAGGTGGCTGCGCACATAAGTTGGACTCTCTGTGGATTGGCCCTTTAGAAGTGACCTTTAAATTAGGGTCCAAATACACTGTAAAGCTCCTCTCCAGTGGCCGTCCTTTTGCTTAAGTGCACGCAAAGTTCCTTTGGAAATACCACCCCCTAAGGCCAATCTAGGGGAGGACAATGTTGTGAATACTGCTATTCACCATGTTTCAATTTCGCCTTTGGTGGGCCATTTTGAAGACAAATCTCTTGCTTTTGCTTTTGCCTCTCAAAATGAGTTGATGACTGAATCAGGAAGTACAATTGTTTGGTTTCTTGATCCTGCGCAACTCACTTGCCCCACTCATGCTGATAGTGAGTGATCCTACCGTCCTGGTAGTGTTTTGTGGTATTCCTAACCACTATATATTCCATTTTGTATTCACCAATAAAATCTAAGTTCTATTCAAATTTTTCTCTTTTTTTCTTCTGTACTTCTGCGCCTCTCTCTAGCCACAACTAGTAGAGATTATTCTTCCAGGGCCGCAAGGTAAACATATAGCCTTCCCTATCATCTAACTGAGACTTAGTACAAATCCAATCCTAAGGTTAGGATTTCCTGTTGTGCATCTGTGCCGCGCCTCAGAACACAACACTCATTTACGTTCCAACTGGTAAACTGAGCAATCCTTGACCCACTTATAAGAGTGGCCAGTGATCTAACTGTTCTTCTACTGTTTTGTGGTAGAATATTGCTCTATAAGAATCCAAATGATTCATCCAATAAAATTAAGTTCTATTTACACTCTTTCTTTGTGATATTATTTGTACTTCAACGCCTTCTCCCTAGTCCAGTCTAGAGGAGATTTCTGATAATTATCATTCCAAAGGCCTTAAGTTAAATTCCTCTTTCATCTCTGAATAATAATATCCTGCTTAGTACAAACCTAATCTTACTTTTAAGATTTTATGTTGTGTCCCTTGACTGCATCCAAGTACACAACAAAAATGATGCTAACTACAGGGGCTGTAAGCCTTTCAGTTACTCTCTTTGAAACTACCTTCTCTGGCCTCTTGTCTCTGCCAATTTAGGACCTGGCTTTGCCTGAAGTTTCCAGCCCTCCAGTGAAAGAATACATTACCAACATGCATATCACTCCTACTGTCTTAAACCTGGATAATAGCCCCTGTCTTGTTGCCTACATGCTGGGTACCCCTGACCTAGATCAAATCATGTCAGTGGTCCTCAGACTAGCCCTTAAAGAAGCATCCCTAATCTGTAAGCCCAGTTCAAGCCTATAGAATATTTTGAGATGATAGTCGCTCCTTGTATCCAAACTACTTCCTTTCAGCAGCCAACTCTTTGAATTACTTGGTCTTTTCTTTTGTTTGACCTGTGCTAGTTTATCATCAGATGGTACTGGGGCTTCACATTCATAAAATCCACTCCCTTTGTTCCACTTTTTCTAACCATTGGGAACAGTTTTCTACCTACCAAAAGTGAGTGTGCTCTCTGTTTTCACTAGTGTCTAATAGCCAGAAAGATTCCATCACTTCCCAAGCCCAATTAACCAAATCTATAAATCATCTATTTTCTGCTATCTCTGACTACATTTTTGAGCGCCTTCAGGAGTTCCACCAGCTACAAAACCCTGGCAGGGCCAGGTTGACTCCGCCCTTAACACCCACTGCACTGACTTTATGTGGTTAATGGTACAACTCAATGAATTCTGTGTCCATACTGTTGAGCAGCTGCAAGGCTTGGCTGAGGTTGCCTCAAGAAGTATGCAGGAAATGCAGGATGAGTTAGTATGGGAAAAAGCTGTTGTGCTTATTATTCAAGGATTGCAGGCCTGCGTGGATGAGTTGAGTTAATTTCCTGCTGGTGGTCACCCTTCTGAAGATCAGATAAGACAAGAACAAGAATTCTGGGATGCTATTCATGAACTGTGTGCTACCACAAGAAGCTAATCTCCTTCAGAGGCTGCACCTCAACCTGATCATCGGGTAGCTGTACTTATAACCCAAGTGGCTTCACTCTAACAAGAAATCTTAGAGCTACAAGCAGCCGTCACAGAGTCCACAATTTTGTCAGGACCCTCCAAAGATGAAGACTGTTGCCAAGGAATGCCTGAACAGCCCCGTATCTATTGCGCTAGAGATCTGATTGCTCTAGCAAATAGACGTGACCATATGAAGCAAGATCACAATGCTCTAGACACAGACTTTCAGGGAATGACTAAATTGATTGACTCTGTCAATGAGCAATTCTCCTCTTGCCTATTGGTAGGCCCTTCCTTGACTTTGCACCTAGACAAACTATCAACTGTGGTGACCAACCAAGGACATTGATTGGATACTGCTGAGCAGCAAACAGGCCACGCTGCTGAAGCTGGCACCCGCAACTCTAACTATCTGGTCACTTTGGAGTAAAGTGTTTGACAGTTGTGGGACAGACAGCCCTCTATAGAATCTGAGGCTGATTTCTCCCCTTTTATCAATATGGTAGACAGTGATAATGGTGGACCAATTCCTGTAACTCATTTTAAACCTACCTTCAAAAAGGTCTTTGACCCAAATTTGTCTACAATTGCTGACTACCTTACCATATACAAAACTACCATATGTAGGACTTCTGATGAGATCAGGAAAGAAGACATCTTGCCTTCTTCTCCCTACCTATCAAGATGTTGTGATACCTGAGCTTCTCTTCATTACCACATGGGAGGAGATGAAGCAATTACTGATACAGGAGTTTGGAGGAGACCTTAGCTTAGAAGTGAAAAAAGATGCATTCATGGAAATTGCCTTTAAGCCTAAGAAACCTTAGACAAGTTTGCCAATAGGTTTAATGTGGAGGGTCAGCAACTAATAACAAGTAAACAGTTGACTGCCCATGAGGCCTATACTGCTTGCACTCAGGCCCTCGAGGTTAACCAGCTATTATGTTTACTCTTTAAGGAACATAAGGCTATGTTTTATCTATGAAGAGTATCAAAATCTTCCTCAAAGACATGCACCTTACTCACTCTGGTTCAGTAGTGCAAGAGAATTAGGCTTCTTTGTCAGGCAAAATTCCTTCTCTCTACAGATCTTAGCTGTAAATGCCTAAAACCAGTCCAAACAACAGGGCTGTCATAACTGTGCTCAGTTGGCACATCACTCACAAGTTTGCACAAGTCCCTGTGTTGAAGGAGCTTATTCTAAAGAACAGGCAGGAAAAGAGATATCAACCTAGAGGCAGAGACGCTCTGGGTTGACAACTCTTGCAGTCGCCCCTTTAACCTCCCTCTAATTCCACTGATGAGGTAACTGATTCCCAAGCTCCTCCCATCTTTTGCCTCTTCCAAAAAATTTCAGATGGCTCCAGCATGGAAGATTCAGATACTGAGGATTCCAATTCATATGGCTACTTTGTCCTTGCTGTACCCAAGACCATCCCTGTCCCTTATAAGCTGCGTTCTGGAAAACTACAACCACAACTAAACCTTTTGCTGATGCCAAACAGATTTTTTCAAGACTCTACTGTCAAAACAGCAGACCTGCCCTGCCAGCAGGTTCCAACTAAGCGGGATTGTGACCTGCAACCTGACTTCCCAGTGACCTGTATCCAAACTAGGAAGCTTGTTTAAATTTCCAAGTCCAATAACATGAACAAATGATGATTCCTTACAGTGGATACCTCAATTTGGTGCTTGACTCATTACCAGGATTGAGCAACCCCCTTCACCATCCCACTGTGTGATCAACATAATCATGTTCCTGTTGTCCACAATTCACAATGACTATATAATAACTATCTCCCAATAAAGAATAGCATCTAGTTTCCAAATGTTTTCCCCATTTTAACTCTGCTAAAATAGCAAAGTTACAATACTACCTCACTCAGGCTAAGAGGTCACCTTTCTTGGTGGAAACCTCTGAAGAAGCTACTATGGTGGCTGACACTGTCTTCCAAAATTTCACCTTTTTAATTCCCTTGAAGACTGTTTATAAGGAATTTCCTGGTCTCAGGTACATGCTATAAAAGTGGGACAAACACGTTGGCTAAATCACAAGATGTCTTGGCTATCCTTCCTCTGTTTGGACTTACAACTACTCACATAGAGATATCCATCCAAAAGGTGAAGATCAAGGCCGTCCTTGACACTGGTTTTCCAGTCAATGTTGTGTCCTCCATTTTAGTGAAGAAACTCAAGCTAGCCCCAGATCTTAACTATCATCAGACCTATGGTACTGCTGATCTATCTATGACACAGGCCATTGGCTCTTACTCTGCTCTCACCATGCAATTTGGCAAGCTACTTCTTGCTGCCCCTGTGGTAGTCCTGTAAAATGAGAGCTACAACCTATTGGTAGAAACTTAATTTCTCCAATAATACAATGGGACCATCAACATGATAGATGAATTCCTGTCAATCCTTGGGTATGAAGTCCCTCTCATCTTTTAAGAGTCCATTAAAGTGCCTGGAAAATGCCTAAAGACATGCTTCCAGGAATACCCTTCTGGAATAATTACCCAGAAGTACTGCACACACTCCTCCAGCATGAATTATCCTCCTCCTGCCTTCTCTTCACTTGAAGGAGTCCCCTTTTTGGCTAATTTTCTGTGAACATCCCTCCAGGGTCTCAAGTCATCTTTGACTCCCAAGTTTTTGTACAAGCTTCCTGAGTGTACCTTCTTAGAATTGTACTCCCCCTCCTCTTTGGGTTGTATGAACCCCATCCCATCCCAATAATTTTATACTCTTCTAACAAAAAGGCTTTTCAGTTACTTGTATCTAAATGACTCCTGTACCTATCACCCTCTTTAGGGGTCAATTGGTTGGCACTAGCTGCCTTTTAAGTGCACCTGATGTTCTCTCACTATCATTATTTTAGTACCTTATGTGATTTCAACCTACAAGATGAAGAACCTCAAGTGTTGTCTTTGTTTAGTGCTGATAATTCAACAAATTTTTCTCCTGCACAACAGAAAGAAGTTCTTGACTTGCTTGGCCAGTTTTCCAACATCTTTGCCAAAGACAGTATGGATTATGGCCTGGCTAGAGGTTACATCTATTGAATAGATACCAGTGATGCTCCTCCCTTCCAAGCCAAACCCTACCAAAAAAGTAGAGTAGAGGATGCTAAGGTGTCCAAGAAACTCAAACAGTTGTTGAATTCTGGGCCACTTGCTCCTTCCCAGAGTCCTTGGGCTGTCCTTTTCTCATTTTGAAGAAGAATGATGGAGGTTACTGCATTGCAATGGATTATCAATGGGTGAATTTCTTAACTAATAAAGATTCTTACCCCTTGCCATGCATAGATAATGCCATCTGATGTCATGGGGGATCTAAGTTCTTCTCAGGTATGAATTTGGCATCTGGCTACTGACAAGAAAACCTGTCTCCTGAAGAAAGACAAAAAGCTACTCTCATCACCTCTGAAGGATTATTTGAACCTACTTGCATGCCTCAAGGGCTTTTTAATTCCCCTGCCACATTCCAGAGAGATTATGATTCTATACTAAGTTATCTAAAGCTTTCATGTGTATTGGTCTATTTGAATGATATAACAGTATTCAGGTCAACCTTTACTGATCATCTGATCTGCCTAAAGGAGGTCTTCCTTAATATTTACAAGGCTGGACTCAATTTAAAGCCCTCTAAATGTACTTTCTTCAAGAAACACCTTGAATTCTTGGGTCATTAAGTAACTCAGACTGGAATCTGACCTATGACCAAGAAAGTTGAGGCCATCAACAAAATACTTCCTCCTACAAATCTCTGTGAAGTACAAGTCTTTTTGGGCATGATGAAGTATTATAGGCAGTTTATCTCCAACTTTTCTAATATAAGTGAGCCCTTAGTTCAATTGCTACACAATTTCCCCTTTGAGTGGACTGCTAGCCAAAAGAAGACCTTTGAGACTCTTAAATAAAAACTCAAATAGGCTCTCACCCTGCATATCCCAACTACAATAAGGAGTTCATCCTGTTGCAATCAAGTAGCCCTTCTTTCCTGGCAATGTATCTTACAATACACAGGGGGATCTTGATGAGTTGCCCTGGGACGTATCTAACAACATGGATCAATCTGATGGTAGTTTCAAATTGCAGGCGCTATCTTCTAATCAAGAGCATTGTTAATTTGACTTGATGATTTCTGTGCAAGTTATTCCTTGGCTTTGAACCTTAAATTGAAACTGCCAGTGTTCCACCCCCTGTGGCCTTGTGGCTTTCCCTGTATGGTATATTAATTGCAATATTCTACAATAAACAACATCTTATTCCTATTATTGTCATTTATATTGGACTTTTGCCTTCCCCAATAACATACTGAACTCTGATTAGTTCAGTTGCAACAGTAGTAGCAGCAGTAGGTTGACAACCTATCTAAGAGAAAAATCCCCCCAAGAAATGACAAAGTACAGGCTGTATGGCTACTCCCCATAAAGAAAATTTCTTTCCAATCCCCAAGGGGGATATCTCCAAAGGGTATGTTATTTACCAAGATCAGCTAGTTCTTACAAGTGTGTACAATCAACTCCGCCTTGGACAATTCAACACAAGTATCACCCTGCCCCAATTGGATATTTTGCAATGCATGCTAAACCTCCAGCTTGAGCCTTTTGCAGGTGGTGTAGAAGGAGCTGACATTGTTAGCTGGCTCCATTCTACCAAAAATTTGCCTTCATATCTGTCAAGTATCTGAGGCCATGTGGGTTGCCATCACATCTAGGTACCTTACAGGGCCTGCTGCAGTGTGGTTTATCAATTGAGCAAGCCAAGAGATAGATGTCACTTGGGCGTTGTTCAGGGACACCGCAAAATCCTGCTACAGTGAAACCTTTTCACCCATTGTGGTGGGAACTCCTCTCCTAGCCATTAAACAGACTGGTTCTGTTTCTGAATACCTTGCAGCTTGGCAACAAGCCCTTGACACCACCCAGGAAGCTGTCATCAACAGAAACACTATGTTGCTAACTCTTATTGTCAATGAGTTTAAGCCCCATATTTGCAGATGGGTTCCTGTAGGACATTGTATCTCTATTGACAACTGTTATAAAGCCATTGCAGAGGCCAACAATCAAGCTTTGATGGGGTTTTGGAGGTTCAATGATGCTCCCCCTCAGTTTTTTCCTGCATCTGACAGTGCCCACAATCAGGTGGGCTGCTGCCAATCCAGTCAGCAGGAGAATGGGGCTAAGCGCCCCTGCAAGGGGGGAGCTCTAGCTAGCTCAGATTGAAGACCCAGGAAAAGCCTGGGGGTTGTAGATATGAGAGGTTCTAGAACCCCACTTGACTCTCACTCAAAACTCTCCTCACCAAAAACCCTTACAACTATAATGTGCTTGATTTCAAGACCCTTGTTGTATTTCAGTTCCACAGTGACAACCCCGTCCTCTAAGCAAGTCATTCTTCCAATAAAATCACCTGCTTGGCCTACTCCTTCTGTTTCTGTGGGAACACCCACAAATATTTGGTAGACACTTGGGCCAATCACACCATGTTCAACCAAGAGTTTGCAGATTCTCAACAACTAGATTAAGTGCCTAGTCAATTCAAGGCAGTACATGTAGCAGACTCCCGCAGAGTGGCAATCACCCATGAGAAAGTACCCTTCTCTATGAAAGTCAGGAACATCCATGTTAAGCTCTCTAGGCCAATTGTTGCAGGGATCAGCCACAATGTTATTGCTGGCCTCAACTGGCTCCAACACAACCACTCATACATCAACCAAGATACGTCTGTAATAACCCTTAACAGGAATAGGGTGGGTTTCCAAATCTATCCTATCAAAATGAGCATGTTATTGCATGATAGCATGTTTTTATAATCAAAGAGACCAGTATGTACAGCTTCAAGGGGGAAGTTGGACTTTAATCAGTGTTTGGTCAAGATAATCTGCTCTAAACCCACAGAGGCCCCTCTCTTGACCACCACACCTCCATCAGCACTTATAGTACTCCTTGAGGAGCTCAAGAACGTCTTCAGTGAAACATTAGACCAGTTGTCTCCTCCAATAGAAATACAGCATGCTGTTCAACTATAAGGTTTGCTGCCCAAGGCACACACCCTTGATTGTTTGACGCCCAAGGAAGACAAGCCTCTCTGTTGACACCTTGTGGACGCGCTTGATAAGGGCTCTGTCTGCCCCTCCCTCTTGCCATATGGGGCTGCAGTATTCTTTGCAGCTAAGAAGGACAGGTACCTTTAATTGGTAACCAACTACCATGCTCCAAATGATGTGACAGTCAAAAATACCCCTTACTGCTAATTGATAACTTGTTGGATACACTTACAGGTGCAAAGGTCTTCAGTAAAATTGATCTCAATTTAGGTTACAACCAGGTCTGCATTGCACCAGGGGACAAGGCAAAAACTGCCTTCTTCACATGCTACAAGCTGTTTGAGTGTTGTGTCATGAACTTTGGAATGACCCACACTCCCTCCACTTTTTCCATGTTGATGAACAAAGCATTTGAGGATTTGATTGGAAAATATGTTGTGGTGTACCTTTAAAGCATTATTGTCTTCATTCAAGACCAAATCACACATCTCTAACACCTTTGTGCTGTCCTTGACACTCCTTGTAAAAACCAGCTAAAGGCCAAGCCTTCCAAATGCAAATTCCTCAGGTCAGAGCTCTTGTTTCTTGGGCACACCATCTCTGCTCAGGGAATAAAGCCTGACCCTGCCAATATTAAGGCAATCACAAGCATGCCACCCCCCACTGATACAGGTCAGGTGAGTACATTCTTGGGCATGGTTGCCTATTTGCAAAAGTTCATTCCCAACCTCATATAATTAATTGCAACCCTCCCCAAGCTCTTAAACACAAAACAATGCTTCCACTGGACACCTGCCAGAGTTCAAGCCTTTGAGACGTTGAAGTAGAAGCTTACAACTGCACCTGTACTGCAATTTCTCAATCAGAACTGCCATTACAAACTTGAGACTGATGCCTCTGACAGAGCCATAGGAGGTGTGCTAAGGATAGAAACTGATGAGAGTGTCTTCCTCCCTGTGGCCTACAAATCCAGGAAACTTACCAACTCAGAACAACACTATCTCATACATGAAAAAGAGTAAGCAGCAATTGTGAACTGCATCAAGAAATGGTGTTGATACCTGGAGGGTGCCACCGTTTCGCCCCACGTTCTGACAGATCACAAGTTGCTTCAGTACTTCAACACACAGTCACACTTAACGCAACGTCAAGCAGTCTAGATCAAGTGCCTGTCCCCCTATCAGTTGTGTATCAAATATAAGCCTGGAAAGGAACTTGTCACAGCCAACGCCTTCTCCAGACTGTATGTAGTGTTCATCATGGAAGATGACAGCTTAGACCCAGACTGGTACATGCTTTATCTACGTCATAAAGCTACCTGTGACAAAGGTCTTAATTTCATGACTATCTCCAAGCTGAAGGACAACAAGAGCCAGTTCATCACTGACGCTAGTAACATCTATTTCCAGGCAGAGACAGGTGAGAAGACACATTATATTCCCACCACACAGTGAAGTGATACCATACTACACTATCACCACAACTTGGGTTATATCAGAGGATGTAACCTCTTCAAAATCATGAAGCATAAGGTTTGGTGGCCTTGTATGCAACAAGACATCTTGGACCTCTTTGAAACAGCAACTGTAGTAAGTTTGACTCCCTGGTACTTGACACTTTTTCAAGTACCAGGGAGTCAAGTGCAGCATATGCAAATCTATTAGTATTTCTGGCTTAACTGATTTTAAGCTAATTTTTAATAGTAATATAGGATCTCAAAACCAAAAAACAAGATTAAATTTACTTGAATTTGCCTCTGTTTAATAAATTAATTAGCTAAAAAACAGATTTAAGGGAAATTTTATAAGTAAATTTAATAGTATAAATGAAAAAACTTGTGTTTGACACTCTAAAAGAAAAAGTAGCCAGCTCAACAATTTTTAAGCCAAATCCTAATTTTATTAATAAAAACATATGTGCTTATATAAATTTTATTATTTATTATTATATGTTTATTATTAGTATCCATAGTTGTTGATTAAGCTCCCAAGCACCACTATACTAGATTTAGTGGTATAGTTATTAATCAAAAATCCCCACTTGTTTTACATTATGTCATTTCAGGGTTTGTGGATTAAGTGGTGCCACATAAATTAAGCCCAATTTATTAAGAGATTTCATATGTAATTTATAAAAAATGGAAACTCAAATCCCCCTCTGTGTGACTCTATCCATTTTCCACACAATTGGTTTTGGGTTTAACTAATCAAAGGCTTGGAATTAAGGCTAAATTAATAAGTGACACACTATGAGCGCCACCCAACACCCACCCACTTGACACTTTAACTTTGGGATTAGTACAGAGAGCTTCTTAACGTTTTAACCAACACTATGGTAAATAAGTCACTCCCAGCTCCTCACAGCATAATATTATCCCTTATAACACCTTCCTACATATTTACTTTTTTAACTTATGTTGTATTTTTTATTTATGAGCATATGAAGCTGCCCTGCTTTTGGGTTAACTTTTGAACCTGTTTTAAATTTAAAACAAGTTTATATGTAAAAAACATAATAAATTTGATTTTTTGCTTGACTCTGGAATACTTGACAGTGATAATTCAGCTTTTTTCAACTGATCAACAGTGCCAAACTTGAAACTTTAATATATTTTGAATTTTTAACTCCTAATAAAAGAATCCACATAATATATACTTGCAATTATAATTTACTACTTTTTCTGCTACTCCCCATAGAATTTTTATATACTTTTTTGATTTTCAATTATAATTTCACATTGATTTAGCACTAAGATGTTATGCTGAACCTAACATATTTGATATTTCACCATAAATTCATTTATTTTCTATGTTTTAACCTTTTCTATCTATGCTTTTGAATTCTATTTTGCTTCTATTTACTTTGTTGTGTTTTTTTCTTGATAAATAAAACTTTATTTAATACTTATTACTTAAATTTTGCTTTGCTTTACCTCTTTTTGTTTTTATATATTTCATATTGTTTTATTTACAAAACTAAACTTTTCTTTAGCCAAGATCATCCAAATCAAACAAGCCTACCAAGCGCCAAGCACCCAAGGGCTC
This sequence comes from Entomophthora muscae, assembly GCA_014839935.2. Classification (NCBI taxonomy): domain Eukaryota; kingdom Fungi; phylum Entomophthoromycota; class Entomophthoromycetes; order Entomophthorales; family Entomophthoraceae; genus Entomophthora; species Entomophthora muscae. The sequence continues at coordinate 49,984 of QTSX02007192.1, forward strand.
TAAAGAATCTGCCACCACCCTCAAGCATGTCAAGAAGCCAGCAAAGGCAAAGTCTTCTACTCCATCTCTTCTCACTCCTCCACCCTCATCTTACTCTTACTCTTACTCTTTCCCTTCACCTTCCCCCAAAAATTTCTCCCCAATAAATCTGATGGTGATTTAACTGATCACTCTTTTTACAAGTCAGAGACTGACTCCAAACCCACCAAGGAGCGGCGTACCAAGAAGTCAAAGGCTGCCAAGGAGAACACCTCTTCTTCTGGTAAGAAAAAGGAGGCATCCAAGCAGGCCTCAAAGAATCCTTTCCCTCCTAATGGCTCTTCCTCCTTCCCTCATCTTAACCACAGGGTGAGCCTGAGGAATATTCCAAGAAGTTCAAAGCTTCTGGTCATGTGGCTTGGGATCCACTGGCCATCCACAATATCTGCAATTTGGACGGAGAGTTCAAAGTCCCCAATCACTTTCCCTGTTACTTCCCAATAATGTCTGTAAAGGGCAGTCCTGGTTATGTTGCAGATAATTGCATTTTCAATTGTAATAATCAAAAACAACAAAACAAAAGCAAGCACTTTGTATGTGAGAATAAGACTTGTGGGGCCCAGCTTAACACCAAGGATTGGGAGCAGGTTACTGCTGAGAAGAGGAAGCACACCTGTGAGCCCCCCCAATAACCTGATCACTCAGATGCTGAAGTGGTACCTTGTCCAAGTAATCCCCACCTCTGCCAACCTCTGCGCTTCAGATCTGGCCATCAAGGCCCTTTAACACCTGCAGCCCAACAATCTTAAGTTGTTTCCCACCCAGGAGCAACTTTTTAAGTTCATCAGTGACAAGAGAATTGCTGCCAATCCCCCTCCTCCCAAGGCCTCAGATGTCCTCTCTGAACTTACTCTCACCCATAAGCTCAAGAAGCTTCCAAGTGGGGAGTGCTTCCTCCTCCATAACAATGGGCCTGGCAGCAAAGACCACATAATCTGCTACATCACTCAGCAGAACCTGCTGGAGTTAAAAAGGGCTTCAACTTGGCTAGTTGTTGGTACCTTCACCACTTGCCCCAAGATGTTCAAACAGCTCTGGATGATTCATGCCCAGATTGACATCCAGGTGATTACACTTGCTTTCTTTCTTCTCCCTGGGGCCACCAAAGCCATCTACACCTGATCTTTATCCATCCTTTTCCAAGCACTTTCCCTCCTTCCTGACAACAACAATGCCAAGAAGACCCCCTCACACCCGCGCAAACTCTCCTGCTGCTGACAAGAACCAGGCCATCCTGGACTTGGAGGAAAAGGCAAGGCTAAGAGCTCTTGGGCCTTGTGTGTGCATTATGGACTTTGAGCCTGCTCAGTTCAATGCATTTGAGCAGCTGTTCAGCAGGGAGGTGCAGGGATGCTACTTCTACTTCTTCCAAGCATTTTCTTGCAATGTGTGGGTCTATGCTGAGCTTAGTAGGTTGAGCCGGAGGGACACTTTGGACACCTGCAAATTTGTGCTTGGACAATTCTGTTCCTTGGCTTTTTTAAAGCCAGAGCACACTGTACAGGGGTTAGAGGTTCTCTCAGAGGATCCTTATATGCCAAGCATCCAGAGTTCAAGCCTTTCCTTATTAATTTGAGCCCTGTGGATTGGGAAGCTTGTTATGCAGAGGCAAGGCAAGGCAAGGCCCACGCCAAGGCCAGTTGGAATGTTTACCGTCCAGCTGTCAACAGGGAGCTCAGGACCACTTCAGCTCTAGAGGCTTATCACAAGCATATCAAGGCCAACTTTGGGCTTCATCTAAAGTTCAATAGTTTCTTCTCCCTCCTGCAGTATGAGCAAGAAAAAACCATCTCCAAGATTAGAGATATTACCAACAGTGTCCCCCCACCAAGCCTACTGCCCACTTCACCCTCTTCATCAAGGCTATCCAGGGTGCAGCTAAGCATAAATACAAGACCTCTGAGCTTAAGCAGCAGCTTAGGCTTATTGCCACTGCTCTCCTGGAAGGAGCTAAAATAAAAAAATTGGAAGAAGTGTGAAGAGTAAACTTGCTTGCTTGCTTCTATGGTTTTAACTTTTTAGCTTTAATTTTTTACTTTTTAGTTTTGATCAATTAGTTTTTACTTTTAATTTTTCTATTTTTTGATTTAATTAGATATTACTGATTATTTTTGTGTATTTATGGTAAGTTTGAGATGGTTAGTTATAGTTGAAAGTGATTGAAATATCTTAATTTTTGTTTATTTATTAGTAAAACATAAGATATTCACATTTGTACTTTTATGAACTATATCAAATAAATATCAATATTTCTTCATCTTTTGCATGACTTTCAATTTTTTGTTTATGTTTAATTTTTGTTCATTGTAATTTTAATTTTTATGGTAATCAAAAATATTTTTATAATAAAGAGTGTAAATTACATAGAGAAATGAGAGACAGTTGTTTATTTCTCCTTATTCTTGTTAGTTGAGATACACTTTTTATTTCATTCTGAGCTCTCTGGAGTCACTCTGGTATACCATAGCTATAAGACTTAATTTTTTATACTAAAAGTTTTCAGTACATCAAGATTTGTTAATTAAAAGAGTGTCAATTTCCAGTTATCAATCAGGGAAAAGGCTGAATTCGCACTTTACTATAGTGTCAAGCACCAGGGATTTAATCACCAGGGAGTCAAACTTACCACAGTTGCCCTTGAAACATGTGTGTTGTGCAAGAAAAAAATGTCTAAACCTGAACCTCCCAAGTTGGTCCTACCTATCAAATCCATGGAACCCTTCAAACAGTGGGCCCTCAACATTGTGGGGCCTCTCCCTAAAGATAGACTAGGCAAGAAATCCATCATTACAGCCATCAACTACTTCACCTGTTGTCCAGTAGCATGAGCAACCACCAATCATACTGCCACCACTATTACCTGCTTTATTGGCAAGGAAATTGTGGTTGGCTTTGGGCAGCCCAAACGTCTTATCATAGATGGTGGACCTGAGCTTGTAGGGTACATCATGAAGGTGTATTGCACCAATAACGCCCTCCAACAAGTAATTACAACACCCTATCATCCCCAGGCCAATGGGCATGTGGAGCGTCTAAATGATTTGTTGGTCCAATTGATTGCCAAGCTCTCATAGGAGCACCCCAATACTGTGTGGACTGAACAACTACCCACCGCCCTACTTGTCTTACAAGCAAGAGTTAACAGGGGTACCGGATTCAGTACCAGCACCTTGGCCTTTGGGACCCCTGACAGCTTAACGGGGGTAGAGCAAGGGTTTTTATAATACACAGTTCCCGGGAAGCCTCCCCTGACAACTACCCCCTCCCTGAGTCAGTGGCATTCCAAATCTTGAGACATTGAACACAAACAGATTGAGCAGGGGACAAAGCACCTTGAGGCAAGGTACACTGTAGGTGACCCCGTCTACACCCTCAACCCCAATTCTGTCAAATTGGAGCCCAATACTTGGGACCCTTCAAAATAGTTGTGGTCCATGATAACCATACCTACCAACTTGAAGACGCCCAACAAAACACCAAAAATCTTCATCATAATTGCTTGCGCCCCTAATGCACCATCCCCACACAAAATTTGTTTGTGCAGACCTTCCCAGACCTTCTGCAGACTCTGGTCTTGGTGTCTGACAACAAGCAGGGGACAAGGGGGTGTTGCAACCAAGTTTTCAGACTCACCTGCTAATGTATCTTATAATACACAGGGGGCGCTTGATGAGTTGCCCCTTGACATATCTAACAACATGAACTAATCTGATGGTAGTGTCAAATTACAGGCACTATCTCCTAATTAGGAGGATTTTCCAATTTGACTTGCTGATTCCTGCGCAAGTTATTCCTTGGCTTTGAACCTTACATGCAACCTGCCAGTGTTCCACCCCCTGTGGCCTTGTGGCTTTCCCCATATGGTATATTAATTACAATATTCTACAATAAATTAAATCTTATTATATTTATTCTTGTGCTCTTTATTAGACTGTTGTCTTCCCCAATCAAATACTAGACTCTCATTGGTTCAGGTGCAACATTCCTTTATACTTATGCTATCAACCTAGCTATTGGAGACATCCTTGCCCAACTAGACAATGAAGGAGTGGATCACCCCATAGCATATACATTTTGTGTCCTCAATAAGCATGAGAAAAACTATAGTGTCAAGGAGAAAGAGTGCCTTGTTGTACCACATGCTGTTAAATAATTCTGCCATTATGTTTATGGCACTCATTTCACTGTGGTTACTGAATACGCTTTACTTAAGTGGCTACAACAGCTCAAGGAACCCAAAGGACAACTAGCTAGATGAGCCTTTTGCCTTCAGGGCTATGATTTCACAGTGTTTTATTGCCCTGGAATCCAGCATCAGAATGCAGATGGATTATCTCAAATGCCTATCCTTGCTCTACACCATGCAGAAGAAGACCAATTGTATGAACTGATTGAGTATCTTTCCTCTTGGGAGAGCAAGACTGAGGAAATTTTATCTGCCATGTCTAATCTCTCTGAGAACACTCTCATTTTCAACAACCAGCTCTTCAAAAAGGTACATGATCAATACCTGCCCTATGTGCGCTCTAGCCTTTGCCTTTCATTGGTGCTCCAAGCTCATAAGGAAACTGGACATGGAGGCATTGCCAAGACCTATTACTGGCTCCAGAAGAACTATTTCTTGGAGAATCTCTGCCTGCTGATTCCAGACGTCATTGCTAGTTTTCATGACTGTCAGCTACAACAACCTTGAGCTGACTCTCACAAGTTTAAGCTAGTCCCTCCACAGCACGCCTTTCACATTGTCAGTATTTTTACTGTAGGGACTCTATCCTTCTCTTTCTCAGGTTGCTGCTTCATCCTGATTGATGTTGATCATTTCAGCAAATGGGTGGAAGCTTGCCCTACTAAGGACATCACCGCTAAAACTACTGCCGCCTTTCTACTGCAAGATGTGTTCTATTGCCCTGGCTGCCCTCAAGTGTTGTTGTCTGAAAATAAATCTAACTTCAATTCCAAGCTGGTTACTTCTGTTGTTGAGGCTCTTGGGTCTCATCAGTCCTTCTCAGCCTCCTATAATCCTTCCACTAATAGGGCTGTTGAGCGTACTGATTTGACCTTGGTTTTCATCATGAGGAAGCTCACTTATTCTGATGCTTCCAACTGGGATCTATACCTGCTCATTGCTCTTTCTGCCTACTACCTCAGTAAGCATTGTGTCACTGGGTACTCTCCTTTTGCTATGCTGTATAGACGCAAGGCCATCACTATGTTGTTTTTTGGGGGGGGGGCCTAATCTCTTCTGACAAAGCCATGGATTCTGATGCCCATATTAAGAATTTGGTCAACTTCATAATTGACATCCAAGCCACTGCCTATGCCTCTGCGTACAAGACCAAGATGCTAGAGCTCTCTCCTGACAGTGCTGGACGCTCCCCCTAACCAGAGCTCAAAATTAAAGATCATGTCCTATACTATCAACACAGAGTGAGAGGATGTGCTCATAAATTGGATACTTTATGGGTTGTCCCATTAGAATTTACTTTCAAACAGGGTTCTGAATACACTGTGGAGCTCCTCTCAAGTGGTGGCTGTTTTCTCAAGTACATGCTAAGTTCCTCCGCAAGTACCACCCCCCTAAGGCCAATCTAGAAGAGTAAATGTTGTGAATTCCAATATTCACGCTCTTTTGATTTTGCCTTTGTTGGGTTCTTTTGAGGATGAATCCCTTGCTTTTGCCTTTGCTCCTCAAAATGGGAATATTTCCAAAATTAGAAATTCATCTTTTTGGTTTCCTGATCCTGCACAACTCACTTGCCCCACTTGTGCTTGTGGTGAGTGATCCTACTGCCCTAGTATTGTTTGTGGTATCACCAAATGATATATATTCCAATTCACATTTATCTAATTAAAAATAAAGTTCTTTTCACATTTTTTTCTTTATGTTTTCAAGTAATTTGGCGCCTCTCTCTAGCCACAACTAGTAGAGACTTATTATTCAGGGCCACAAGTCAATTGCATTCCTTTTTACTGACAACTAGCAGAGAATTAGTAAAAATTCAATCCTAAGGTTAGGATTTCCCGTTGTGTGTCTGTGCTGCGCCTCAGAACACAACACCCCTAAACTAGGTAAAATTTGCCACCTGCAGACCTCCTGCAGTGTAGAGGATCCAGGAAATGCATGCTTCTTTTTTATTATCCCATTCTGACTCTTTTACAGTTTTATAGGGAATCCTTTATGTAAGCTTCAATGAGCTTGGATTCCGGGCAAGCAATCTTGGCATTAAATTTGTTGCCATCTGGTGATCACTTCCACTCTTTTCACTTCCCATAGTCTTAGCTGCAGACTATCTCTTTCATTTCATGATAGTCTTCTTTAAGCTTAAAGACAAGAATATAAAACTTAAATTTATTGAGGGGAAAGTAACCATTGTCACAAATAAGCATCTTTATTAACTATTATCATGTCTCCATTATATATCAATTGGGGTATAATCAGCTGAAAACCCTCCAGTTCTGGAATCACACCTGGATTCCTATCATGTGATTTTTGACACAACAGCATCATTCAATCAAAACCTTTACTAAAAAGATCTTCACACTCTTAACCTATAAGAATGTACCCTGATACATTCCAGAATCACCTAATTCCTTCTGTGGAAATGTATTGTTTTAGCTTGAAGCATTACAGACTTCTGGCACCAAACCCCTGTGGAATATACATATTCATGATCCAAGCTATCCTTGTTCCAACTGGGAACCAGATGATCAATCCTAAATGCATAGACATCATTGTCTACATTTAGCTGTTTTTGCATTTAAAGGTTTTTTGCATTAAACCCCCATTAAAACACTTTGAAACTTGAACCAGGCGCCACTGTGGCATCCAGGAACTTCTCAGGCAGCACCCCAGTGCCTGAAAAATTCACTGGCTGGTGCTTCATAAATCACTAGGCGGTGTCTCAGCGCTTCTAACCTAATAATTTTTTCCAAAATGGTGCTTTTAAGCCACAATTTGGGAGTTCACTTTTGATTAAAATTGACCAAACTTCTTGACACAGTCAAAGAAGTTAAACAATATAATTAAATCCTCATAATAATGTTCCCCGATATATATTAATTAACCTTCCCAGTTATTAATTTGTTTGAAGACAGCAAGTCTTTACTTGACACTGCCAAGTCCATTTTGGCCCTATGATTAAATCCCCATTAATCATATTCCAGAGTATATATATTAATTAACCTTCCTGATTAATCAATTGGTTTGAGACGCCTAGTCTCATAATCTGAATCATTCAGACTATTCTTTTGGCCCTATTATAAAATCCTCAATAATTATATCCAAGGGTATCAATTAACATTTATGGTTAATCAATTGGTTTGAGACACTTAGTCTCATAATCTGAATCTGTTCAGATTATTTCTTATGTCTCTAAATTACTACAGCCTAATTAATTCCTGGGTACTCCATTACTACGTTTTAAAATCTCTCCAAGGCCAATCTTATTATTTTGGATTTCAACCAATGAAAATCATCACAATTCAATCACTTTGTGAAACCACAGCTCAATGTGACTGTATTACAGTCACATGCAGGTTGCCTTAGGATCTTAGAGCTTCATCAGCCCATCCCTTTCTAGCAGCCACAACTTCTCTACCAGTTTGGAGCACCAACCAGGGACCTCCCCAGGATCATGCCTCTCCTCAACAAACATTTATCTGTCTTAGGCCACTATCCTTCTCTAACTTCAAGCATAGAGTCTTTATTTCAGCCAAACCAGCCCTTGCCTGCAAACTGACCCCATGTGAATTATCACAGCATTGCTGGGCAGAGGATGGTTGGAGCGTCCTGAGGAGTGGGAGTCTTTAGGTCTCTCCCTTTTCCCAGTTTGCACCTTGTGTAGTGCATTAGACGCTTGGTCTGATTTCTCTGCTTCATAGTACAGGATCTGCATATTGGCTACTTGGTCCAGGTTCACCTGTCCCATTACATGCAGCTTGGGGGCGTCATAGTACATGATGAGTGTGACTGGGTTGTCAAAAACATATCTGAGGGAGTGCATAGGCAGAGTTCCTCATAGGCTCAAGTAAGCATCTTTTCTGTACCAGTCTGGGTATGTTTTTCACTTGGTGTATGATCATGAGGGCTATGCCCTTCATCATGAATCTTGCCAGAAAGTCTTGTTTGAAGGTGCCCCAGTCTTTCTTGGTATGGTCTTTGTGCCGCTTGTTGCACCAGGTGCCTGGGTCATGAGTAAGACAAATGGTTATCTCTGCAACCCAAAAGTGTGTGGGGCATTCCATTTGCATCAGTTCACTTTGAGGGGACTGGATCCATGCAGTGGGGCTGTTGTCAGTTGCTCCTGTGAATGGTTCCAGGGCAGCACTGCGCAGATGTTGGGCTACATGGGCAGGGATGATGTTTCATCAACAACTTGGGCTGGGGTAGTAGGGGTTAAAAAACCTTGAGCTGGTACAGCATTAAAGGCAAGGACCAGCATCACCATGTTCCAGTACAGTATGTACCCCTCTGGTATCTTGGTCCCTGGCATGTAGGGCGTCCAGTCTACAGGGAGCCCAGACATAATTCTTTTGTATATTTGTTGACTGTGGTGGGTACAGGCAACAGGAGAATTTTTTGAAAATGAATGTAGGATGTAGAACCTACCTGTGCCACCAATGTCATAACTGTTCTGTTTTAGCAGAGTTACACAGAGAAAATGATTAGAAGCTAGATAGATATCTTTATTTGAAGATATTGCTTATATAGTGTGAATGAGATGTGGATATCAGGAACATGATTATGTTAATCACTTGACTGGATGGTTAGGGGGTGGCTTGATCCTGGTAACGGGACAAATGCTAAATTGAGACATCCACTGTATGGGATCACTATTTGCTCATGTTGCTGTTTCTGGAAATTTGAGCTGACTTCTGCATTTGGCTACAGATCACTAGGAATTCAGATTGCGGGTCACAAACCCATTTAGCTGGAACCTTTCTTGGGGGGGGTTAACCCAGTTATTTTGAAAAGGTGGTGGCAAATATAGTGGGAAGATAACAAAGATTCAATTTAAAAATGAGCGTAATTAGAGGGGAAACTCTTTGAAGTTTTGCAACAGTAATTGGTAACAACAAGAGCATACAGGTCAATGACAATGGTAGGTTAAGCCTGGATTCCCTGGATCCAAAATAATGTGGATGTATAGCGCTGGGGATGAAACTGGCAGCCTGGGGATAGATAGGCTGGTCAAGAAAGAGCTAGAAGTATAGTATATTATCCTGATAAGAGAGTGTCTGAGCCCTTTAAAAGCCCTTCCCTGATGTTTTGGGATGGAAGATAATTTCATAATCTTTTTGGAATCTCCAGACTAAGTATGATCTCTTCATTTATTCATTGATTCTAAGTGCTAGACCTTTTCTTATCAGTACTTGTGGGAAACTTTATTGGGCTGCCTTCTGCCAAGGCCATATCCATCAGAATTGAAGCTGCCCTTTCTAGATATCCTTCTACATGCTATTTGTCAACTCCATGCTGCCTGCCTGTTTGATAACAGGATTGTTCTAATACAGACCACCATCTACAACAAGTGACCCAAAATAATAATTCCTTGTATAAAAATATTTTACTGAGATGCAACATTTTGATAATGCCAAATGGTGCCCTATGTGAACTCGTTATAGTCATGTTTCACAGATCCACTTAAGCTACTTTACATATTAAGACCCATCCACGGGAAGCTGTTTTTTTGAGGGGATGGATTTCCTCAGGGTTGGGAAGGTTATGGCCTTTTAAATAGGGGTTGATTGATATCCCTTTAGAAAGTTTGGGGCTGTATAGCATTAAATTTCTCTTCCGGGTGAACAGATAATCCCAGAGTAGGAAATTTGTCCAGCTAGAAGTAGAATTTATATATGATCTATATTTTCGCAAATTATATCTTAAATGTAAAAGTGTTGGTTTCCTTGGATCTTCTATTGGATGAGGAAATGTATCGTTGCTACAATGTTTATATTGATTTCAAAGGTCATAAGGAATGTCGTTTATTTATCCACAGTAGCGAGGTTATAATTACCTTTAAGCTCATAGATGCCATCTAGGGTACCGTCAGGGAGGGTGACAGGAATAAGGTAAGATGTAGTCTTTACTTTAATGCTGTTAAAGAAAGATCCGTTGAATTTGTAGGAATGTACGCCATGTACTTGGAGGTAGATAGGACGGAAGGAAATAAAGGCAAAGCCACTGCCTCGGAAAGTAAATGCAACGTTTGCTCTGGCGGTGGCTTGATGAGCGTAGGTGAAGCCGCGTGGAACGTTGGGGCTAATGTAGGCAAGTGCTTCGTGGAGGTTGATAGGATCGGGTCCCTCTTCCTTGAGGTTCCTTGTTAGACTGCCATCGCCCGTTACTACATTCACTCCGGAACCCTCTCCAATGACAATTTCGCTAACCTGCTCAGCCTTGCCAAGTACATACTCTTGACTTGTTTTCTCAAAGCAATAGGATTCGGTGGATAACCCGCAACTAAATCCGCGGCACCGCTTGTCTCGGTAGAGGCGGTTGGTGTTGAGATGATACCCTGTGAAGTTTTTCCCGCCGGCCCATTTCATGTTCTTTCCTAGGGTTAATGGCTTGTCTACATCATAGTGATGGTCGTAACTGGTGATTTCTATGGAGGATAAAGTCGCAAGGACACAAGATACAACGAAGAGGGATTTCATGATAAAACATATCTACTCAATAGTCTTTTAAATAGGGCTCCCCGCGCATATATTGTTACTGTAAAGTGCTTGCTGATACTTTTTATTATCAATACGATATATCAGTTTTAGAACTCTATCATCTTCACGTGATTCTTCTATCGTCCACTTGTTACTTATCAATTGCTTGTGGTTATTGCGTGATGCTGGGCCGGATCGGGTTATAAATCCGACTTGATTTAGAATGTTTGATCCGTCTAAAATGATTCAACCTTTTGTTTGACAGGTCAAAACTACATTCCAATAACATTATTCACATCTTAAATGGGCTTGTTTTCCATATGCTACTACTGGCGTCATCTGTGTAATATTAATTATTTTATATTAAAACTGACAGTAAAAAGTATAATGCAGGAATTGTCTCTCTCACTTCTGCAAACAAACGTTAAATTCTATCAAAAATTTGAGTATATACATGGGCTATATTGCCCAAGTGTACCAGCAATTGAAGATGTTGTGGTAGCAAATATAATAATTGGCACTTTTTATTGGTTGTATAATCTGAGTATCTTGGCCGAAGGATATAAGTGAGAACTTTCTATTCTGCATCAATCAATCAATTTAAAATGATATTTATTTAACAAAAGATAAACTTGAGTCACATGAGAGGGCTCATTAAATTGAGAAATATATGTTCTGAATACTGGATCGGCTACAGGCCCCGAGATACAATCCTTAGTTGAGAACAAGGATTATGGCGCTTATTCTATTAAGAACTGGATCGATATTGCCTTAAGCATATATAATACTTTTTTAAAAAAAGTGGTCAACTTTCCGTCTTCAGCTTGTATTTGGTTTGACAATAGCTAAAAGATCAAAAATCGACAATAAATTATTATATAAAAGCCAGACTGTCTGCAATGTCACCTCGAGTCACTCAAGCCGTGAAGGATTGAATTGGATTTTTCTATATTATTTGAATTTAAAGTTGATGGCCAAGCCAAAAGATTGATTTGGCTCATCCTTAATTGCAATCCCAACATGCATCTTTGAAGGCATGTAGGTTGAATTCGATGGAGGGTGGCCTAATTTATGTCGAAATGAAATTATAGGCCATCTGAACTTTGATGGACTTATATTTAACTACTTTATTTTTATATCGTGGTTCAACCATGGCAAAGAGGCTTATCTCATAGATTATCCAACTCCAGAATAAGTGGAATAAACTTGGAAGGGGAACAACAGATTATTTGGAAATAAGATTGAAATCCGGGTTGATATACTATATTCTTGTATGATTAATCTCTTTGTTGAGGATTGGATTGTTTGAGATTAATTATTTAGATCCGGGTTGATATACTAAATTCTTATGTTTAACGTCTTTGTTGAAGAATGAATTATTTGGGAATGAGATTTAGATTCGGGTTGATTTACTAAACTCTTATATGATTAACCTGCTGGTTAAGATTGAATAGTTCGAGAATAAGTTTTAAATTCGGGTTGACTTGCTATATTCTTGTGATTGGATGATTAACCTATGCGTTGAGGATTGAATTGCTTGAGAGAAGAGAGCTTTATCAATTTTAAGAGATCTAATTCAAATTATAAAATAAATGTTACTTTAAGTAAGAGATGGTTGGCTTGCCCATTTCGATGTTATTTATCTTTAAGTGAAATAGCATAATGTTCCATCCCATGCATCACCTGATCCAAGTGCTGCAGATTGTTTCACAGTTGATGCTTGTATCACATGATTAAAGTGGCTACAGATTGTTATAGAACCAATGCATGCATCCCCTGACACAATTGGCTATAGATTGCTTCAGAATTAATAGATACATCACCTGATCTGAGTAGCTGCAAGTCGCTTCAGAGTTAACCTTGCTTACCACAGCTTCATCCCAGTAAGAATGTCAGTGGAGTAAACTGGCAATGATAATATTAAGGCCCATTAAAATAATTTTCATGAAATTTAGATCATATATAAGTTTTTCAGACAATTCCGATAAAAACTGTTCTGAATATGATAGCTCTAGCTACTCTAGCTGCTGAGATACGTAGTAAAAGGCTGAACTTGAGCTCGCATCATAATCAGAGGCCTAGAACCTATTTAATATGTATAAATCCACACTTAGCACACATTAAAAATCTAAAACAACATATCTCTGTGAAAACTAAGCCAATCTTGATGTTGAATAGCTTATTTTAGAGGTACAGATCAGCTCTACATTTTGTATGGATCTTATAAATCAAGTTTAAATTCAAAAATTATTTTTTTGGCTTTACTAAACTTAATAATGGTATACACTTATTTAGATTGATTTTTTATTTATACTTGGAATGTGCAATTTTAATTTTAAATAAATAGAATTGAAGTTAATTTATAGAAATCCTTTTAAATAGGAATTTAATTGAACGTATGATAAGTAATCCCAGCCTAAAAATACAATAAGATATATCAAATTGGCTCATTAAACTCAATTTTACATCTTTCCTTGGGCAGGGCAACTGCCTAGTTTATGTTATTGGGAACCCATCAAGAATATTTATCACTTTTTGGAGTCCAAAGCTATCCAATAAAAAATAATTGACAAGCCCTGGGCTATGGCGCCTGAGATGCTCTTTTATCAATCAGAAAAACAGTAAGAAGATCTTGCTATTATTGGATCCCTTGATTGTTTGATACATCTCAATCCGGTTTAGGCCAAAGAGAGCCAGCATTAAATAGGCAACAGTGCATACTGACACATGACACAATACTTGTGGCTCTCCTGCTGTTCTTCAGAGGATACCAAAGTGTCCTGGGTCAATTCCAAGGTCCAACTGTTAGGGCTACATTCTTCAAGCAACTCAGTTCCAAGAAAATAGGGTTATCTTGAGCCAGCAGCTCTACAAACTCTATTGTGACCTTTTCTAATATGATCCTTTAATCAGCACTATAAATTATGACATCTGCTTGAGTTTTTCTCTTCCTGGGTGTACATAATGTTGTAACTGTGCTGTTTTAGCAGAGTTACAAGGGGGAAAATATTCAGAAGCTAGATAATATTCTTTATTGAGATATAAGTATTATATAGTCATCATGAATTGTGGATAGAAGGAACATGATAGCGTTGATCACACTGTGGGGTATTGAAGGGGGTGGATTGATCCTTGTAAAGAGTCAAGCGTCAAAACAAGTTACCCACCTGGGAGGATCAGCTTCTGTTCATGTTGTTAGATTTAGAAATTTGAGTCAACTTCCTAGTTTGGCTTCAAGTGACTGGATAGTCAGATTGCGGGTCACAACCCCACTTACTTGGAACCTTGCTGGCAGGTTGAGTCTGCTGTTTTGACACCCCCCGGCTGAAGGTTGGCCTCCTCTGGGGGCAAGTTGTCAGGGAGGTTGCTGGGAGCCCAGACGCCATACTGAACTAGCTGTTGTTTGGTGACGGGTAGGCGGTCTTGCATTGCTTTTGTCTTGCTTTGCAGGGTCTGAGGCAATCATGGTGGAGGACTTTGTCTTGTTTTTGTTTTCCAAGTCCTTGCACGAGGTAAGTGTTGTTTTTTTACCTTTAGGATGATGGCAGGACCCACTTTCTCTGGCTGTATTTTACTCTTGTTGGTATTCATTACCCAGACCTTGTCATCAATCTCATGTCTGTCTTGGATGGGGACAAAGGTCTTTTGTAGACAATTTTCTTCTATTTTTGATTGCTTGCTATTGGCCTGTATGACCTGGGGATCTGAGTGGGGTGGAGCCCTGTATGGCATCTCCAGCTTAGGTCCTGATAGCGCCTGGATGATATTGGGTTGTGTGCCATAAACTAGCTTGAAGGAGCTTTCACTGGTGGATCTGTTCACGTGGGTCCGGCATACAAGTAATGCAGTTGGTAGCTGCTTGTACATTCCTCATGTCTCCCAGTGGTGAGCTTGGCCAAGGCTTGCACAAGGCTGCCATTCAGCCACTCCACGCATCCATTAGCCTGAAGATGATAAGGTGTTGTAACCGTGTGCTGGACCCCATTCTTGGTGTGTATATGTTGGTATCTTCAGAGGTCAATTCTTTGCCTCCGTTGGTTATCAGGAGTTCTGGCTTTCCAAACTTGCTGATGATTTCCTTCCCTATGAATTGCCGTAAAGTGTTGCCAGTATGTATCTTAACTGCTTGTGCCACTGGCCATTGTGTGGCAAAGTCTATTGCAGGAATGATGTATTTCTTGTTGTTATGTTTCCCTGCCATAGGGCCCACAATGTCTAGGGCCCACACCTTGAATGGTAGCTGCTGCAAATAAGTAGTACTGATTTAGGTGGGGTCTTGCTCTTTGCAAATTTCTCACATACTTTGCATTGGTCCAAGACTTCTTGGACATCCTGGTACAAGGTTGGCCACCATGCTTGGTGTTTAAGGAATCCGTGGAGGTTGCAGCTTTTTGTATGTCCTAGGTCTCTGTGGTAACGTAGGATTGTGTCAACTTGCTGGTGTGTGGGAATATATGGGATGGTTGTTCCATTGGACATTTTTCAATGTAGGGTTCCATATTAGTCTGCAAATAAGTGCTTGTTCTTAATGCTGGTTTCTTTTGTTATGTCTGTGGTACCAGGGGGAAGCCTTTGTCTTTTGTGCAGAGCACCAGGATAGGCCAGTCTGGGTCAAGCCTATTCTTGCCTCTTGTGGCTCTGACGTATAGGCATGAAAGTGTGTCCACCATGGCGAGATCTGGGCCAGGCTTATATTGTATGAGCATGTTGAACCTCTCCAGAAGCTCCATCCAGAAGGCTTGACAGTGGGATAGGTTTGCTTGGGTTTTAAAGTAGATAAGTGTCAAAACCGCAGGCTCAACCCGCCAGCAAGGTTCCAACCAAGTGGGTTTGTGACCTGCAATCCAATTACCCGGTCACTTGAAGTCATACTTAGAAGTCAACTCAAATTACCAAATCCAACAATATGAACAGATGATGATTCTTTACGGTGGATACCTTGTTTTGGCGCTTGACTCATTATAAGGATCAAGCCACCCCCCTTCTTCCATCCAACTGTGTGATCAACAATCATGTTCCTGTTATCCTTGATTCACATTGACTATATAATCACTATCTCACAATAAAGATTATTATTGAGCTTCTAAATTTTTTCCCCTTATAACTCTTCTAAAACAGCACAGTTACAACATAAGCAACTTGTTGTCTGTCAAGGCCGTGAACTTTTCTTTGGTGCTCTAGATAGCAACGCCATTTGACCAGGAAGTGCACAATTGCCAACAACTCTTTGTCATGTATAGGGTATTGGCACTTGCCATCTGTCAATTTTTGGGATTCATAGGCCACAGGCAGTAAGTTGCTGCCGTTATTTTTGATTCATAGTACTCCCCAATGAATGTGTCTGAGGTGTCTGTCTCCATTTGGTACTCTCCATCACATTTAGGGTATTTTAGGATGGATGCTGTGGTGAGTTTCTCTTTGAGACATCTGAAGCAAAGGTCACATTGGGGGGTACATACAAACTTGGATTTGGCACCAATTATGGCGGACAGGGGTGCAGTCAGGACGCCACAGTTGGGGATGAATTGTCGTACATAGGCAACCATTCCCAAGAATGTGCAGAGTTCTGACTTGTCCTTTGGAGGTGGCATTTTGAAAATGGCCTGGATTTTCTGGCTGTTGGGTTTAATGTCATCTTTCAAAACTATGTGTCCCAAGAAAGGCAGTTATTTGCAAAAGAACTGGCATTTGGAGGGCTTGTCTAGTAGCTTATGTTGCACCAGGGTGGCAAAGACTGCTTCCAGGTCTTTGTGATGTTGCTCTACCAAGGGGCTTTAGATAATGATGTTGTCCAGGTATACCAGGGCATGCTTGCCAATGTGGGGGCAAACACCTTGATATAAAGGTCACAAAGGTTGACAGGACATTTGTCATACCAAAGTTGAGTACCACACACTTGTAAGAACTGTATTTAGTGCAGAAGGCTGTTTGGGGGAATGTCTTTTTCCTTGATACAGATATTGTTATAGCCTGCAGTCAGGTCAATCTTGGAGAAGACTGTAGCGCCGCCCAAGGCATCAAAGAGGCTGTTAATGAGTGGTAGTGGGTAACAATTCTTGATAGTAACTTTGTTTAGGGCCTAATAATCTGTGACTAGGTGCAGGGTACCAACTTTCTTTGCTACAAAGAATACAGCAGCATCAAAGGGAGACTTTGAGAGGCAGAAAGGTCCTTTCTCCAATGCCTTCTTGAGGTAAGCACATTATGTGTTGTCTTTGTTTGGGGTGATGCAATAAATGGGTTGTGCCTTAGGTACAGCTCCTTTGAGTTGGATGGAGTGTTGGATGTGTTTCTCTGATGGCAACCCAGGTAGAGCCTTTTTGAAGATTTCTGGATGACAGGCTACAATTTCCAAATCCTGAGGAGTGGTGGTGTCCTGGTGATCCTTGAAATGTGTGATCTTGTACTGACAAGAGTCCCAGTCAATTGCCTGGAGGTTTTCCTTTTTGTCCAAGGTCTCTGTGATGCGTACAAAGATGTGGTTGTGTAGGAGTTAGTCTACTGAGTCAGGCTAGATCTGGTAATTGACACCTTTACGCTTGATGGTTAGTACAGAGGTTGCCCAGTCTACATGGGGGTTGTTCTTTTGCAGCCATTCCAGACCCAGTACAATGTCAAACTTGGGAAAGTCAATGATGGGACCCTGGATAGTGGAGTGTAGGCTCTCTAGCATGACAGAGAAAGGGCAGCTTCCTGTGTCACAGCAATGTGATGTTCATCAGCTAAAACCATGTTCTTAATCCGCAAAGGATTAGTGGCTAACTTGAACCTGTCTATAAAGCTGCTATTGACTAGGGTACAATCTATGCATGAGTCCAGAAGTGCTGATCCTATGTAACTGCAAAAGCAGAAAGGATAAGACATCAGTTTATTTGGATATAAGGTAATGGTGTAAAGTACCAGTTCTTTTAAGGGTAATTGGATCATTGGGCATTGGTCCACGTCCTTGGTTTGGTGCTCATTGTTAGGCAAGTTAGGAATTGTGCAGGGAGAGCTTGGCTTGCTTAGTGCTCTCCCCAGGCTTTTCCCTTGTCTTGGTTATCTTGTGTGTCAGTGATATGGAAGTGGGTTTGGTTTGACTGGCTGTTGTTCCCATTCCCATGTCCATTTGAACCTGCGGGCTTGTGGTTTGCATTGCTGTTGTTGTTCCCAGAGGGTGATTGGTTAGAACACCCATCTGGATGAGAATTTTTGGGCCGCTCTCTCTTTCCTGTTTGTGCCTTGTGGAGAGCATTGGATGTTTGTTCTGCTTTCTCTGCCTCAAAATACAGGCTCTGCAAGTTGGTCACCTGGTCCAGGCTGACGTGTCTCATCACATGTGACTTAAGTGTGTTTTAGTACATGAGATGGTTAGCTGGGGTGTCAAAGGACATGTCAGAGGGGGCACATAGTTGGAGTTTACTGTGCCTTTTTGAGTAGGATTCTTCACTTGGCGTATGATCATGAGAGCGGTGTCCTTTAGCACAAATCTTGCCATGAAGTCCTTCTTGAAGGTGACCCAATTCTTTTTGGTGTGATCCCCATGCCACTTGTTGCACCAGGTACCAGCATTGTGGGTCAATAAGATGGAGATTTCTGCAATCCAAGATTGTTGCAGGCATTCCATTTGGGCCAGCTTTCTTTGGGAAAATTGGATCCATGCCGCAGTTTTTTTGTTGTTGGCTCCAGCAAAATGTTCCAAGGCAGCATTTTGAAGTCTTTGAGCTACGTAGGCGGGCATGATACTTTTTTCAGTTGCTCAAGGAATAGGGGCAGGCGTTTGGAAGAAACCTTGTGCAGAAAGGGCGTTGAAGGCAGAAAGTGGGATCACCATGTTCTGGTACAGGACAAAGCCATAAGGTACTTCTGTACCAGGTGCATACAGAGTCCAGTCTAGCAGGAGGCCAGACATGATTCTATTGAGGATTTGTTGACTGCAGCAAGTACAGGCAACAGGCAGAATTTTACAAGATAAGGTAGGATGGAGAACCTACCTGTGCTACCAATGTCCTAACTGTGTTGTTTTAGCAGAGTTACAAGGGGAAAAATATTCAGAGATGTTGTGTTTGGCTCCTGGGGACAACATCCAGGAGGACACGGCAGAAATCTTTATAACAAAAGATTTGAGGTGCAAAGCTAGCCTTGGGTTAGCCTTCAAGCAAAATTAAGGGCACATAACTTAATTTCCTGGAAAACAAGATGTGAAAGTCCTTTTGGCAGAAAGGATAGGAAAAAGCTTGAAGATTATTAGAGCTAACACAAATGTGGATAAACTTGTCTTTATTAGGAGAAATGATTCTACTTAAATAGTAGACAAGGGACAGTGATCACTCATTAGAAAGACAGAGTGGCTGAGGGGATCACATTGGGATGAGGTTGTACCAGGATCATTCACAGACAGGTATGATAATCCAGAATGGGTGGATATTGGGCCAGACCCATTTACAGAAGGCAAGAAATATCTGAAATTGAAAGCAAACCCAGCCAAATCTTTGCAGCTATCAATATTCAAAGGCCATATCAAAATAGCATTAATTGCACAATTTCCAACAAGAGACTAGATAATATTTTTTATTGAGATATAATTATTATATAGTCATCATGAATTGTGGATAAAAGGAACATGATAGTGTTGATCACACTGTGAGGTGTTGAAGAGGGTGGCTTGATCCTGGTAATGATTCAAGCGCCAAATCAAGGTATCCACTGTAAGGGATCATCATTTGTTCATGTTGTTGGATTTGAAAATTTGAGTCAACTCCCTAGTTTGGCTTCAAGTGACTGGATAGTCAGATTGCGGGTCACAACCCTGCTTACTCAGAACCTTTCTAGCAGGTCAAGCCTGCTGTTTTGAAAATAACTCCTAGAATAATGTGTTGATCTCAATCCTAAGAAACTCTTATCCTGTTGCTAATCTAGTATATCTATTACCAAGTGTCTGGCTTCTTGCAAACCTTCTACAGTGTTGTCTGTATTCTTCTCTTATCTAATACTTGGTTAAAAGCTATAGTGAAATGATTTATATCATTGAAATAATGATAAACTTTTAGGGAAAATGTGAGATTAGACTGATTGACCACAAATGATCAGGCCAATCATTGTACACAGGTCTTATCTGTTACGTGCTATATTATTGCTAGACTGTCATCCTATAAATTGTGGTAATATTATGCCATGTGATCACTGGTTTATTATAGTTGATATGGCTATTATACAGTGTATAGTTGATAGGCTATATAGTGAGTATCATTTATTACACAGCATTTAATCAATAGATGATCAATTATGGCTTCCTCACATTATCCCTCTGGGTATTGAATCATCTCAGCCCCACCCTGGCCTGAGAGGGGTATATACGCATGTCAGCTAATGGAGGTACAAAGGGCTATGAAATAACAAATTTGAAACAATATTACACAACAGATAATTATTGGTTTGATCCCAGATCAAGCCAGCTATTATGTGGTGTAAATCCTGACTCAACTTGCATCCTTTTAATGTGCAGAAGGTGCATCATCCAGAAAAAGATTGCTGATTAAACCCAAAAGGGGGGACAGGGATACCAAAATTCTACCTTTTGAAGTAGGAGGATAGAGCTGGAACCTTTTATAAGCATCAACCAAATACAGTGTAGCTTCCTAGTGTCATTAGAGGCGTGTAAAGATGCAGTCAGTTGATAATTACCAGTAGCCAGCTCAAGAAGAGCTTAGGATGTAGCTGAGGTGTCATGCACACCTTGAGGAGACCAGTAGCAGCACACATGCCAAGGACAACCAATCAGGGTAGGTGTAGCCAGCAAGGATAGACCTGATGCAAAGGTAGTCACTGAGAACTGTCTAAAGGACAATAACAAAAATTTGTTGCAGTATATATAGATACAGACACCTGAAAGGATAGAAAAAAGCTCTTAGTAATATCTGGATAGATTGCAGCTTCTGGCTAGATTGTACTCCAGCTCAATAAACATATTATCTACAAAGTTCTATTATAATGTGATCTGTAGTGCTCCTTTCATAATACAGGTAGAATGCATTGGCAAGGCTAACATCTCTCTGTAGCTTTGAATATACCAGTAATAACCGCAATTGCTCAAAAGGCTATTGAATTCCTTATTCAACATGAGTAAGATTCTTGTAGAAAACTTCTGGATTACAGTTATTTGCGGGCTTCTGGACTAGCTAAATCTTGAGGAATTTCATATAAAGCCACTATATGCTCCTCAACTGTGCTTTGGTTAGAGTTATTTAAGTTTGATGCCCAAGATGTATTCAAACTTAAGGTCTTTCAGCAGCTCCTTGTCTCTCCTTCCTCTTTCTATCCAATTGTTTTGATATAGCCCCTAGTTTTAGGCCAATCATGTTTGGTCTGGTTCTTTCCAGAGCCTAAGCTAGTATGTGCTCACACTTTTCTGTAATAAAATAAGCTTCAAAACTTACCAAATCTAATCCTAGGACATGCTCCCAGTGTCTTTTAATATATTTATTATGCTTCAATCTTTTAAAAATGAAAATTGTCAGTAAAACAAGCCTCAAATTCAGCTAATAATGTTAATGCCCATAATCTTCAAACAATTGAATCATTTTGGTCTGGACACAGTTTTGCTACAATTCAAATAAGAAAATTGTTCCACACAAAAACTGTTGACAATCTGCACTCTGAGCTGTACAGCTTCCCTGTTTTCCTCAACGCTTTTGGTATCTGAACCTGATTGTTTTCCATATATAATTACTGGAGAGCGGTCTTTCCTGTGATCTCTTCAGCATCTTTCTTTGATTTTACATCCATGGCAAAAGTGTGGTGAAACATTTTACCAAGCTGTCTGCTATTTTGGCACCGTTGCAAAATGACTCAGAAAAATGTTTTAGTATGTCCTTCAACATTTCCTCAACCTTTTTTATACCTATACTAATGCCCTAGCATGTTGAATATCTACTAAGCATAGTCATTGGTACTAATGATGTGCCTCTACCTAGGCCTTCCAGATGTTGCAACCGAGGTCACATCCTTGCCTGTCAATGTATCTTAGAATACACAGGAGGCGCTCAAAGAGACAACTCATGATGTATCTAACAACATGGCCCAATCCAATGGCAGTGTCAACCTGAAGGCATTATCTCCTAATTAGGAGTGCTGCCAATTTGAGTCTGATCCCTACACAAGTTATTGTTGTAACTGTGCTGTTTTAGCAGGGTTACAGGGGGAAATATTTAGAAACTGTATAATATTCTTTATTGAGAGATAAGTACATTAGTTTTAAAAGCTATGGCGACAAGCAAAAGCAATTCAGACTTAAACAAAATGAACTAAAATTTAAAAAAAATTGAAATGAATCAAAATCTATTGTAAATTAATATAAATTGGTTTATTTTCAATTTTGTTTAAATCTTGGTTCATGCTGTTTAAATCTAAACTTTTTTGCTTGTTGCCACAGCTTTTAAAACTTCTGTACTATATAGTCATTGTGAATATTGGATAACAGGAACATAATTGTGTAGATCTCATGGTAGGATGGTGAATGGGGTGGCCTGATACTGGTAATAATTCAAGCGCCAAATCAAGGTATCCACTGTAAGGGTTCATCATTTGTTCATGCTGTTAGATTTAGAAATTTGAGTCAACTTTCTAGTTTGTCTTCAAGTGACTGGATAGTCAGATTGAAGGTCACAGATCTGCTTACTTGGAACCTTGCTGGCAGGTTAAGTCTGCTGTTTTGACACCCTCTGGCTGAAGGTTGGCCTCCTCTGGGGGTAGGTTGTCAGGGAGGTTGTTGGGAGCCTGGGTGTCATATTAGACTAACTGTTGTTTGGTGGCAGGTAGGACAGTCTCCTGTTGTTTTTGTCTTGCCTTACAGGTTCTTAGACAATCATGATGGAGGACTTTATCTTGTTTACGTTTTCCAAGTCCTTGCATGTGGTAAGTGTTGTTTTCATTTACCTTTAGGATGATGGCAGGACCCTCTTTCTCTGGCTATATTTTACTCTTGTTGGTATTCATTACCCAGACCTTGTCACCAATCTCATGTCTGTCTTGTATGGGGACAAAGGTATTATGTAGACATTTTTCTTCTCTTTCTAATTGGTTGCTATTGACCCTTATAACTTGAGGGTACAAATAAGATGGAACTTTCCTGGACATTTCCAACTTGGGTCCTGAGAGTGCTTAGATGATATTAGGTTATGTGCCATAAACAAGCTTAAAGGGGCTTTTCCTGGTGGATCTGTTCAAACAAGTACGGCATACAAAAAGTGCAGTCAATAGCTGCTTATGCCATTCCTCAGGTCTCCTGGAGTGAGCTTGGAAAGGGCCTTCACTAAGCTACTGTTTAACTTCTTAACTTGTCTATTGGCCTGAGGATGGTAAGGTGTTATTACTGTGTGCTGGACCCCATTCTTGGTGAGGTATATGTTGGTATTTTTGGAGGACATTTCCTTGCCTCCATCTTTTATCAGGAGTTCTAGATTTCCAAACTTGCTGATGATTTCCTAGCCTATGAACTGTTAAACACTATTGTCCTTTTGTGTTTTCACTGCTTGCTCCACTGGCCAGCAAGTGGCAAAGTCAATAGCAGTGATAATCTACTTTTTGTTGTTGTGTTTTCCTAGAATGGGTCCCACAATGTTGAGGGCCCATACCTTGAAGGATAGTTGTGAACAAATAGGCAATACAGACTTAGGTGGTGTTTTTCTTTTTGCAAACTTTTCACATACTTCACATTAATTGAGGACTTCTTGGACGTCCCAATATAGAGTTGGCCACCATGATTTATGTTTGAGGAACTTGTAAAGGTTGTGGCTCTTGATATGTCCTAGGTCTCTGTGGTAGCATAGTATGGTGTCTACTTGTTGATGTGTAGGGATGTAAGGTATGGTGATTCTATCAGTTGTTTTGCAATGGAGAGTCCCATATACGTCTGTAAATAGGTGTTTGTTTTTGATGCTTGTTTCTTTTGTGATGTCAGTGGTGCCAGGGGGGAAGCCTTTGTCCTTTATTTGGAGTACCAGGAGGGGCCAGTCTGGGTTGAGCCCATTCTTGCCCCTTGTGGCTCTAACATAGAGGTGTGAGAGTGCATCTGCCATGGTAAGTTCAGGTCCAGGTTTGTACTGGATAATCATGTTGAATCTTTCCAGGAGTTCCATCCAATATGCTTGTGGGCGGGAAAGGTTTGCCTGCATTTTAAAGTAATGAGGAATTTGTGTTTGGTTAGTGTGGTGAATTTTTCTTGTTGTTCCAAATAGCAGCGCCATTTGACAAGGCAGTACACAATTGCTAACAGCTCCTTGTCATGTATGGAGTATTGGAACTTGGCATCAGTAAGTTTACGCAACTTGTAAGCTACAGGTAGGAAGTCACCATCATTGTTCTTGATTTGTAGTACTCCCCCAATGGATGTGTCAGAGGCGTCTGTCTCCATTTGGTATTCCCTATCATGTTTTGGATATTTTAGGATAGGTGTGGTTGTGAGCTTCTCCTTAAGGCGTCTGAAGCAAAGGTTGAGTTGGGGAGTTCATACAAACTTGGATTTGGCGCCAGTTATGGCAGACAGAAATGCAGTCAGGACGCCACAGTTGGGGATTAATTGTTGTACATAGGCAACCATCCCAGGAATGTGCGGAGTTTGGACTTGTCCTTTGGAGGTGGCATTTTGTAGATGGCCTGTATTTTCTGGCTGTCAGGCTTGATGCCATTCTTTGAAACTATGTTTCCCAGGAAGGGCAATTGTTTGTAGAAGAATTGGCATTTGGAGGGCTTGGCTACCAGTTTATGTTGTGCCAGAGTAGCAAAGACTGCCTCTAAGTCTGTGTGGTGTTGTTCTACCAAAAGTCTGTAGACAATAATATTGTCTAAGTACACTAGTGAGTGCTTGCCAATGTGAGGGGGAAAAGACCTTGATATAAAGGTAATGAAGATTGATGGTGTGTTTGTCATCCCAAAGTTGAGCACAACACACTTGTATGAAACATACTTGATGCAGAAGGTTGTCTTGGGTATATCTTCCTCTTTGATACAGATTTGTTTGTAGCCTGAGGGTAAGTCAATCTTGGAGAAGACAGTTGCTCTGCCCAAGGC
This sequence comes from Entomophthora muscae, assembly GCA_014839935.2. Taxonomy (NCBI): domain Eukaryota; kingdom Fungi; phylum Entomophthoromycota; class Entomophthoromycetes; order Entomophthorales; family Entomophthoraceae; genus Entomophthora; species Entomophthora muscae. Next base: position 74,728 of record QTSX02007192.1, read on the forward strand.
GTCAAAGAGATTGACAATGAATGGAAGTGGGTAACAATTTTTGATGGTAACCTTGTTTAGGGCTCAGTAATCTGTGACTAGTTGAAGGGTTTCATCTTTCTTTGCAACAAAGAATACAGCAGCGCTAAAGGGAGACTGTGAGGGGTGGATAAGACCTTTTTCTAACGCCTCTTTGAGGTAAGCGTTTAGTGGTTCATCTTTGTTTGGGGTGAGTTGATAGATGGGTTATGCCTTAGGTACGGCTCCCTTAAGTTAGATGGAGTGCTGTATGTGTTTTTCTGGTGGTAACCCTGGTAGAGCCTCTTTGAAGATTTCTGGATGGCAGGCTATAATTTTGTGATCCTGAGGAGTAGTGGTATCCTGGTGGTCCTTGAAGTGTATGATCTCATATTGGCAGGAGTCACAGTCAATTTTCTTGAGGTTCTCCTTTTCATTCAAGGTTTCCTTAATGCACATGAAGACTTAATTGCGCAGGAGCTGGTCCACTGAGTCAGGGTAGATCTGCCAATTGATGCCTTCACGCTTGATGGTCAACACTGAGGTTGCCTGGTCTACATGAGGATTATTCCTCCACAAACAGTCCAGTCCCAGCACAATGTTTAATTAAGGAAAATATATGACAGGACCCTGGATGGTGAAATAAAGATTCTCTAGCATGACAGAGAAGGGGACAGTTTCCTGGAGCACTCCAATGTTATGTTCATCAGCTAAAACCATGTTCTTAATCTGCAGAGGATTAGTGGCTAGCTTAAAATTATCCACAAAGCTACTATTGACAAGGGTTTGGTCTGCACCCAAGTCCAGGAGTGCTGAGCCTGTGTAACTTCAAAAGCAGAAAGGATAAGACATCAGTTTATTGGGATGTCTGACAATAGTGTAAAGTACTGGGTCTTCTGAGGGCACTTGAATCATTGGGAATTAACCCACGTCCTTGGGTCGGTACTCATTGTTGGGAAAGTTGGGAGTTGTGCAGGGGAAGCTTGGCTTACTTAGTGCTCTCCCTGGCCTTTCTCTTGCCATGGTTGCCTTGGGTGGCTGTGACACGGAAGTGGGTACAGTTTGACTGCCTGATTCTCCTGTTTCTGTGCCCATTTGACCCTGCGGGTTTGTGGTTTGAGTTTTGCTGTTGTTGTTCCCAGGAGGCAGGCGGTTGGAATGTCCAGTTGGGTGAGAGTCCTTGAGTCTCTCTCTTCCCAGCCTATGCCTTGTGAAGAGCATTGGACATTTGTTCTGCTTTCTCTGCCTCAAAATACAGGCTCTGCAAGGTGGTCACCTGGTCCAGATTGATGTGTCTCATCACATGTGACTTAAGTGTGTTGTAGTACATGAGATGGGTAGCTGGGGTGTCAAAGGACATGTCAGAGGGGGCACGTAGTTGGGGTTTACTGTGCCTGTTTGAGTGAGATTCTTCACTTGGCGTATGATCATGAGAGTGGTGTCCTTTAGCACAAATCTTGCCATGAAGTCCTTCTTGAAGGTGACCCAATTCTTTGTGGTGTGATCTTCATGCCACTTGTTGCACCAGGTACCAGCATTGTGTGACAATCAAATGGAGATCTCTGCAATCCAGAACTGTTGCAGGCATTCCATTTGCGCCAGCTTGCTCTGTGCAGATTGAATCCATGCCATTGCATTGTTGTCAGTGGCTCCAGCAAAGGGCTCCAAAGCGACGCTTCAAAGTTTCTGGGATACGTAAGCTGGCATGATGCTTTCATCTGCTGCTCAAGGGATAGCGGTAGTGCTTGGAAGAACCCCTGTGCCAATAAGGCGTTGAAGGCAGAGAGTGGTATCACTGTGTTCTGGTAGAGGACAAAGCCATTGGGTATCTTGGCACCAGGTGTATATGGCGTCCAGCTTATTGGGAGGCCAGACATGATTCTATCAAAGATTTTTTGACTTCAGCAAGTACAAACAACAGGCATAATTTTGAGGAATAAAGTAGGATGGAAACCCTACTTCTGCTACCAATGTTGTAACTGTGCTGTTTTAGCAGAGTTACAAGGGGAAAAATATTTAGAAACTAGATAATATTCTTTATTGAGAGATAAGTATTACATATTCATTGTGAATCTTGGATAACAGGAACATGATTGTGTAGATCACATGGTGGGATGGTGAAGGGGGTGGCCTAATCCTGGTAATGAGTCAAGCGCCAAATTGAGGTATCTGCCGTGATGGATCATCATCTGTTCATGTTGTTGGATTTGAAAATTTGAGTCAACTTCCTAGTTTGTCTTCAAGTGACTGGATAGTCAGATTGAAGGTCACAGATCTGCTTACTTGGAACCTTGCTGGTGGGTCAAGCCTACTGTTTTGACATTATTCCACAACCAAACCTTATATCAAACCCACCACTGTTCTACCCCTGAGTGGAATTATGGCTTCTTGATATGGTATATTGTCTACAATACTTTTCAATAAACATCATTATATTCCTATTATTGTTCTTTCTATTGGACTGTTGTCTTCCCCAATCTAAATACTGAACTATTATTGGTTCAGTTGCAACACAGAGGCAAGCAACCATGTTGTTCTAACTCTTATTTTGTTCACCCAAGCGGTTAGCCTAGGCTTTTCTGCACAAATTAACCAGCTTTACTTCCTAAGAACCTCTAAAATCATTTGTTCAGTAGCTGCTTCTCTAGACGTCTACCCCAAAATAAGGGTATAAAAGTGAAAAGATCAAATGGTGGGCTGATACATTCAGGATGAAATGATGAGGATACAAAAGACCGTTTTTTGGCTGATTTATCATCACTTTTCCAAATTAAAAGAGGAGCTTAATAATTAAGAGTCTTTGAAAGTGTATCTAACATATGCTTTCCAGATCAAAATTAAGGACAGCATCTTTAAAAGGAAATTGGTAAAGCAATTTGAAGAAAAATAATGATAGAGGTCAGGAAAAGGAGAAATGAAGGAGTTGGAGGCCAACTGCACCTTAGCTAAAGGCATATTTACAAACACTGGTCTAAGAGGCCCAAATATTTAATAATTTTTTGGGGTAAACTTCCTTTGTTTCAGTGTAATAAACTATCTAGAAACAAGTTTCTAGTGTGGGGAATGGGAATTTTTAAGAGATTTTGGGTTGGTAGAGGGAATTTCATTGGTGTCTGTTTGAATGTTCAGAATTTTTTCAGCATTTAGAGCTGCTGCCTAGAATTTTGGGTTGATAACGTCATAATCCAATAAAAATTGGCAATTAGCGGGTCAAAGGCTTCCTGTAAGGAATTAAATTCTTTCCTCTGATCAGAAGACAAAGAATTGAGTGCCAAAAATTAGTTCAATAGAGAATACAAACATAAATTAAAGACAAGATTAGGGAAATGTATTTAAAATGCATAAATAACTCTGTTATTGTTAGTAATGAACAAAATTAATTTTGAAATCAAAAATCTGTATTTTAAATTTAAAAAGAAAAATAAAAAACAAAAACAAAATCAAATTTAAAGCCAATCAGCTTTCAAAACACAATAATATGATATAAATGTTACTTCATGTTTAATTTTATTCTCAGCTGCTAAACTCAAGGCAATGAATGCAATGGATGATTAATTAATCATCAACAGCTCTAAAAACATCCCAGGATCACTTAAAACAACCTATAAGACTCAAATTAATTGCCAAATAGATAAGAAAGATCCCAATTATGGAAGCAACTACCAATAAGAACCAAAATAGCAACCAAGCCTTAGGGGTAATACACATCCAGACAAGTAAAAATATTTCACCCCAATCCAGCAAAGTAGTATCCAGCCTGCCAAACATTCAAGTCTTCACTTCTTGTTGCCTTACAGGCCGCAGCTTTCTCCATGCCTGTAAGGAATTGTTGCACCCCTACCAGAAAGTGCAGGATTAATGGGTAAACCTTTAAATCCTTTCCTAAATCACCCTCAGTGTTTAAGATGATAATCCCCTTCAGAAAAGATTGCTCCAACAATATTTTTACTTTAATTTCTCATTTCACAATAAATTATATATTTTCTGAAATAACTAATTGGTAGTTAAAATTGTGTCTCCCTCATAATGAAGCCATTCATCCTTGTATGGGTCCTTTGGTTATTCCTTGTTTTTTTTTCTTGTATCTTGCCAAGCCAGTGTGAGCTTTGATTCTCTTGAACCTACTCCTACTAAGAAATCTGAATACTCTATTTGGTATTATTTTTGATCTTGCCATTGGCGTGCTCCTTATGTTAAAAAGCCACATTTCCCTCCTATTGTACACCATTATGCCCTTGATAAGTTATGGTATATACTTGTGTATATTCCCTCTTGAATTATTTCACTCACTTTTTGGGAACTTCATATTGCTTGGACATCTCTTCTACATATTGTTGCAACTGAACAAATGATAGTTCAATATTTGATTGGGGAAGACAATAGTCCAATAGAAAGGATAGGAAGGAGAAGAATAATATAAGGTTTATTTATTGATATTATGACTAATATACTATATGAAGAGAGCCACAAGACCACCGGGGGTGGCACAGTGGTAGTTCCATGTAAAGTTTGGAGCCAAGGAATAACTTGTGTGGGGATCAGCAAAGTTGAATTAGTAGCTCTCCTAATTAGGATATAGTGCCTGCAATATTACACTGTCATTGGATTGGACCATGTTGCTAGATATGTATTGGGACATCTCTTTGAGCACCCCATGTGTATTGTGAGATACATTGGCAGGCAAGAGGAGAATCTTGGTTGCAACAATATTCATTAAAGGGATCCCTATAGGTTATACTCTGGTTAAGTTTAACTTGGGTGCCCTTTGCCATTCTCTTGGGGGAAAGCTCTCAAATGAGTGGATCTCTGACACTTCCCATAGGTGAATTTGATAATAGGTTATTTATTTTCCATAATTAATTGGCTCAAAGGTAGGAAGGTCATATGTAGAAATGTTGATGAAAGCATATCTGGCATGAACTCATTTAATATCAATGAGCACATTTAAATTATCTAATTTTACAAGAGGTTTGCCAGCTGCTTTTTTCTGGTTTCTTCTATTTTTTGGGCAATATATCCCTAATATTTAGTTTTCTAATATAACACTAGGAACCCTATGCTTTTACAATAGCAGTAAGCCCCCCTTAAAGCTACTCATAGGACATAGACAGAGAGACCTAAATCTCTTTTAGGGGAAGTTACCTAGCTTTATTATAGCTGCATTTGGTTACAGGGCTTTAATACCAAATGGCTTATCCATCTTAGAGCACATATACATCCTTACATAGTATCAATTTCCGCTCTACTATACTGAAATAGGAGAGAACTTGGCAGAAAGTCTTTATAAAAAGACTTGCAGTTCAAGCTAAGCAAGATTTAGCAACCTGGGTGTTGCAACAAGGTAAAGCATATGAACCTTTTACTCTTCTTTAGGATGGGTAGGAAACGCCATTTTGAAAACAGCACTTTGAAAAATGCTATCTCAATTTACGTCATCTTAATTTTTGCTATCTCAATTTTATAGTAAAACGCCATTTCAATTTACCACATCACAACTAAGAAAAACAAGTTTTAAAAATTTAGTTTTTTTGAACTCCAAAAAAAGTCCAAAAAATTACAAAAAATGAAATTTAAAAAAAAAATTTAGGCTTAACTAAGCCTCATAAGTTCAAATCTGCAATAAAAAATGGGGTCAGTTAGTAGCAACAAGGTTACGTAAAGCCCAAAAGTTAAAATATGCCATAAAACAACTATTTTCATCTATTATAAATATAAAATATACTTTATAATAAGCATAGAATTGTACCAATTACTAAATTAAAGTCAAATAATGATAAGATTAAAGGAAATAAGAGAGAAAATAAAGGAGTGTTTATTTCGAATAGGCTCAAACATTAGTTGAAAGAGCAACAGAGATAGCCTGAAGATGCTCAAGCTTGCTATCCTTGGGATAGTAGGCAAGGATCACCTTGCTAATTTAATTATATTTCTTTACTGCCTTATTCTGTTTGGGGGGTCACCCTTGGACTTCATGCCAGTCTTGAAGAGCTGGGCAGAGATGGCCTGCTGGGTTTTGAGATGCACAATTATCTTGTTGAATTTGGGCTTATAAACCTGGACTCTTGTTGCAAATTGGCTATGTCACCCTTCAAGGGAAGAAATGGTATTGATCAGGCTATCTTTTACCTTCTTAAAGCATTTCCACTGGATTGAGTCACTGTGTCACAAGTGACAAACTCCTATTGACCATGCTTACTGGAAACCCTCAACTATGGGATTCAAACCCTGACACCCTGCAAGCTGTCCAGCTGTCCGCAGATTTCCAGGCTTGAACCAGAGCAGGATTTGACTTCAAAAAACCCTCTAAAGCTGGATAAATCAAAATTATATACATCAACACTCCCCACAGTAAAGGTTCCTGTTAACTTGACCAATCAGTGAGCGGGCCTAGCCATAGAAACCAAAATAACTTGGGCCTCCACGGAAGAGGAAATAGAGAAACTTCCCAATAAACAAGGGTCACCCAGAGATGACCAACCCAGTGACCCAACAAGGAAATTCAAGTATTCTTGGTTTGAACCATCCAATGAAATAACTCCCGCAATGGATGCCACTAAGGACTGGAAAAACCTGGTAAAGGGTAACACCCGGGCCAGAGAAATTTTTAAAAGTTTTCTCATGACAGATGGGCATACTTATACCCTGGACTGCCAGGAAGATGCACATTGCCATTCTTGGAATAAGGTGACATGAACCTTTGGTTCAACCAGGTTATTCCATATTTTATATTAGTTCTATTTCATCTAAAGTCTACCTCCCGCGGTTCCGCACCTCACACCCAACAACCCCAAGAAACCGCAGACTAGCTGTCTGAGCTTTACCAACCACCAGGAGCTCCCTACAGCCCAGTACATTTCACTGAGTACCCCCCCCCAACCCTGCGTACTCAGAGTTCACCCTAGAGGAAATCCTAATCTACAACCCTGAGGCCAGGACTATAGAGACCAAAACTATCTACAGGGAAGGTAACAAGATCTCTATACCTCCCCTGTTATTCTGCAACAAGCACAACTACCTGCCCGCAAATTTGGTCCCAATGACTCTGCCTCTCTCCCTGCGGCCCAACTACCCGCAAGAATCTGTTGCTGCCAATGAAATCACTTCCACTCAGATATTTGGAGTGATTTACATCACTCTTACCAGCTTGATAGATTCTATGGTATCTTCCAGCAGGCCTTGGGCCCTCCCAGGCAAATTGTTATTTTATATTGTAAAGTTAGCCCCAATCTTGTGGTGGGCCCTCCCTGCTGGGCCTGTGGGCTGTCTGCCTTCAAGTTCTCAGGAACCCCCCACAGTCTAGATCCCTGAAACACTGCCTTTTCTGATGCAAAGTGTTCCTTGAAATACTCCAACCCATTGAGTTTCAAAATACTCTATGAACAGAGCAAAGGCTTCCTGGTTGACAAAGATATAGGGATGGTAGAGGAGGACGTTGTAAAAAGGCATTTGTCTCCTCCTTTCTCACAAGGTCAAGGGCAGCAAAGCAATTGAAAACGTCCTTGGCTTCTTTAGTGCCTTCAGAGTTGACCAGCTCATGAAGATCTATGAACTTTTGGAGGCAGTGGTAGAGTGCTTTCCATAAGTGGAAATAGCATCCCTGAGGGGAGCTCTTAAAGACTTGGATAAAAGCATTGGCCTGAGCCTGTTTAAAGCCAACTACTGGATGACATGATAGAGCAAGCTCCAGAGCTGCTTCTTGGTGTTAGTGGCTTTTTTATCCTGGGAGAAGGTCTTTTTATTGTGTTCTCTTGTCTCCTTGAGCTCTTCTTCCAGGGTGGGGAGGATTTTATCAAGCTTGTTCTTCAAGATAATGAGAGCACAGACATATGTTTCCTGCTTTTTATTTTAAAGGGAGTAGAAAAACAGGTAAATTACTAGATTGCCAGCTTGACTGTGGATGTTCCAAAGCTGGCTGAAAAACTTCAGGCAGGAGGAAAAGCTGACATTAGCTATTCAGGTTTTGCGCTTAATGAGGTTGCATAAATCCTGGCTTTTGATAAAGCAGATTATATGCTCCTTTGTATTTATGCTTTCATCATGAATGAGAAAGTGTTCCTTGTGGCAGGATAGCTTCTGCTCTTTAGTAAGAATTAATTGGTCAATGGAGGTAGAACTGACGCCTTCAGTGCTCAGACCATGCCTATGATCAGTGAAGTATCTATGTAGTTTTGAGGTGTCACCAACCGAGGCAAGTTAGGAGTCAGTGAGGTTGATAAGGGTGTTTTTCACCACTTTGGTTGAGGTTTTGTCCTTGGCGGTGGGGATCACTTGCCAAAGAAACCAACATATTAGTTGTTATAGGGGATCAAATAGCTCACTTCAGTCATGGCCTATAGTTAATGCCTTAAATCTGGTGAATCCATAAGTGGTGCGCCTTTCAAGACACCCAAGGGTATCAAATTTAAAGTGATATTGACAGATGGCCTTTTATTCATTACAGTTAAGCTGTAGCCCTTGTAAACAAAGCTGACACCTCCTTTTCTTGGACATGATAGGATAGCTTGCAGGTAATGTGGTAGGCACAGAAAAGACGCCATTTCAATTGAAAATGTTATTGACAGTGTTTGCATTCCAGAGATCTATTTGGTTGTAAACAGGAGCACCAGGCTCCTGCAACTCCTCAGGCTCTGATGTGGGATCAGAGTGGTGGTTAAAGTTGAAAAGCTACTCTTGGGGGTCTAAAGGGGAGTAAACAAAAAGGGAGTGGGGAGGGGTTGGGCTTGTTTCCTCAGGCTCTGATGAGGGTGTGGGTGTCTTAGGAGGAGCTTTACCATTAGCAGGCTGCTTCTTAGGGGTAGTTTTGGCTTTTTTGGCCTTGGTAGGATTGGCTTTGGACTTGGAGGCCTTGGACGCAGCTTTGTGGTAGGCTTGGGAGGCATCTAAAAGTGAATTAGTACCAAAATATGAGCAATTTGGGAGTTATTTTTAAAGAGAAAAAAGATAATGATCTTAATATAAAAATAGTAATTATTTTTACATAGAATTGTTGAGAAAATTTGAAAACATATACTATCAAAATTTAAAAGGTTTTTATAATGTAAAAATAATTTTTTATTAGTAGCACAAGTAGGCAAAACTTTGAGTTTTGACTGAAATCTTGCAGTCAAAATGGTGTTTTTGAGATAATGTAATTGAGATGCTGTAGCTCAAAAACATAGTGATTTTGATCTTTTTTATATTAAACTAAGAAATTTATGATGGAGCTACCTCAACTGGGCCAAAGATTAAATTTGAATATTTCACAATTAGCTTATAACACTGGGGTTAAAAAGTACCCAGTTGTTTAGAGAAGGCCAAAAAATACATATTTGCAGAGTTTCAGGGAGTTTCTTACATTTTTTATTTAAGTGGTTTTTAGCGTGAAATAGTACTTTTGAAAAGTGGAAAGCAAGAATTGCAATAGCAAAACTTATATAGCCTAGTGTGGCACCATATATAATTCCCCCTTATTTTCCCCTATCTTTCACGTGCATCAAATCAATTGGGTGATATGAAATCCAGTGGAATTCAAAGTTACATAAATCAAAATGGCGTAATCACCATCTTTCATAATAAAATCACTAATAAAATATTTTTTAAGTGAACCCTTGTCACTGTATTCATGTATAATAAAGTTGTAAATTATATATAGAAAAACTGGTTTTTTACCCAGCAATGACAATCACTAGAAAGACTATCATATTGCTGTCTTTTTAGGTTGATCCTTTTATAAGTGTCTTAGATTAATAATATTTGAACATCTTCTGGCACTATACAACAGGCTTTATTTTAGTTTGGGTATAAGCTTATTTTTGTTAAAGATAAATAGCGTGATTTGAAATGACTTAAAGTCAAGATGGCGTAAACACACCCCACACTAAGTGATTTTATATGTAAATAAAGTTAGCAGAATAAGATTAAATTAATCTGACTCAAAGTGATGGAATCAAGATGGCGTAAATAAGAGATGATGTGTTATAAAGGTATATAAAAATTTTAACTATTTTATTGTTTATTTTATTTTTTTGGGATTCAAAATCTCTAACGCAAAAAGTCATCTCAAATTAAATTCAAGATGGCGTAAATCAAAGTGCTGTTTTCAAGATAGTGTGTCCTACCAAAAAAAAGGAGAATTACATATGACGCCACGCTACGCTATATCAATTCCCCTATTGTATTTTTTGCTTTCTACTTTTAAAAAGTACCTTTTCACATCAATAATCATAGTTTTAAAAATGTAAGAAATTCACTGAAACTTTGCAAATATGTATTTTCTGGCCTCCTCTAAACAACTGGGTACTTTTCAACCCCAGCTTTATAAGCTATTTTTTGTGAAATTCAATTTTTTACTCTTTGGCCCAGTTGAGGTAGCTCCACTGTAAAATTCTTAATTTAATATAAAAATGATCAAAATCTATATGTTTTTGAGCTACAGCATATTGATTATGTCATCTCAAAAACGCCATTTTGACTGCAAGTTTTCAGTCAAAACTCATGGTTTTTCCTACTTGCTGCTAATAAAAAATATTTTTAAAAAAATAAAAACTTTGAAATTTTGATAGTATATATTTTAGAAATTTCTCTAAAATTCTATATAAAAATATTTACTACCTTATTATTCAAAACATTCCCATTTTTCCTTTGGAAACTGCCCCACAAAATTCCCATATTTTGTTACTGATTTACTTTTAGATGCCTCCCAAGTCCAACCCCAAAGCTACGCCTAAGGCCTCTGAGGGCAAAATCAACCCCTCTAAGGCCAAAAAGGCTAGAACTACCCCCAAGAAGCAGCCTGCTAAGGCTAAATCTCCTCCAAAAACACCCACACCTTCCCCTGATCCAGCAGAAACCAGCCCAACACCCCCCTTCTCCATTTTTATACTCCCCCTATGATCCCCAAGAGAAGCTATTTGAGTTTAATTCCCATTCTGATCTCACATCAGAGCCTGAGGAGAAGAAGGAGCAGGAACCTGAGCCTTTTGCTCCTGTGGATAAAAATTGTGCCTTGGAATATCAACACTTTCCATAAAATTTTCAACAGAAATGACACCTTTGCTGTGCCTGCTACCTTTCCTGCTAGCTACCCAATTATGTCCAAGAAGGGAGGAGACAGCTTTGTTTACAAGGGGCACAGCTTCAGCTGTAATGACAAGAAAAAAGCCATCTGACAACATCACTTTAAATGTGATACCCTTGGGTGCTGTTGTGAAGTGATTGTTTAAACTACCCTTACTGTAACAGGCATTGATCCATTAAGCTCAGTGAATGAGAAAGCAATAGTACTCTTGCACTGGATGAAAAGCGTTCCTACCAATCAACTAAGTTATCCTTCTAAGCCATATTAACTAATGATTGTACAATTGTTGGGTTAATAGTGAGCAAAGCCTACATAGGAACCTAGCTATGAGGCAGAAGATCCTGGCGCTCAGCGGCTTCTATCAATATCCAAACATCTATATAACTCTCTTTCTTGATAAATATTAAAGGATCAATATTAAAATTACTATACTTTATTATACGTGCTAATTTGAAGAACTATCTCAACTTAGTATTTGGTAAACAATATGGTGTAATTTGAGTTAAGCAAACAACCCCACCATAACCAATAATACAACAGGTACTCTGCAAGGCTTACAGTATATGGCTTCACAATATTTAAAGCCCTAACTGTTGAAAATAATTGCACCGAGCCTTTCAAACCCCTCTACTAACTCCTCCACAGGTTTCTTTGGCAAGTGATCCCCACCGCCAGTGACAAAATTTTGACTGAGGTGGTAAATGATGTCCTTATTAATCTCAACAACTCCCAATTTGCCTCTGTTGGTGACGCCTCAAAATTATAGATATACCTCACTGATCAGAGGTATGCTTTAAGCACTGAAGGTGTCAGTGCAACATCCATTGACCAGTTAATCTTAACTGAAGAGCCAAAACTATCCTGCCATGAAGAGTAATTCCTTCTGCACAATGATGGCCCAAATGCACAGGAGCACATTATCTTTTTGCAAACTCTCAATATTTGCAAAAGTTCCTTAAGTGAAAGACCTGGCTTGCAGATGGTACTTTTTCTACCTTCCCAAAGCTTTTCAGCCAGCTTTGGAACATTCACTGACAGGTGAGCAATATATTTCTTCCCCTGGTCTTATTTTTTCCCTCCCAACAAGAAGCAGGAAACATATGTCTGTGCTCTTACAATATTGAAGAACAAGCTTGACAAAATCCCCTCAACCATTGTGGAAGAGCCCAAGGAGACTAGAGGGTATAAGAAGAAGGCCCAGTCCCATGATGAAGACGCCCCCACCCCCAATAAGCAGCCAGAAATCTTTTCCTATCATGATATCAGGTAGTGATTTTTCAAAGGCTCAGGCAAATGCCTTCATAAAAGTCTTCAAGAGCTCTGTGGGGTTCCTGTCTACCAGTCCCCAAGTGTGTCCTGGATTGTAGCCAGGGACCGGCTGGAAGGGGTTGTCATTCTCTAGTAAGGGGAAATGTATTTCAGAAATATGTATAGGGATCAAAATGGGCTTTTATTCACTCTCAGAAGAAAGATCCTCTTATAAACCTTCTGGTATATGTCCCAGGGGGTCAAGGAAACAATATGGATTTGCCAATACTTGGAGTCCTCCAAAAATATCTTGGACTCTTTGTACTTGGTCTTGGACTTCTGCACCTTAGTAGTGGACGTCTGCTCCTTAGACTTGGACTCCGGCACCTTAAACTTGGACTCCAGTTTCTTATTCTTGGGCTGGATCAGTCCAACCAAGCTCCTGCTGGTGATCAAAAGGCTTCCAAAACCTCTTGGCAGAAACTCAGAAGACCTGGGAAAGGCCTCCAAAAGCCTTCCAAAAGACCTTGAAAAGACCTCAAAAATACATCAAAAAGACCTGGTAACTTTCCAGCTAGCCACCTTCTTATAGTGTCCTTTTCCCAACGGTTCTGCCTTCAAAATGGCTTTCTTCATAAGCTTAAACCATTGCCGCTCACTTTTTTCTATAATAACTTAAGCTTAAATACTTACTTTCTCAAAAGCTTAAAGTATTAATTCACCATTTCCTTGCTTATACTTTAAGCTTTTGGATTACAACCAATCATTTTCATCAGGAAACCTGCCAGAACTCAACCAATGAATGTAGAGCGCAGAAATAGACCATTTCTAAAGTTCCACTGGGATCCAACTATGAAAATAATTTCCATAGCTCAAACCGCTCAAATCAACAACTCTTTGCGCACCAAAGCGTTAACCAGTCCATTATTCCGGCACCATTTCTTCCAGAATTCAACCTAAACCCATTCAAATAGTAGAATACTATTTAAATTGTTCTTTCTGGACCTCTTCAAAGTTTTCCTTACATATTTACAAATATTGTAAAATCCAAGGAAAATGTCCCACCAAAAAAACTTTGTATCCAGCTCTTATAGCAACATACCTTCATCTATCCTAGGAACTTAATAAATAAATATCTTACCCACACTTCTATCCACATTCCTTCTTGATTTTAATACTAAACCAAGGCAAAATATTTCACATCTTCCCACTTTGGCAAATCAATTTGGCAAAATCTCAGCTCATTTCTCCGGACCACCAGTTCTTCCCCATCATCTTTGGCTCTTTCAGCCAGCTCATATTCCAGCTCTTCAGCTTAACCAGAAATCAGTCCATTAACTTCATCAGTCCTCTGGCTACTCCTGCAACACAATCTCCTGGTCCTTTGGCCAACCTGCATCATGATCAGCTAGTCCTGCATCATAATCTCTGAGCCCTCAGCTTATCCTCAACCAGTCCCTCAACAAATCTTCACTAGGAACCTTCTTTGTTCCTTCTACACACTGAACCATATTGGTTCATTCAATTCAATATGAATTAACAGTCCATTAACTAGCCTTCACTGTGACCAAACAGTCCCTCTTGCTAGTTTTCTCTGTTAATTCCGTGAACCACCTTGGTTCTTTATCTCATCCCCCATTACCAGAACTCGTAGACCCAGGCATGAGTCTACATTGAACTGGTGTTTGACTGGGCCCTTGCAAGTGGCAGTCCACTTAGGCCATTCAACCATAGATTAATGTCTATGTGTTGTCTTTACTCACCCAGGTGATTAAGTCCAGGCTTTCAGTTGCAGAGTAATCAGCTCTACTTCCCAGAGGCCTGATCACACCAAGTTCTGCAGCTTGCTTCCCCAAGCAAGCTGCCTTGGTGACACTTCTGAGCAAATTTATGCCCTCCAATGCTCACTTTGGGTTCCCCCAAAGCTCCCATAGGGGCATAAATAAGGACACCCTACCAGTCCATTAGGTAGGATGCTTGCTCACAGACCTCCTGTAAGCGTATTAGGGTATGTAGAGCCCTCAAAGCTCTTCCCCTCCCTGGCAGCCTGTGTTACCCGCCAGGGGTCCAAAACCTACTCCCCCCAGACAAACAAAGTTCCCTGCTTGCTATTTCAGTCTTCATCCTTCTGCAGCCACAGTTCCCAATGAGGTGAAGCATTATAGCCCAAAGCAGCCAATATCTTCTGCTGGGTGGAGGCAACATCTGCCTCTGGTAGTCCTTTGTTACCTACCAGCCAGGCCTTACTTACCCTAGTAGACCATGTTACCTACTAGGCTCACCTCACTTACCCTAGTAGTCCTATGTTAGCTACTAGGCTCATCTTACTTACCCCTAGTAGTCCTATGTTACCTACTAGGCTCACCTTCAACAAACAACCAAACTTTTACTTGGCCAACATTAGCCCCACCTGCAAACCACCAAACATGTGGATCATCACAAGCTCCCCCCAGGGATGCTACTTGCACTTTTGCCAGGCACTCTGCCACCGCCTCCAAAAGTGCTCTGATCAGCATGAGCTCATAAATGCAGAAGGCACCAAAGAAGCAAAGGGCGTGTTTAACTTCTTTGCTGCCCTTTCTCTGGTTAAAAAGAAGGAAAATAATGCCTTCTATGACACTCTCCTCCACCATCCCTATATTATTGCCAACCAGGCAGCCTTTGCTTCTTTCATTGAGTATTTTAAAACTTAATGGGTTGGTGTCTTTCAAGGAGCACACCAAATCAGAAAAGGGGGTGACTCAATCACCTAGAACTGCTTCAAGCAGGTCAAAGACAGCCTTATCAAGGCTGCCTCTTCCCTTGAAGGGTGGCATAGCCAGTTTGTCACTAGAGTCTGGGTTAAGAAGCCCAAATTTAACAAGATTCTTATCCACATCAAAACCCAGCAGGTAATCTCTGCCTGTCTCTTCAAGACTGGCATGAAGGCTGAGGGCAACCCCTATAAGCAGACCAAGGTAGTAAAAAAGTACACTGAGATCAGCAAGGTAGTCCTTGCCTACTATCCTAAGGATAGAAAGCTTGAGCATTCCCAAGCTATCTCAGTTACTCTTTCTACTTATGTATGATCCTTTTGCAATAAACTCTTGCACTTATTCTTTTCAGTTTTATCTTTTTTTAGCTTTTTTTAGTATTTGGTACAACTATTTGCTTACTTTAAAGTATAAATTGGTAGGACACACCATCTCAAAAATGTCACTTCAATTTACAATCATCCCAAATTTTTTTCAAGATGGCGTTTTTTGTGTTAGTAATTTTGAATCACAAAAAAATAAAATAATTAATAAAATAGTTAAAATTTACAGGCAAGTGCCTAAAGTCAAAGTTCCTAAGGTTGAAAGTGCAGAAATCAAAAATGGGACCCCCAAAAAGTGCAGAAATTGAAACACTATGTAGGGTGCAAAAATTGAAAATATCAAAGATCAAAGTGCAAAATGGATTTTCCAAAAGTTAACTTTGAAGCAGAATAAAATAAAGTTATTAATATAAAAACATATAGTTTGCAATATTTTTAAGACCAAAGAGACCCCAAGGAGTTCATTTCTGCAATAAAAACTTATACACTAGATAATAAAAAATCTTAAATTAGTTGTTTTTTAAAGAACCTCTTTTTTACTTTTAAAAACAAAATTAGTCTAGAATTTATATGTAACTGTATTAAATTAGATATAAAATATAAAACTGAACAAAAAAACTACTTTAAAATGTATTTTTTAGGTAAAATATTTATTATCATAACATAAAACTAAAAGAAAGTAAAAGCAATGCAAGATTTAATTTGGAATATTAGATAAATTTTTCAATATTATCAAGATGGGTGAGACAGTTGGAAGAGTTGTAAGGAAGGAGGGAGTTTTTTGTTTTTATCTCAAAGCTGTTGAGATCCTTGCTGCTCTGGGAAACACTTTGTTGTACATCTAAAAACTCCTGATAAAGAGTTTCATTGGTTGCCTGTTCAACTTTGAGCTTGTTGATCAGGACATTAAACTTGGGTTTCCTCACTATAACACAGTTGGCAAACTTGTTGTGTCAGATTTCCAAGGAGGAAGTAGTCTTCATGGTTTTATTATTAGAAAACTTAAACTGGTTACATTCAATCTTGTTTTCCTTTCTTCCATGGTGTCTGATCTCAAGTTTTCCAATCCATTGGCGTTAAAAGTAATCTACAAATGGAGAAAAGATAGCTGCATTGTCCTCCATATACTTGGTGTTGTAACTGTGCTGTTTTAGCAGAGTTACAAGGGGGAAAATATTTAGAAGCTAGATAATAATCTTTATTGAGAGATAGTGATTATATAGTCATTATGAATCAAGGATAACAGGAACATGATTGTGTTGATCACACGGCTGGATGGTGAAGGAGGTGGCTTGATCCTGGTAACGAGTCAAGCACCAAAACAAGGTATCCACCATAAAGGATCATCATCTGTTCATGTTGTTGGATTTGGTAATTTGAGTTGACTTCCTAGTCTGGCTTCAAGTGACTGGATAGTCAGATTGCGGGACACAACCCTGCTTACTTGGAACCTTGCTGGCAGGTTGAGTCTGCTATTTCGACACCCCCCCAGCTGAAGGTTGGCCTCCTCTGGGGGTAGGTCCTCAGGGAGGCTGTCAGAAGCCTGGGTGCCATACTGGACTAATTGTTGTTCTGTGGTGGGAAGGGCGGTTTTGCGTTGTTTTTGTCTTGCTTTGCAGGGTCTCAGGCAATCATGGTGTAGGGTCTTGTCTTTTTGCGCTTCCTGAGTCCTTGCATGAGGTAAGTGTTATTGTTGTTTACCTTTAGAATGATTGCTGGGCCTACTTTCTTGGTTTGTAGTTTGCTTTTATCAATGTTCATGACCCAAACTTTGTCCCCAACTTCATGTCTATCTTGGATGGGGACAAAAGTTTTTTTCAGACGTTCATTTTCCTTTTCTGTTTGTTTGCTGTTGGCCTCTATAACTAGAGGGTCTGAGCGCAGGGGGACTTCACTTGGGATTTCCAGTTTGGATCCTGTTAATGCTTGAATGATATTTGGCTGTGTGCCATATACTAACTCAAAAGGGCTTTTTCCAGTGGATCTGTTCACTCAGGTTTAGCACACAAGTAGTGCAGTTGATAGCTGCTTATACCAGTCTTCAGGTCTCCTGGTGGCAAGCTTGGCTAAGGCTTTCACAAGGCTGCCATTAAGCCGCTCTACACGTCCATTGGCCTGTGGATGGTATAGTGTTGTCACAGTATGTTTGACCCCATTATTAGCGAGGTATACATTGGTGTTTTTGGAGGTCAATTCTTTCCCTCCATTGGTTATCAGGAGTTCTGGCTTTCTGAACTTGCTGATTATCTCTTTTCCAATTAATTGTTGTATATCATTGCCAGTGTGCTCCTTTACTGCTTGGGCTATTGGCCATCTTGTAACAAAGTCTGTCGGTGATAATGTATTTCTTATCATTGTGTTTCCCTGGCATGGGGCCAATAACGTTGAGGGCCCACACCTTGAAGGGTAGTTGTGTGCAAATGGGTAGTACTGACTTTTGAGGGGTTTTGCTTTTATGCAAAATTTTTGCATACCTCACATTGGTCTAGGACTTCCTGAACATCACAATATAGGGTTGACTACCAGGCCTTGTGCTTAAGGAACTCATATAGGTTTTGACTCTTGGTGTGTCCGAGGTCTCTGTGATAGCGTAGGATGGTGTCTACTTGCTGGTGCGTGAGGATATAGGGAATGGTAGTACTGTTGGACATTTTTCTATGCAGGGTCCCGTACATGTTGGCAAATAGGTGTTTGTTTTTGATAACTGTTTCCTTTGTTATGTTGGTTGTACCAGGGGAGAAGTCCTTGTCCTATAATTGTAGTACCAGGAAAGGCCAGTCTGGGCTAAGCCCATTTTTCCCTCTTGTGGCACAGACATATAGGCGTGAGAGGGTGTCTGCCATGACAAGCTCAGGACCAGGTTTGTACTGTATGAGCATATTGAATCTCTCCAAGATCTTCATCCAGCAGGCTTGGCGGCAAGATAGATTTGCTTGTGTTTTGAAATATATGAGCAACTTGTGGTCAGTTAATGCTGTGAATTCTTCCTGATGTTCTAGATAACAACGCCATTTGACTAGAAAGTGTACAATGGCCAGCAGTTCCTTGTTGTGGATAGGGTATTGACACTCACCATCTGTCAAATTTTGTGATTCATAAGTACAGGCAGGAAGTCACCATCATTATTTTTGATTTATAGTACTCCCCCAATGGATGCATCTGAGGCAAGGGTTCCATTTGGTATTCCCCGTCACATTTGGGGTATTGCAGGATAGAAGCTGTCATGAGCTTCTCATTGAGGCGTCTAAAACAGAGGTCACGTTGGGGGGGGGGTCCAAAAAAACTTGGATTTGGTGCCTGTTATGGAGGATAAGGGGGCAGTCAAAACGCCACAGTCAGATATGAAGCAGCGTGCATAGGCCACCATCCCCAAGAAGGTGTGGAGTTCCAACTTATCCTTGGGTGGCAGCATCTTGTAGATGGCCTGTATCTTTTTACTGTCAGGTTTGATTCTGTCCTTTGAGACTATATGTCCCAGGAAGGATAATTGCTTGTGGAAGAACAGGCACTTGGAGGGTTTGGCCAACAGTTTGTGTTGTGCCAGGGTAGCAAAGACTGCCTCTAAGTCCTTGTGGTGCTGTTTCACCAAGGGTCTATAGACAATTATGTTGTCTAAGTAGACTAGTGCATGCTTGCCTATGTGTGGCGCAAACACTTTGTTCATGAAGGTCACAAAGGTGGAAGGGGTATTTATCATACTAAAGTTGAGTAACACACACTTGTATGAGCTGTATTTAGTGTAGAAGACTGTTTTGGGAATGTCTTCCTCCTTAATATGAATCTGATTGTAGCCTGTGGTTAGGTCAATCTTGGAGAAGACTGTGGTTCTACCCAAGGCGTCAAAGAGATTGTCAATGAGTGGTAGTGGGTAACAATTCTTGATAGTAACTTTTTTTAGGGCACAATAGTCTGTGACTAGGCTCAGGGTACCATCTTTCTTTGCTACAAAGAATACAGCAGCATCAAAGGAAGACTGTGAGGGGCAAATAAGTCCTTTCTCCAATGCCTCCTTGAGGTAAGCACATTGAGTATTGTCTTTATTTGGGGTCAGGCAATAGATGGGTTGCGCCTTAGGTACCACTCCCTTGAGCTGGATGGAGTGTGAATATGCTTTTCTAGAGGCAACCAAGGCAGAGCCTCCTTGAAGATTTCTGGATGGTGGGTTACAATCTTGCAATCTTGAGGAGTAGTGGTGTCCTGGTGGTCTTTGAAATGTATGATCTTGTACTGAAAGGAGTCCCAGTCAATTGCCTTGAGGTTCTCCTTTTTGTCCAGGGTCTCTGTGACACTTGCAAAGACATGGTTGCATAGAAGTTAGTCCACTGAGTCAGGGTAGATCTTGTGGTTGAGCCCTTCACACTTGATGATCAATACTGAGGTCACCCAGTCTACGTGAGGGTTGTTCTTTTGCAACCAGTCCAGTCCAAGTACAATGTCAAATTTGGGGAATTCAATGACAGGCCCTGAATGATGGATTGCAGGTTCTCTAGTGTAATGGAGAAGGAGGTAGTCTCTTGTGTCACAGCAATGTGATATTCATCAGCTAAAACCATGTTCTTAATCTTCAAAGAATTAGTGATTAACTTGAAATTGTCCACAAAGTTGCTGTTGATAAGTGTTCAATTTGCGCCTGAGTCTAGGAGAGCTGAGCCAGTGTAACTGTGAAATCAGAAAGGATAGGATATCGGTTTATTGGGATGTCTGGCAATGATGTAAAGTACTGGAATCTTCTGAGGGCACCTCATTGGACACTGATCCATGTTCTTAGATCAGTACTCATTGTTGGGCAAGTAAGGAGTTTGTGGGGAGAGCTTGGCTTGCTTAGTGCTCTCCCCAGGCTTTTCCCTTGTCCTGATTGTCTTGTGTGATGGTGACGTGGAAGTGGGTGCAATTTGAATTATCATTGTTCCCATTGCTGTGGCCATTCAAGCCAGAAGGTTTATTATTTGAGTTATTGTTGTTATTGTTATTCTCAGGCAGAGGGCAGTTGGAGCGTCCATCTGGATGAGAGTCCTTGGGTTGCTCTCTTTTTCCAATCTATGCTTTATGTAGGGCATTGGGTGCTTGTACAGCTTTCTCTGCCTCACAGTAAAGGCTCTGCAAGTTGGTCACTTGATCTAGGTTAATGTGTCTTGTCACATGCAACTTGAGTGTGCTGTAGTACATGAGATGGGTAGCTGGGGTATCAAAGGCCATGTCTTAGGGGAACGTAGGCAGAGTTCTTTGTATGTTTGAGTGAGCTCCTTTACTGTGCCTGTTTTAGTGAGATTTTTTACTTGGTGTATGATCATGAGGGCAGTGTCCTTCAGCACAAACCTTGCTATATAGTCTTCTTGAAGGTGTCCCAGTCTTTCTTGATGTGATCCTTGTGCCCCTTGGCACACCAGGTGCCTTCACTGTGTTTAAGTTGGATGGAGATCTCTGAAATCCAGAAGCATTGTGGGCATTCCATTTGTGCCAGCTTACTCTGAAAGTTTGAATCCATGCTGTGGCTTTGAGTCATTGGCTCCAGCAAATAGTTCCAAGGCAGCGCTTTGAGGTCTCTGAGCTACTTGGGCTGTCATAATGCTTTCATCTGTCACTTGAGGGATAGTGGCAGGTGTTTAGAAGAAACCTTGTATCAACAAAGCGTTGAAGGCAGAAAGTGGTATCACTATGTTCTGGTAGAGAACAAAGCCATTGGGTATCTTGACACCAGGTATATATGGCTCCTAGCCCATTGGGAGGCCAGACATAATTCTATCAAAGATTTTTTGACTGCAGCAAGTAAAAACAACAGGCAAAATTTTTCAAGAATAAGGTAGGATGGAGAACCTACCTGTGCTACCAATGTTGTAACTGTGCTGTTTTAGCAGAGTTACATGGGGAAAAATATTTGGAAACTAGATAATATTCTTTATTGAGAGATAAGTATTATATAGTCATTGTGAATCTTGGATAACAGGAACATGATTACATTGATCACTTGGCTGGATGGTGAAGGGGGTGGCTTGATACTGATAATGAGCTAAGCGCCAAATTGAGGTATCCAACTGTAAGGGATCATCATTTGTTCATGTTGTTGCATTTGGAAATTCAAGTCAACTTCCTTATCAGGATTGACAATTCTTCCTCTCTGGAAACCTGGGCCCAGGAGCAGGAATCAAACCCCGACCCTGGATTCCTTCAGACCGCCAGGACCTGTGGGCCGCAGAACCGCCCACCTGTATTGTTCTGGGATTGAGCCCCCACAAGCTGATACCAAGAATGTTGACCCATGCAGTAAAAAGAGCCAAACCAAAGAAATTATTGCACCAAATGGAAGACTAATCACAGCGCCTAATGGAGGTACTGATTTGGCAACTATTAGCTTCATAAACTTAAAGTCTACACCAGCAACCAATCAAGAGCTAACCCAGGAAAGAGGCACGGGCCTGCAGCCCAGTCCCATGACCACAACACTAAAGCAAGATAATCAGGTAGCCAAATCAAGATTCTTGACTAATGAAAGAACTCCCGGGCTGAGTGCCATTTTGCTGCCTTTGGACCCAAGCACCCAGTTCCCCTGGTCCTGCCCTTCCCAATACCCAGATGAACCCCCCATGTAAAATGTTAAGTTTGGAGGTGGGATACTATATAGACCCAAAGACCCTGCGCTCCAAAGTTATTGCCATTTTTGAATAAAGGTTATGTTAATTTGGCTCATACAGCTATTGCCTTATTTTGTATTTGCTGTCTACCAATTCAGTTCAAGATCTCCTGGCCCGCCTGCTCCACTGCCTGCTGTTTTCTGTCCTCTTGGTGTACCCTTTAGACCCATCTATTTTACCAACTACCCTCTGAAGTCTGAATACAAGGAATAAACCCCGGAAAAGATACTTTAACTTGATCCCCTGGCCTGCATACAATCTGCAATTATATATAACCAACAAGGCCCGTGGATGTTTTCAACACCCAAGTTGTTCAGAGGGAAATTCAACTATCTCCCTGCTTACAACCTGTCCATGGAACTGCCTGTGACCCCAAAACCTATGCCTGCTTCTTTGCCCAACCTTCCAACCAACCATTCTGGCAATATGTTTGGGATTGTGTACATCACCCTCACAGGGGTGATTGACACTATAATCCTGGCTGCTAGCCAGTGGTCCTGGGTGGGAAAATCTGCCTCCTACTTTTTAAATTTAGCTCCCCTCTTGTGGTGGGCATTGCCTGCAAAAAAACCTGGCCCAAGTTACCCCTGAAAGCAACAGGCCGGCCGCTCAAGACTGGATCCCTGAAATTCCTAGTTTGACTCTAAGTCACTGGGAAGTTGGGTTGCAGGTCACATCTCTGCTTACCTGGAACCTTGCTGGAAGGTTTAGTCTGCTGTTTTGACAATAGTGTTTTTTGAGATGGCATATTTTGAGATAACGTTTTCAAGATGGTGTGTTGCACCATCTTTAAATGTAAACCTATAGAATTAAAATATGTAATAAAGTTATATCAATTAACTCTCAAAGTATGGTATTTTAACCATTAAACTATTTTTTAAAGTTTTAATCACTATTTAGCCTACTTTTAATAATAAAAACCTAACCCTATTTAATTTAAAAAAACTTAATTCTATTATAACTTTGAACAGTTTTTAAAAAATGAATTTATATATTTTAAATCTATAAAAATAAAAGGTTTTTTAATCACATATAAATACATGTTTATACAATTAAATATTATATCTTATTATTGATAAAATAACCATCATTATTTTTGTTCTTTAGTTTAAATAGCTTTTATCATTCATAAAACTTAATTGATTAAAACAAGATTTCAACACATCTTCTTTTTATTTTAAGTTTAATAAACATATATATTATATGTAGAATAAACTATAAAAATATATAAAGATTAATTAAAGTCCATATGAAGGTATTTTATTAATGTTAAATACTTAAAATTTTAAAAAGAAAAACATTTAGTCTCTTATAAGTTATTAACCTATGTTTTTCTATAAATTTTAAGTTAAGAATAAATTGCACATGCTAAATTTAAAATCCCTAAAATTTAAATATAGTTTATAGTTTTAATTTACTTTTAGTTTTAGGTTAAGGTTTTTTCACTTTTTATTAGTATTTTTTAAAATAACTCTAAAATTATTTAATATTTATTTATCAAATATGTAAATTTCACAATCTGCCTCTTTTAAAAATAGAGATTCATAAATTATTATATTTTAATTATCTAAATACTTTTAAAAGCACTAAAATATTAGGTAACAGGTTGGTTTTTTAATATAAAAACCTGTTATACCAGTATTTTTATCATATAATTATGTTAAATTGTTTTTATAATGATGTCATTTTGTTGTAATTAAGTTTCAAGAAATAATGATATATGAAATAAGATTGTTGCCAGTTTTTAATACTGTTTAATTTAGCTGTAAGTATAAATGCTCAACTTTAATGTAGATTTTATATTATAAAGATTGTACAAGATTTCTTTTAATAAAGGTGATTTAATTCTTTAAATTTATTGATAGTGAAATTAAAACAAATTTTTAAAGTGTAAAGTGACACAGTTAATAGGAAATGGAGTAATCTTTAAAATAATGACACATATGCCTCTATATCTTTTTGCCAGGTCTCAATATTAGCTGGGGTGTTGGAGTTGTAGGGAGATACACTGATTTTTCCAGGAAACCTGGTGCCCTCTAACTATAAAATTAAAAAATGGAGCCCTCAATCCCAAAAGTGGATTAGGTAATAGACTTTATATTTTCTATTTCAAGATGTTGTTCTTGGTTAATCCACTGAAAGATGGCACATTTGTGCTCCTTATCAAGCAGGGTAGACAGGTACTTGGGTTTTCTCATTTAGAGAATTTGGTTAGTGTTGAGATACTGGATGTACAGTTTTTTGATGAATTTTGGATCTACTCCAACAATACATGTGGCTTTCTTAAAGTCCCTGGTGTAATTTATTAACTTAATAAAGATAAGGTGCTTTAAATTGGGAATGAATATCTTAGTTGGCTTCTTGGGAATAGTGGAGTCAGGATTCTGCTCAGTAACTGGTACACATGACATAATTGCTTTGTTTGTAGAAGGGTGTGACTTTCTTCAACACCTGCTTCCCCTACACAGTTCTATAATACTCTGACTCATTGTTGTTGTGATGCTCACAAAGATACAGGAAGGATTAAAAGAGAGTGGCTCCTAAAGATATTCTGATAAAGAAGCAGTAAGACAATTACTAGTACTGGGATTTAAGAGCAGGAGACAATACAAGGCGCTTTAACCAAGGCTAGGATACTAACCATAAATGTTAGTAGAGAAGGGAAATGTTCCTATTATACTTAGTAAACAGGCAATAAGAAAGAAGAGTTAAGGAGATTCTGGTATAAGGGTCTTGGTTGTTCAAGTATTGAAATCACAAGCCAAGTGAGTTTAATTAATAAGAGTGAGTTAAAGAGCATCATTTATTGTAAGGGAAGTTTATATAAGGGTAGGAATAATGTGCATAATACATGCAGTTTGATAGTGAATACTAGAATACATTTTATCTATAGCTGATTCAATTTAATAGGAATAATAAAAATACATCCAATCCTTCCTGATCCTAGTTAACTATTAGTATTTAAGGTGTGAAATCCCTGGCTTTTTGACTTGACAATTCAGCCATCAATCTTATTGATTGGAATCTGGAAAGATACTCATAATAAATTGATGTTTGGCTTGGACACTGATGCACTGGCAATATTTTGTGGCACTAAGGCCAAACCGCTTCAAGAATTAAGAATGATCTTTCCTGACCCAAAATCAATGGACTGATCTGCCTTTAATCCAATCTGAATCAAGTATCTACCTTTGATCAATCCAGTAGTGCAGCGAGCACAACCCTAAAATATCCAAGTGCTCCATAGGAGCTGAAAACTTGGCTGATAATGCATTTTCATGTGCTTATCCCAATTATCATAACCACAATAGTGGTTAGTCTATGGTTTAACCCAGTTCTGTCTACATTGGCTGGGGTTGAATCCCAAAAAACTCCTTGATATATTTTTCATGTTGTTTTTATTATACTCTGCAATATAGTAGATCCCACCCATAGGATATGGGATGGATGGACTGGTTTTCAGGAAGAAAGCCACAATAGCAGCTTGGCATTACAGCTGGCATCACACTTGCCTTAGGATAAGGTCAGGAGCAGAAAGGATGCAATAACAATAACTCCTGCAATGGAGCATTGGGTGAGATGCCTTTTGGGATAACACTATTTAGTAAAACCACAATACTTAGGCCAGTCCAGCCCTAGGATTCTTGGATCAACTACCCATGAGATAACAATCCTACAAAAGGATATTTTCTAACAATAATAAAGATTCAACTCTTGCTCTCTTTAATTATACTCTTCCTTAAGGTTTATCTGCGTTTATAGATAGTAAGACTGTGTTTTGGTCTGCCTAGATAAGAAAAGGATATTTTGAAGTTAGTCACTGTGCATTGATGTCCTTATTCTTCAAACAAGAAACCAATACTTTCTTCCCTACAAGCAAACTGACTAAATCTCCTCTTACCAAAGTTGAGATTAGGTGTTAAGTCTAGTTAATGAGTTGACCATAACTGATTAACAGTTATCTCAGTTGTTTTGTTTGTTGCTATCCCTTAAATAAGGATCATATATACTGTTAATTACTAGCTGAACCTTGTTATCTTTCTTTCTTGGACAGGCTTCTGGAAGTAAACAGGCTCAAATTCCAAAGAAGTGAGGTCAACTTCTTTGTTGTTCATTGTTTTAAATATGGGTAACTTTGGTAGCTTTTCTGGATAGCTTTAGAACCCTTGGGTTTGTTCTCTGCACCCTCCCAATTTTTGCATCCTAGACAGGTTTTTGTGTCTATTGGGCCTCAAAATTATCTTCTGTCTATTTGTCTCCTTCCTGAGTGGGCACCTGTGTTGCACCCACTTGATTTTTAACCCTAAGGACGCCCCCAACCCCATTGCACACATTTTGTGTTATCACTCAGTTGTTGTGCCCCTTCCATTTTAATGCAGAATAAAATTCAAAATTAAGACAAATTAAGTCACAGACCTGGTTTTATATTCTTCTTTTGTTTGAATATGGTTATTTTATTATAATATACACATCCAAATACCTATTTATAGGTTTTTATATATTAATTTATTGTTTTTGGTTTTACAATGCCCATTTTAGAACAACAAAATTGATTTCCAGCCATTTTCCCTAGATCTTACTCCATATTTAGACACACATAATAATTTTTTATAATTTTTGTTTTGTTTCACATATCTTTCTTTTAGATAGCTAGGTATTATTCTTATTTGCATCTCATTTCATACAAAAACTGAGTATTATTGCTTAATGTTTGATGTTTTGTTTGGCTCTTGGGAATGAAACTAAGAGGACATGGCAGAAAACCTTTGTTAAAAAAGCTTTGAGGTTTAAAGCTAGCCTTGGGTTAGCCTTCAGGGCAAAAAAGGGGCTTTACATTAATTTCTTAAAATAAGTAAAGAGTGTTTCCTTTTAGAAAAAAAGAAAGGAAAAAGCTTAAAGATTATAAAAACAAAAACAAATGTGAATAAACTTAAATTTATTTGGGGGAAAGATTCTACTTAAATAATAGAATGAGAACATAGATCATTCAATAGTCAGACAGTGTGGCTGATGGGGTCAACTGGGCTAAACTTATACCAGGATCAAATTAGTGCAGTTAGTACAATCCAGAATAAGTGGAAATTGATGCCAACGCATTTTCAGAAAGATTCAACTATTGAATTTGAAGGTAAGAACAACCAAGTCACCACAAGTTTTGAAATTTTTAGGCCATATCAAAATAGCATTGATAGTGTGATTTAGGACAGTTGAGTTACTATAGTGTTTTGTTTTTAGATTATTTTTGACTCAATACACCTGAGTTTATTTTGTCATCAATTTAAATATTAAACATATTTACACCAAAGGATAATTCATATCATTTTTTGTGATTTTATGTATTTAGTAAACTATTTTGAATATATTTTCTTGAAGTCTGAGTTTTTTATAACTGTGTTGGGCCATTTTTCCCATCAACATCCCAAAATCCCTGTTAATAGAAAGTGTTTTACACTAATTTTTATATTGCATTTAAATCTGAGTTATTTTTGCTTAGTACCATAAATTTTAAAGCTCTGTATTGTCCTTATATATTTGTGATAGTTGAAACATAGTGTGTGAATTTTGTTTTTCCTTATCTAAGCATAGTAAATACAATAGAAAATTGGATGAGTGTGAGTTTGTTTTTTGATATCCTTTTAGATTTTGTTTTCCATCCACCATGGGTAGACTTTTGAGGTGTCAGGGATTTTTCCCCTGACTACATTAGTTATATGAGAAGCTCCTCTTAAAAACACTATCACAAATAAGCAACAGTAATGCCCCAGGCATGAATTAATCATCAGAAATTGAATATAACAGTATTTGAACTCTAACCCCTAAAGAAGAGCCTATTGTTAGTGTAACATCAACAATCAGACATATGTTACCCATTTATATTGATTCAACTCATTCAATTTTTTCTTTTTCTCCTGGATTAATAAAGGTTAGTATAATTAAGGAAGACATCACTCACTTTTTGGATGATGATTAGCTGCCTGTGAAGTGGTTTTTGCTCTAAAATTGGTTTGCTAAACCAGAGGTTTCCAAAGCCAATATAATATCAAACTGTGCTCAAATCTGCTTCTTTATCTGCTGGCAGCTCAGAAAATGGTCATTTTTTCTCTGTTGTCTCTGTTTCCTCTGATCTTATGCTTCTCTATCCAATCAAGTTAAGAAATTTCCTTTGAAGGCCCTCTTAAATAAGTTTTGCCTGAAGAAACCTTGTTTTTCACCCTCTTTGTCATGCCCTGCCTTAAAGGACAGGCTCTTTAAATTACTATGCTGATTTTGTTTTTGCTTGATTTATTTTTTCTATCTTTTTAAAAATTGGAATTTTAATTAAGAGTTAATATTTAAGTATTTTAAAATAATTACCTTGTTTTTGTCTATTTGTGTTCAATTTGTTGTTGTTGCCAGCTTCTTTTGCTATTTAATAGCTTTATATTTTATACTTTAAGTTAGAAGATTTCTAACTTTATTTTTACCTTTTGCAATTATGCTTGCGTAAGCGCCCGCTCTTTCCCCAGCTTATGGGCTGATATGTGGTCTCTCCTGGGCTTCTGTTTCCCCTTCTCCTCCAGATTCTTGTTTTGTCTCTCCAGTTGTTCCTTTTCTTGGCTTTTTCTCTTGGCTATCATTTTTTTAACTGAAGAGCAATAATATAAATAAAGAGCTTTTGAAGAGTAGGATTTAGGCCAAAATTATAAGTGATTCATTCCCTTCAATTGTTATCAATTTTAAACTTCAGATCTTTAATTTTAAGAATTTCAATTTTTAGTAATTTGTTCTGAGTTTTTCTTCTTTTCTTTTTTCCTAGTTAATAAATGGAAGCTATAGAATAACAAGCCTTAGACTTGTTGTATCCATTATTTTCCCTTAAAGAATCTTTTAATAGTTACATGTACCAGTTTGCTGATGGGGAGTATCCCAATATTGACATTCCCTTAGTTACTAATTGTTCACTATTAAATACTTTGTTTTATCTCCTTTGTTTATGATTCTTAAACTCTATCACTCTGTTTTTAATCCATTATAAATCTTAGCAGGATTCTTTAATATTATATTACAGACAGTACCTACCTTTTTATACCTTCTGAATCTTAATCCTAATGTTTTACACACTTTAGTTTATAACCTTGTACCACTATGGGCAAGACCTTACACTCTTCTACTCAATAACCCCTTACTTTTCTTCATCATTACAGAACAATATTTAAGCAAGCCTTTTGCTTACTTTTACCTTTTTACTATTGATAAAGCATATTCCTTTTTATTCAATCTTCTTGCACTCACACTTATTCTAAACATCCATAGAACCATGAAAGGAATTAATTTCCTGTTCTGGTGTCTAATCTTACTCCAGTCTTCTGTCTTTGACCTGGAAGGACCCACCCAAACTACTGATTGGCAAAACTCTTCATCTAATGAGTCCCATCAAGAGGAATCCTTAGCACATGGGTGGTTTAAGTATCTCTCTGGTCATTGGGAGAGAAATTTCATTATGGGTTCTCTACTTCTATGCCTCTCAAAGCTTATGTCTCCTTGATTAGAACCAACGCTTTCTTTTATCTGTTAATACTTGATAGGATACTATCTCTTAGGACAGTTTAGCTCCCTCCTGGGAAGATTTGCCTTCCTAGGACAGCTCAGTCACCTTACAATAGTCATGGTTCCAATTATGTCAGTAATAGCAGTACTAAATCTAGGGGCCTTAGCCCACAAGATTTGGAATTTATTCCCCTTCAACTGGGTCCCTGACACAAGGTGCCAGACTACTGGTAAATGAGACATCAGGGATTAGACCTATCACCCTTGGTTACTGTGGTAAGCAGATATTGCTCTCAAACAGTATGTTTGTTGAGGCCTTGGTGCACTATCCCAAAGGAATCTACCATATGTATATTGTGCTTGCCTCAAACAGCTTCACTACTTTTTAACTCTTTAATCAATTTAGTAAGACAGAATTACCACTTAGCTAGCCTCAAGAAAAAAGATGGCTTGAAGAAACCAACTCCCAGGAAACCTAATCCATGTTTTACTTTGACACTGTCAGTTATTATTTTGTCTTTGATCATAATGGAAACAACCTTTACCACCACCTTTTTACTGAGGACACAGAATCAATACTTGTACCATTGCTGACTTTAAACCTCACCCTTTTTGCTGTTCTTTGTACTAGTAAGGTATTAGCCAAACATTCACATTAGGGGCCCCCAAGAAGGAAACAGTTCATTACTATCTCTATCATTTGCTGATATCCTGATCTTTTTGTGTGGTTTTTGTATTAGCAATATACACATTGTGTGTTTAATTTAATTTACTCATTAAATCATAAATTTATAATAAAATAGATTGAATTTTGTGTTTAAGGTTATATTTTGTCCTATGTATGACTTAAGTGTTCTTTAAACTTACTTTGATTCACCCAAATTAACAGCTGTGAAAAGTATAGTATAGCATTTTCCAAGATGGGTGGAGTTTATGTCAGGCTGAATTATTTTGTCTATACTTTCTTGTGAAAAACTAATGTATCATAATATTTTCAATTAAATATTAGATTGTATGTTCCTACAGGGGAGAAAGGGGTACACGTAGAAATTTTATATGTTAACCATTACTTAGGGGTTGTGTAAAAAGGTGAGTGACAAGTGTTTAATGCCCATCAATTTAAAAGGGTTGTCATTAAAAAGTACTTATATCAAAATATATGAAAAGGGATTCTTTTTATATTCATATACATTGGCTGTTTAAAACTATTGCCATAAAACAATATAAGTTATGAGACAACTGAAAATATATGATTTCCAAATCTAAACAAGATTTGTTGAACTTTTTTATATGTATATACTAAATATATCACCAAGTTGTTATAAAATCAAGAAAAGAAAATTCAATCTAAAATAAAGTCCTGTTAATTATCTGACTTAAAAAGGGTAATCACAAAGTCACTGTTAGTTATTTTACAATATTCTTAATCAATTTTTTAAATAAAAGCTTGATAATTGACATTAGCATATAATACAAATTAAATATATATTTTTAGTTCTGAAGACTAGCAATCAAAGGGTCTTTAAAAGACATATTTATAGATGGAAGTAGGGCATGTAAAAATTAAAACATTGAACAGGATGAGATTCGAACTCATGCCTCCGAAGAGACCACGGCCTTAACGTGGCGCCTTAGACCGACTCGGCCACCTGTCCGGTGTGACTTTTTTTTTTTGAAAAGACAGCCTGAATTTATACCTGTAAATTTGAAAATAAACTGCTTTTGGATACTAAACATTCCTTTGAATTCGCATAAGCTAGCTATAAAATCTTGTATAAATAAGTCAATAAATTTTTATCAAAAAATGAGTAATAAATTCACTTTTAATTTTAGTATTCCTTTACAATTTTATCAAGTGGTTATCATTTTAAAACAACTAGGTTTTATATGTGGTGATAAAGTTGGATCCATAAATGTTTTTCCCTCATTTTAGTTTAATAAAAGTAATCATCAAATGGTCTCAAAAACGCCCCACATAAAAATATAAATATATTGATTTCAATCCATTCTTTTTAGGTATCTACTTATTTACTTATACTAGCTCAGTTATTGTACAATCCACTTAAAAAGAGGTACTTTTTAGCAATTTATATTATACTATTTAATAAAAACAAGCATTTAAACATAAAAAATCTCTATTTTTCTATTTGAATCGAAATATCACAAAAATCATAGTAAATGCACTATTTAAAAATTACAGAATCATGAATTGTCATAGCAATGATATACCAATTGCTTTGTAGTTTACATAAAATTAATAAAAACATATAAAATCATGGTGTCAGAAATCTGCAGATAATGGTATTTTATCACCCACAAAGATTAAATCCTAAGCATTCTAACATTAAGAAATCACAGAGAACTTATGACTTTAGTGTATGCTAAATTCCAAGAGAATTTGCTGTGGTCATCAAAAGCAAGAATTCTGACAGGGCCTGTGACCCAGAGGCAATGTGATATTCATCTCACTTCTGGATATAGCTTTATAGTTATTTCCCTATATTTTACTGTAATAATTTATAATTTATGACAACATTATAATTATTTGCTCTACACCAATAAGGCAAAATTGGAGGAAGGGAGTAAGAAATAGGACTACACTTCATCATTAAGTCCAAAGAGAACAGGATACAAAATATTAATTTTTATTCATAGCCTGACATTGAGGCTGTCCCAGCTGCCACATGATTTCCAAGGTTAGCTTAAAACACTAAGATAGAGACTGAAGTAGCATTGGGGTAAAAAATTAGGGGGCCTAACTCTAAGGGGTGGATTTTGAAAGGAAGCTTGCTTGACAACTTCTACGGCATCATTGTTTGTTCTAGACACACCATATAACTGAGTCCCTTAATAAGTAGAGTTAGTTATCTACCTAGATTACTACCCAGGGCTAGATAGCCAGCAGATAGCTATTAGTTAGTGGAGGTGATTACTTCATTTGATCAGAGCTACTATCATACAATAGGGTCCTGGGCCCTTTATCTTAGAGTGCTTGTCTAGGAGGTCTAGTCCATGGTGGGCTATTATAGGTGTTATTCAGGCAACAGTACATGTGACAGCCCTTCTTTTCTAGATATAAATTAAATTTTATAATGATAATAATTATGAGATGCATATTTGGGTGCCTGTTAGGTGTACTAACTAATTTCTTAATATCTTCATGCTCCATTCACCAATCAGGAAAATGGATTTTTTTAATGCCAGGATGTGATTTGACCATTAATTTCTTGATCTTGAAGCCCAGTTGCTGGTGTTTTTTTGGATCCATCCTTAAAGCCTCCTAACTGTGCACCCAAAATTATTGGTTGAATCTGTTAATTAGGCAATATCCCAAAATCCTGGCACATGGTTTTGTAAAAAACCCACAAAAATATAAATATTATACAAAAATTATGCTGATTTAATGACAGCTAGGTTTTAAAAAACTCTGAAGACAGCACATCAAAAATTTCATTTCAGATACAATTGACTGCACACTAAACTATTTATTTTAAATAAAAGTAACTTACACAAAAATTATTTAAAATATTTAAGAATTTTACTATAAGAGAGTGTGAGTTTATTAAGTGAAGAAATTAATAAAAGATTATCATTTATAGTTGCTGAGATATAACAAAGGTCTAAAGTGTAATATCCTTGAGATAAACATACTGTAAATTCAGAACCTGAACGTAAAAATGCGGGATTGTCAAATCCTTGGTCCAAATTTTGAATAACTTTTGCGGGCAACTCAGCTGAGTGAAAAATAAAATATTTAATAAAATTAACCATTTAATTTGACTTTTTTTTGGTTTATTTAAATTGGCAAATTTCAAATCTCTTGAGCAGATAACTCAACCAAAAAAAGACAAAACCCAACAAACAAATGCAGGATACATGAATCAGAAATGCAGGATTCTTATGTAAAATTTGAGATTTCCTGTATTTCAAACAAATCATAGACATCATGTGAAAATTAATGAATCTGAAATTGCAGGATTTTCAAATCCAAGAACCAAGTTTCAAATCATAATTGTAATGAATTTGAAATAAATATAATTTATGGGTGTCTCAAAAAGGATGCCAAAGGATCTAGAGTGGATTTGTGCAAATTCTTTTAGGAATCACAGGCATTCTCAAAAATCACCCTATTTCATTTTAGGTCAGCTAAAATTTAGATTGTAATATTCACAAAATTGACATATATAACAATAAAATTGACTAAAATATACATTCCTCTTCTCAAGTTTAAAATAATAATAAAATTTTTATTATGTCTTCTTTCAACAACAACCAAGTCAACAAGCTGTTCCCTGGCCTTGACAAAATTATGCAGGGCTACACTGGGTCTCTTAACGGTGAAGCCTCTGTCTATGGCCACTCTCAACCTGCAGGCCCCTCTGCAAGCACCACAAAGGAGTCTGTTCTTTCCCCTGCAACTTCCAGCATGGCCCTGTTTGCCCACCATGCACAGGCAGCTGTCAACCCAAATCCCTTATCAGCAATGGCATCCAGAACCAGATTTTTTAGCCATGGGGTCACCCAGAGAGCCCATAACCCCAAAACAGCCAATCAGATGGCATTGACTAGTTCCAAAGATGGACATATCCCTCCCCCAGCCAATCAGCCTGCAAGACACAGAAGAAAATTGATCACCCCAGAGATTTTTCTCAAAATGGTTGAAAAGCAAGGTAAGCTTATGTCTCTTGGGGAAATTGCGGCCACAATGGGGTTTGCAAAGTCCAATGTGGCTGCAACCCTGCGAGCCCACACCAACTGTGGCCCCCGCCAAGAAGACCCCAACTGGTGCTTGTACCTTGACCAAAGGTGAAAAAGCCCACCCTCTCATGATAGCTATTATGAAATGTGACCTGCGGATGCCCCTGGTCCAGGTACGTCTCCAGTTGGGACTCTACGGCATCTTCACCAACAAAAAAACAGTGAATTCATGGATGCACAGAGTTGTGGTTGCCGCCAGAATCCTATCCAATCAGGTTCTTGTGGCCCCATTTTGGTGGATACCAACCCATACAATGAAACCATTATTAATTTTATTAAAGGAAGGGCAATGAGGGCCTGTAATGACGTCATCTTCCTATCATACGCTAAAATCTTGGCCAGTATCCAAGTCTTTGGAGAGAAGCGCATCCAATCTGACGTGTACAAGCACGACCCAATCTTGTATTGTTTTGTTGAGGTTTTATTGGCAGTTTCCCCATTGGGTGTCAATTATTACTTGGCAATATTGAACACCGCAGATGGGTATGCCTACCAGACAGAGCTCAAGGCCATGCTGGAGGAGTGGGCCACACAAAACACCGTGCACACAGTTGTACTGAGTGCAGAGATAGAGAAGCGGGAATGGGCTACCCAAGAAATCAGGGCTGCGGGGCATACCTGCTGGTCCTACCCCATCAACTACGCCAACATGCATCTTGCAGATGTATGTCTCTACAATTTTGGTTCTGCCCTCAGGCGCTTGAAGCCTGCCACCTACAACAAACTATGCACCCAGATTGATAAGGGGTATGAGCTTTTCCCTTCTGTGTCCGTCCAGTACTTATTTGATCTCATCATCTTCTATGCAAGTGATAGTGATAAGTCCAGAAAGGACCCCTGTCTCCCCCCACGCCAGTCCATCTGTTTTTTCAAGCCAGTATATTTGATGGAAGAAGAATTTGAGCAATTGAAGCAAACCGCTCTTGCTGCCCCTTCCCAGTCAACAAACCCTGCCTCCCCAACCCCCCATCAAGCCACCTGCCTTCCAACCCTGACTCCTAAGCCACCACCCATTCCCTCCCCACTATCTATGATGCTGCCCCTTTTACAGGCGCAGATGAAGGCAACGTCCATTCCACCTATTCCCTTCCCTTCCTGTCCTTTGATTAGTAAATAAATCTTTTCTTTATGATAACTTATTAAAATTGATATCTCTCTTTCAATTTACAATTAATAATACTTTCTTTTTACATTATCAACATTTCCCATAATTAAAACAATGTTGTACATTTTTTTTGAATAGCTTAAAATTATGAGCATACATATTTTGATCATCATTAATAAATAAAAGACAATAAACGTAAATATTGGATTAAAATATTGCAATTAGACGTCAACTCTTGATATTTTGATATTATGTGTATAACTCAATGTATTTAGTTTAATAAGACACATTGTAAACTTGGCCTTTTTTCATTGTAATTTATTAAAATGGGTTGAGTTTATATTAGAGAGCCATTAACACTTAGTAAAAATATTAATACATAGTGCATTTTACAGCCTGTATATTTACCTATTGGTAATAATTCTATAAACTTTTCAGTTGGATTTTACAAGGTAATAATAATGTAATGTGTTATAAATTACAGTTTACTGTCATTAATTGGCTGATTTTCTTTGCTGTGGCAATTGTGCATTTTCTGATATTCCTGCACTAGTATCCAATTGGTTAGCTTCACATCCAATCACACAGGCAATAGGAAAACAAGCCGCCACCCCAACCACATCCAGTCTCGGGGTGGCAGTGTCAAAACCGCAGACTTGACCTGCCAGCAAGGTTCCAACCAAGCAGGTTTGTGACCTGCAATCTAATTATCTGGTCACCTGAAGCCAGACTAGGAAGTCAATTCAAATTACCAAATCCAACAACATGAACAGATGATGATCCTTCACGGTGGATACCTTGATTTGGAGCTTGACTCATTATCAGTATCAAGCCACCCCCTTCTTCCATTCAGCCGTGTGATCACCAATCTTGTTCCTACTATCCTTGATTCACATGAACTATATAATCACTATCTCCTAATAAAGATTATTATCTAGTTTTTAAATATTTTTCCCCATATAACTCTGCTAAAACAGCACAGTTACAACATTGGTAGCACAGGTAGGTTCTCCATCCTACCTTATCTTGAAAAATTCCACCTGTTGCCTGCACACGCCGCAGCCAACAAATCCTCAACAGAATCATGTCTGGCCTCCCGCCCAACTGGAATCTGTATACTCCTGGTACCAAGATACCCAATGGTTTTGTCCTCTACCAAAAAATGGTGATCCCACTACCCGCTTTCAACGCCATGTCTGCGCAAGGGTTCTTTCAGGCGCCCTCCTCAATGCTGTGACCAGCTGACAAAACCACCATGCCCGCCTATGTAGCACAAAGGCTTTGCAGTGCTGCCTTGGAATCCTTTGCCGGGGCCAACAACAACAACGCCGCCACATGGATCCAGTCCGCCCAGAGCAAGCTGGCTCAAATGGAATGCCCACAGCAATTCTGGATTGCGGAGATTTCCATTTGCCTGACCCATGACGCTGGCACCTGGTGTGACAAGTGGCACAAAGAGCACACTGACAAGAACTGGGATACCTTTAAGCAGGACTTCTTGGCAAGATTTGTGCTTAAGGATACAGCGCTCATGATCATACACCAAGTAAAGAACCTGACCCAGACAGGCACCATTAAAGAACTCACCCGCACCTACAAGGAACTCTGTCTCTGTGCCCCATCCAACATGGCCTTTGACACCCTAGCTACACACCTTATGTACTACAACGCCCTCAAGTCACATGTAATGAGGCATGTGAACCTGGACCAGGTAACCAACCTGCAAAGCCTGTACCGTAAAGAGGAAAAAGCGGAGAAAACATCCAACACTCTACACAAGGCACAGACCGGGAAACAAGAAAGGCCCAAGGATTCCCATCCAAGTGGGCGCTCTACTTGATCACCTCATGGAGGCAACAGAAACAACACCAACCACAAACCCACAGGTTTTAATGGGCATGAAAATGGAAGTAATGGCCAGTCAAATTGCACTCATTTCCGCGTCACCACCACCCAAGGCAACTAAGATGAGGGAAAAGCCCAGGGAGATCACTAAGCGAGCCAAGCTCTCCCCACGCAACTCCTGACTTGCCTAACAATGAATACTAACCCAAAGACGTAGACCAATGCCCAATGATCCAAGTGCCCTTGGAAGACCCAGTACTATACACCATTGCCAGACATCCTAATAAATTGATGTCTTACCCTTTCACCTTTTGCAGTTACACAGGCTCAGCACTCCTGGACTTGGGCGCAGATTGAATCTTAGTCAACAGTAGCTTTGTGGATAAATTCAAGCTGGCCACTAATCCTTTGTGGATTAAAAACATGGTCCTGGCTGATGAACACCACATTGCCGTGACAAAGGAAACTGCCCCTTTCTCTGTCATGCTTGAGAACCTCCAATCCATCATCCAAGGTCCTGTCATTGACTTCTCTAAATTTGACCTTGTACTGGGACTAGACTGGTTACGGAAAACAACCCCCACATGGGCTGGGCAACCTCTGTGTTGACCATCAAGTGTGAAGACGTCAACCACCAGATCTACCCCAACTCTGTGGATCAACTCCTATGTGACCACGTCTTTGTACGCATCACTGAGACTTTGGACAAGGAGGAAAACCTGAAGGCAATTGACTGGGACTCCTGTCAGTATGAAATCATACACTTCAAGGACCACCAGGATACCTCCATGCCTCAAGACCGCAACATTGTGGCCCGCCATCCAGAAATCTTTAAGGAAGCGTTACCCTGGCTACCCCCTGAGAAACACCTTCAACACTTTATACAACTCAAGGGGGCTGTACCCAAGGCACACCCCATTTACAGGCTGATCCCAAACAAGGACAACACCCTGCACGCCTATCTCAAAGAGGCACTAGAAAAAGGACTTATCTGCCCCTCACAGTCTCCCTTTGGGGCCGCCATATTTTTTGTGGCTAAAAAGGACAGTACCTTACGCCTGGTCACAGACTACCGCGCCTTAAACAAAGTCACCATTAAGAATTGTTACCCACTGCCACTGATTGACGACCTTTTTGACGCCTTGGGAGGAGCCACCATCTTCTCCAAGATTGACCTAACTGCAGGCTACAATCATATTTGTATCAAGGAGGAAGACATCCCCAAGACAGCCTTCTGCACTAAGTACAGTTCCTACAAATGCGTGGTACTCAACTTTGGCATGACCAATGCCCTGTCTACCTTTGTAACCTTCATGAACAAAGTGTTTGCGCCACACATAGGCAAAAATGCCCTAGTGTACCTGGACAATATTATTTTCTACAGCCCCTCAGTGGAACAGCACCACAAGGACCTGGAAGAGGTTTTTGCGACCTTGGCACAACACAAACTGTTGGCCAAAACCTCCAAATGCCAGTTCTTCTGGGAGCAACTACCCTTCTTGGGACACATAGTCTCAAAAGACGACATCAAACCCAACAGTCAAAAGATACAAGCCATCTGCAAGATGCCACATCCCAAGGACAAGTCAGAACTCCTCACCTTCTTGGGAATGGTGGCCTATGTACGACACTTCATACCCGACTGTGGCGTCTTGACCGCCCCCTTGTCCACCATAACAGGCGCCAAGTCTAAGTTTGTATGGACCCCCCAATGTGACCTCTGTTTTAGATGCCTCAAAGAAAAGCTCATGACAGCTCCCATCTTACAATACCCTAAACAAGACGGAGAATACCAGATGGAAACTGACGCCTCAGATGCATCCATTAGGAGAGTACTAAAAATTAAGAATAGTGATGGTGACTTCCTTCCTGTAGCCCACAAATCACGCAAACTGACAGATGGCAAGTGCTAATACCCTATCCACAACAAGGAACTGCTGGCCATTGTACACTGCCTAGTCAAATGGCGCTGTTACTTAGAACAGCAGGAAGAATTCACAGCACTAACCAATCACAAGTTGCTCATCAATTTCAAGACGTAAACAAATCTGTCACATTGCCAAGCGCAATGGATGGAAATCTTAGAAAGGTTTAACATGCTCATCCAATATAAGCCTAGGGCCAAACTTGCCCTGGCAGACGCCCTGTCCTGCCTGTATGTCTGCACTTCTAGGGGAGAGAATGGGCTCAACCCAGACTGGCCTCTCTTAGTGCTATGTACAAAAGACAAAGGATTCCTGCAGGCAAAACCAACATCACCAAAAAAACAGTCATCAATAATGAACATCTCTTTGCTGACGTATACAGGACTCTTCAGAGAAAAATGACAGATGGCACAACCATTCCCTACATTCCCACACATCAATGAGTCAACACCATTCTTTGCTACCACAGAGATCTTGGACATACTAAGAGCCAAAATCTATACAAATTCCTAAAGCATAAAGCCTGGTGGCTAACCTTATACCGCAATGTCCAGGAAGTGTTAGAACAGTGCAAGGTTTGCAAAAAGTTTGCTAAAAGCAAAACCCTGCCAAAGTCTGTACTCCCCATTTGGACCCAACTACCATTCAAAGTATGGGCTCTTGACATCATGGGCCCCATGCCAGGAAAGCACAACAACAAAAAATACATCATCACAGCCATCAACTTTGCAACAAGGTGGCCAGTAGCCCAAGCGGTGAAGGCACACACCAGCAACAACATACGACAATTTATTGGCAAAGAAATAATCAGCAGGTTCAGAAAGCCAGAACTCCTGATAACCAATGGAGGCAAGGAATTGACCTCCAAAGACACCAATGTATATCTCACCAAGAATGGGGTCAAACACACCGTCACAACACCATACTACCCACAGGCCAATGGACACTTAGAGCGGCTTAATAGTAGCCTCTTGCAAGCCCTAGCCAAACTCACCGCCAGGAGACTTG
Source organism: Entomophthora muscae (assembly GCA_014839935.2). NCBI lineage: Eukaryota > Fungi > Entomophthoromycota > Entomophthoromycetes > Entomophthorales > Entomophthoraceae > Entomophthora > Entomophthora muscae. The sequence goes on from QTSX02007192.1 coordinate 114,902, forward strand.
AAGACTGGTATAAGCAGCTACCAACTGCATTACTTGTGTGTCAAACCCAAGTGAACAGATCCACCAGAAAAAGCCCGTTTGAACTGGTATACAGCACACAGCCAAATAGCATTCAAGCATTGACAGGACCTAAGTTGGAAATTCCAAGTCAAGTCCCCCCTCACTTGGATCCTCAAGTAGTAGAGGCCAACAGCAAGCAAACAGCCAAAGAAAAGGAACACCTACAAAAGACATTTTTTACCATCCACAATAGACATGAAGTTGGGGACAAAGTTTGGGTCATGAATGTTGACAAGAGCAAACTAAAACCCAAGAAAGTAGGGCCAGCAATCATTCTTAAGGTAAACAACAATAACACTTACCTCATGCAAGGGCTTGGGAAACGCAAGCAAGACAAGACCCTACACCACAATTGCCTACAATCCTGCAAAGCAAGACAGAAGCAACAAGAAACTGCCCTGCCTGCCACCAAACAACAACTGATTCAATACAGTGCCCAGGCTCCTGACAACCTACCTGACAACCTGCCCCCAGAGGAGGCCAACCTTCAGCCAGGGTGTGTGTGTCAAAACCACAGGCTTGACCCGCCAGCAAAGTTCCAACCAAGCGGGTTTGTGACCCACAATCCAATTATCCCGTCACCCAAAGCCAGACTAGGAAGTCAACTCAAATTACCAAATCCAACAACATGAACAGATGATGATCCTTCACGGTGGATACCTCAATTTGGCGCTTGACTCATTATCAGGATCAAGCCATCTCCTTCTTCCATCCAGCCGTGTGATCTACATAATCATGTTCCTACTATCCATTGATTCACAATAGCTATATAATCACTATCTTGCAATAAAGATTATTATCTATCCTCTAAATATTTTTCCCCATGTAACTCTGCTAAAACAGCACAGTTACAACACTACAAAAGAGCATAAAGGCAACAATGTAAGATGATTCATAGGCAAAGAAATAATTGCCAAGTTTGGAAGACTCAAACTTCTAATTAAAGACAGAAAACCCAAAATTATCACCCATTACATTATTATTACCTTGTAAAATCCAACTGAAAAGTTTATAGAATTATTACCAATAGGTAAATATACAGGCTGTAAAATGCACTATGTATCAATATTTTTACTAAGCATTAATGGATCTCTAATATAAAAACAGTCCATTTTGATAAATTACAATGAAAAAGACCAAGTTTAAAATGTATTTTATTAAACTAAATACATTGAGTTATGCACATAATATCAAAATATCAAGAGTTGATGTCTAATTGTAATATTTTAATCCAATATTTACGTTTATTGTCTTTAATTTATTAATGATGATGAAAAATATGTATGTGCTGAACATAGTACTATAAAAATCAGTTTTTTGATGGAATTTGAACAATATGTCAACAATATATAACTTAATAAACAAATTAGAAGCACACCTTCAAAAGGTTGTTGAGATAGAACTAAATATCAGGGAAATAGTGACAGGGAAGCTGGGTAACAAGGGCCAGCCATTGATACAGTCAAAAGAAGATGCTCTGGATAAGTTGGGAAGTATTATAGATGAAAAGAATAAAGAAAAATTACTTAATCTACAGGGAACTATTTTATCAAGTCTAGAATTCAACAACACAGCCTACAATTCATGGGAGTTCTGGCAGGGGGCCAAAGAAAACAATAATAAGATCAAACTAATTGAAGGAACAGAAATTCAAAAGGTAATCAACACCAATGAAGAGGAAACCAACCAAATGGAAACATATAAAAATGAAACACACAAAAGAAGCAGAAGCACATCAAGAAATACAGAAGCTTTATCAAATGAAAATCAAGAGGAAGTACAAGTTGCTAGAAGAATAAGAAAAATTAAGCCTAAGGAAATTAATGAAGAGCATCCAACACTCATGAATTTCACCAATATGGCGCCTGTGGCTGAGGGGGCCACAGGGGAAACAATCAGTAAGTCTTTTTATGTTTAACTTATATTTATTTTAGTCATCACCAGGGATGGGGATGAGGTCGCAGAAGTGGCGGCTTTTACGCCAAGTTGGTTTTATGGGGTTACCAGTCACTGGTGGCCCCTATAAAATAAATAAATAAAAATCAAATAAATAAAATAGTTCAACAGAATATGAATATGTTTTTTAATAGTGAAGCTCAAGATAGGGAAAATCAACCAACTGCGGGGTGCTTGCCATGGATAAGGGAAGCATACAAACTAGGATCAACAATCAAAATCAAAGAAATGAATGAAATTTGCGGGGATATAAAACTGAACTTTGATGAATACATATATGAAAGCATTCAAAGGTTCCCCTTCACAAATATCAACAAATACAAAAAAAATTTAATAAAACTGGCTTTCAAATTGGAAATAAATATCTGAAATCTGCAATTTTTAATGGAATTTTTAAAGCTCTATCAAACAAAGTTGGGGATGCAGTCCTTGTGAATAATTTTAAGCCTTTATTGATATTGTTTGCCAAGGCCTGGGGGGCTGATACAAGTTGGGCGCCCCCAGAACCCTCTTTAAATTTAACCAAACATCCTATATTAATAGGTTAGTACAAACTTTCAAAAAATTGTGCATGTTCTCAGAAAAGTATACCTTGTAACAAATCCACGTCGCAGTGTACCTGGGAATCCTGCTCCACTGCATATTGAAAGCCAATGAGAAAAAATTAGAAGATGTACCTATACAGATTGACATATGCCGCGTAGCCCTCAACAGACAGAAGACACCACAGTGATACAGGACAGTCAAGCACGTCTTATATGAGCCATTTGCAATAGCAACACTATACGGGTACTATGTGCCCCCTGAAAAAAAATCTCCTAGTTGATTCTCTCACCTGATTGCCTTTTATAAGATGTTTGGCCACCACCGGGGTGCTGAGCACCACCCCTCTAGCAATTGGCGCCAGAGTCACCCACCACATACAGAAGAGTATGTGGTTCCAATTGGACGCATTAGCAGAAAATTTGATTTCAGGGTATAATTCCCCAGAATAATCACATTCCCCTTGCAATTTGCATTCCCCTAATAAATCATTTTCCCTTGCAACTTAAAACTTTTATTTTATTTTTTTATTTTTTTTAATTTTAAATATTAAAATTTTAATATTAAGATATTCACTGTTAAAATCTTTAATATTGACATATTTAATATCAAATATTTTGATATCAAATAAATCACAAAGTAATAAAATTGTTATATTTTGATTATTTAAACTTTAATATTTAACTTTTAAGATTTATAATTAATTTTTTTCTTTTAATATTTTAATTTTAATTTTAAATTTTAGTATGTAAATTTTAATATTAATATATCTAAGTTTATTAAAAGACATTAGTTATAGTTGCAAACACATCAAATAATAAAAATAAGTTAAAAATGTTTTTATTTACTAGCTTGTTGAGTAAGGGTTCATTTATCACAAAGATAAACATGGAGAATTGAATTTATCCACATCATGCGGCCCGCTCCACTATTGTTTCAAACAAATTATTGTTTAGAACTTGAATTACCTTTCCCTTGTGATATGATTTGATAAACATATTTGATATACTTGAACTGCGTCCTAAGTAAAAATTAGTAAGGAATACATAAAAATCATTGGTTGCCTTGTCATGTTGTTGCAACTGAACCAATGAGGGTCCAGTAATTGGAATTGGGGAAGACAACAGTCCAATAGGAAAGGATAGAATAATAAGAAGAATGTATTGTTTATTGTAGGATATTGTGATTAATATACTAAATGGGGAAGCCACAAGGCCACATGGGGGTGGCATAGTGGGGAGTTCCATGTAGGGTTTAGAGCCAAGGAATAACTAATGCGGGGATCAGCAGGTCAAATTTGCAATGCTCCTAATTAGGATAAAGTGCCCGCCATTTGACATTGCCTTCAGATTCATTCATAACGTTAGATACATCAAGGAGCAACTCATCAAATGCCCCCTGTGTATTGTAAGATACATTAGCAGGTGAGGTTCAAATCTCAGTTGCAACACCCCCCTGCTTGTTGTCAGACACCAGGACTGGAGTCTGCAGAAGGTCTGGGAAGGTCCACACAAACAACCTTTGTGTGGGGATGGCACAGCAGGGGCGCAAGCAATCATGGTGAAGTTTCTTGGTGTTTCCCTGGGCGTCCTCAAGTTGGTAGGTGTGGTTGTCATAGACAGCAACTACCTTGAAGGGCCCTAGGTGGTTGGGTTCTAATTTGGCAGAATTGGGATTGAGGGTGTAGACGGGGTCACCTATGGCGTATCTAGCTTTGAGGTGTTTTGTCCCTCCCTCAATCTGCTTGTGTTCAATTTCTTGGGCTTTGGCACGCCATTGGTATAGGGAGAGAGTTGGCACCAAGGGGGGCTTGTTGGGAACCTAGGACTGCAGTTTCCCCTGTTCAACCCCTGTCAGACCGTCAGGTGTTCCAAAGGCCAGGGTGTTAGGGCTGAACCCAGTGCCCCTGTTGATTCTTGCTCGCAGGATCAGTAGGGCAGTGGGAAGGTGTTCAGTCCACGCAGTGTTAGGATGCTATTGCAAGAGTTTGACAATCAGTTGAACCAGGGAGCTGTTTATCTGTTCCACACGTCTGTTGGCTTGCAGGTGGTAGGGGGTTGTGACTATATGTTGGAGCGCGTTTTTGACGCAGTATGCCTTCACAATGTGTCCAACAAGTTTGGGCCCACCATCTGTGATAAGACGCTTGGGTTGCCCAAAGCAAGCCACAATCTCTTTGCCAAAAAGCGGGTAACAGTGGTGGCAGTGTGGTTGGTTGTGGCCCAGGCCACTGGCCAACACATGAAGTAGTTGATAGCGGTGATAATATACTTCTTACCAAGTCTGTCTTTGGGGAGCAGTCCCACAATGTCAAGGGCTCACTGTTTGAAGGGTGCCATAGCCTTGATGGGTAGGACAGACTTAGGAGGTGCAGGTTTGGACATATTATTTTCACACAACACACACATCTCAAGGAGGTCCAAGATGTCTTGGTGCATGCACAGCCACCAGACCTTACATTTCATGATCTTGAAGAGGTTACGCCCTCTGATGTGACCCAAGGTTTGGTGGTAGTGCAAGATGGTGTCTCCTTGTTGTGTGATGGGAATATAAGGCGTCTTTTCACCTGTCTCTGCCCGGCAGCAGACGTTTCCAGCATCAATGGTGAACTGACTTTTGTTGTCCTTCAGCTTGGAGATGGTGACCAAGTTAAGGCCCTTGTAGCGGGTTGCCTCAGGGCGCAGGTAGAGCATGGGCCAGTCTGGGTCCAGACTGTCGTCCCCAGTGATGGACGCTACATAGAGTTGTGAAAGGGCGTCAGCTGTGACGAGTTCCTTTCCAGGCTTATATTTGATGTGTAATTGATAGGGGGATAGACATTCAACCCATCCTTCTTGGCAGCGTGTCAAATGGGACTGTGTGTTGAAGTACTGGAGTGACTTATGGTCCATCAGAACGCGGGGTGGGAAGGTCACACCTTCCAAGTAACAGCGCCACTTCTCAACACAGGGTGCAATGGCTGCCAGCTTTTTATCATGGATGGGATAACATTGTTCCGAGTCAGTAAGCTTCCTGGACTCATATGCTACAGGGAGGAAGACGCCATTGTCAGTTTCTACCCTTAGCACGCCCCCTATGGCCCTGTCAGAGGCGTCAGTCTCAAGTTTGTACTGACAGTTCCAATTGGGGAATTGCAATACAGGTGCAGTTGTAAGTCTTTGCTTCAACGTCTCAAAGGCTTGATCTCTGGCAGGGGTCCAATGGAAGCGCTGTTTAGTATTTAGGAGCTCAGTGAGGGATACAATTAGTTCTCCAGAATTAGGAATTAACTTGTGTACGTAGGCAACCATGCCCAAGAATGTTTGCACTTGGTCCACATCAGTGGGGGGCGGCATGCTAGTGATTGCCTTGATTTTGGCAGGATCAGGCTTTATTCCTTGGGCAGAGATGGTGTGCCCAAGAAATAGTAACTCCAACTTGAGGAACTCACATTTGGAGGGTTTAGCTTTTAGCTGGTTTTCTTGAAGGGTGTTGAGGACAGCACAGAGGTGTTGGAGATGTGTGGTTTGATCTTGACTGAAGACAATAATGTTGTCAAGGTACACAACCACACACTTCCCAATCATTTCCTCAAAGGCTTTGTTCATCAACATGGCAAAGGTGGAGGGAGCGTTAGTCATCCCAAAGTTCATGACACAACACTCAAACAACCTGTAGCGTGTGCAGAAGGCAGTTTTTGCCTTGTCCCCTGGGGCAATGCGGACCTGGTTGTACCCCACAGTGAGATCAATCTTGCTAAAGACCTTTGCGCCTGCAAGTGTATCAAACAGGTTTTCAATCAGCAGCAGGGGGTATTTTTTTAACTGTCACCTCATTTAGGGTGCAATAGTCTGTGACCAGGCAAAGAGACCCATCTTTATTAGCTACAAAGAAGACCGCTGCTCTGTATGGAGAGTGCGAGGGGCAAATGAATCCCTTATCAAGCGCGTCCACAAGGTGCTGGCAGAGGGTTTCATCTTCTTTTGGTGTGAGACAGTATAATGGTTGTGCTTTTGGTAACAATCCTTGAAGTTGTACAGCGTGCTGGATCTCCTGAGGTGGAGGTAGTTGTTTGAGTGTTTTACTGAATACGTCCTTGTACTCCTCAAGGAGTGCAGCTAGCGCTGGTGGTGGTGACGTTGACAAGGGAGGGACTGCAGATGGTTCTGCACAAATAACTTTGACTGAACATTGGTTAATGTCTAGTCTCCCCCCTTGAAATCTTATGAGCCTGTTTCTGTTATTCTGACAAACACAGTGTTATGTAGTAGTTTGTTCATTTCCATGGGGTAAATCTGAAAACCCACTCCATTTCTATTGAGGGTGATGACAGAGGTATCCCAGTCAATGTAAGGGTGGTTATGCCAGAGCCAGTTGAGGCCAGCAATTATGTTGTGGCTGAGGCCTGCCATGATTGGCCCAGAGAGCTTAACCTGGACGTTCCCCATTCTTACAGAGAAGGGTACCATCTTGTGGGTGATGGCAATTCTTCAGGAATCAGCTACATGTACTGCTTTGAATCTGCTGGGTACTTGGACTAATTGTTGGGAGTTAGCAAACACCTGATCTACCATGGTGTGATCAGCCCCGGTATCTACCAGTAACTTGTGGGTGTTCCCACAGAAACAGAAGGGATAGGACAAGCGTGTTACTTTATTTGCAGAATGAGCGGCTTGCAACACGGGGTTGTTGCTATGGACCTGAAAAACGTCTAGGGTTTTGACCTCATGAAGATTGTAGTTGCCGGAGTTCTTTGCAAGCAAGGGCTGAGAAGGCGGGTCAGTCAGGGTTGTAAGGCCTCTTGTTGTTACAACCCCCAGGCTTTTCCCTGGTCCTTGATTAGCGCTAGCTGGAGCTCCCCGTTGCGGGGGCGCTTAGCTGCACTTTCCTGCTGGCGCAGTTGGCAACGGCCCACTTGACCTTGGCCATTATTAGGTGCAGGACGTTGTTGGGGTGGAGTCTTGTTGGTGCAGCGGAAGCCCATTGAAGCCTGGTTACTGGTCTCTACAATGGCTTTATAGCAGTTGTCAATAGAGGTGCAGCGGCCAACGGGAACCCACTTGCAAATATGGGGTTTTAACCCATTAACAATGAGAGTGAGCAACATGGCGTTCCCATCAGTCACTGCTTTGGGGGCGGCAGCAAGGGCTTGTTGCCACGCAGCAAGATACTCAGGGATGGAACCAGTCTGCTTGATGGCTAAGAGGGGAGTCCCCAAGATAATGGGAGAGAAGGTTTCACTATATTGGGACTTGGCGGTGTCTCAAAAGGTTGCCCAGGTGACCTCAAACTCCTGGCTGGCCCAGTTGGTGAACCACATGGCAGCGGGCCCTGTAAGGCAGCCAGATGCAGTGGCAACCCACATGGACTCAGGAACCTGACAGATATGAAGGCGCGTTTTGGTGGACTGGAGCCAATTGACAATGTCAGCTCCTTTGACACTGCCAGTGAAGGACTCTAGTTGGAGGTTGAGCATACATTGCAACAGATCTGACTGTGGCGGGGTGACACTAGCATCACGCTGCCCAAGGCGGAGCCAATTGTATACACTGGTAAGAACTAGCTGATCTTGATAGATGACATAACCTTTGGGGATGTCCCCCTTGGGGATTGGAAGGAACATCTCTTGTTGTGGAGTAGCCATGCGGCCCATACTCTGTCCTTTCTTGGGGGGAATTTTGTTTTTGAAATAGGTCAGAACCTACTTCTGCTACCACTGTTGCAAATGAACCAATGAGGGTCCAGTACTTGGAATTGGGGAAGACAACAGTCCAATAGGAAAGGTAGAATAATAAGAATAAGGTATCATTTATTGAGGGATATTGTGATTAATATACTAAATGGGGAAGCCACAAGGCCACAAGGGGGTGGCATAGTGGGGAGTTCCATGTAGGGTTTGGAGCCAAGGAATAACTCATGCAGGGATCAGCAGATCAAATTTGCAATGCTCCTAATTAGGATGAAGTGCCTGCCATTTGACATTGCCTTCAGATTCATTCATAACGTTAGATACATCAAGGGGCAACTCATTGAGCGCCCCCTGTGTATTTTAAGATACATTAGCAGGCAAGGTTCAAATCTCAGTTGCAACAGTGTGGCTATAGTAGTACTGAAATAACAAGGATCAGATGATGACACGCAAGGTCTGATTTGTGGCTTAAAAAAGCCAAAGTACCATCAACAATTAACAATTATTTAAATAAAATAATTCTATTTTTATCTTTTTTTAATTTATTCATTTGTTAGCGCAACAGTCAATATAATATTTAATGCATTATAATAAAAATATATTCTTTATACCTAGTATAGTAAATTTAACTTACCTTTTCTATGTATTCTTATATGTCTATAATACAATCAAAATATCACATTATTATATACAAATAATAATTTTTAAGACCTAATAAAAAAATAAATAAAAATAAAAACAAATTAAACCCAGAGAGCCCATTTATCTGATTGGCTTGGAGGCCAGGGCTTTTGGAAGGAAGGATTCTGAGTGCTCATAGAAAGCTGCCACCACATTGGGTGGCATCACAAATTGGCTGACCTCAAGAATATTGAATAGGTCCTCAGTGTCCTGAGGAAGGCCTTGTTTCATCTTATTCTTGATCCAACCAAACACCTCCTCAATTGGATTCAGGAATGGATAATATGGCAGGAGGAAGAGAAGTCTCATTGGACAATCAGCAAGGCGGAGGCTGGAGGAGTGGCTATTCTTGTCAATGGGGGGAACTTGAACACAACCAGATCCACTTTGTGGAGCCCAACATTATCAAGCACAACAACATTGGTTGTGCTGCTATAATTTATCTGAAGTTACTCCTTGAAAGCTCAGAGAAAATTGAGAAAGGTCCTGCTGTTATGGGAGCCTTTAATCATCTGGTATTGATCTAACCTGCAAGGACCAAGAAGCGCAAACCTTGAATAGGTCTGGGAACAGACAGCTGCACAATGGGCTACGCCGTCCTTGGACCCCTTCTTGACTCACCCATGCCTGGACCTGAGTGAGGAGGGAAACAACAATTCATTGATATAGAAGAACTGGACATTTCCAGTCTCCTTTAGTGCCAGATATGTCTTGGCATAAATGCGTCAATCCTCAATGGTCTTTTCACTGTTCCTATTGTATGGAGAAACTCCGAGCACCTTCCACAAGAAGCCCAAATTAACCATAGTTTTGTAGAAAAGGGTTTTGGAAACAGAAAGTCCAAACTCTGTGGTGAGAATTGATTGGACAGCAAGTGTGTCCAGGTGGCAATCCCTGGCTACCCACTTCTTGGTTGCGTCAATGTGTACGGGCTGAAGGAGTTTTGGCTGTCTTTTTGCTTTGGTGGATTTGGCAATTTGCCCGGTATTGCCATACTTGGTGTTGATGTTGGCAATGTACCTGGCTGTGACACCAAATCAGGACACAATATCCCAAGCCGCCATTCCCCCGTTCAAGCAGTTGAGGAGAGCTTTACGCTCACTATCCGTCAACCAACGCCGGCCCTTGGCAGGTACCACGGCGTCCTGGCTACCAGGCTCAACACAGGGGATGGGGGCCTTCATGTAGAAGGTGGGATCACGCTTGATTGCGCTGGCGCCGTCAATGGTGGCATATGGCACAGGCACAGGTGGCTCATCAGTTGTGGCCAATGGCTCATAGGTGGTGTCAAAGACACAGGGGCAGGAAGTAGCAACTCTTGGGTCAAGAGTGCGGGGCTGGGTGACAACTGGGTATACAGTGGAAGTGTAAGTAACCTCAGTGTTCCCAGTGACCTTTGTGTATGAGACTTTGATTGCAGGCCTTGAGAGCAGCTTCTGTCTTGGATTGAGGCTACTGTTCCTGGCTTGAGATGCAGGAGGTGGTTGGCTGGCAATGACACCTTGGGAGGCCTGTGTATTGGCATGACTCCCCTTGAGTTGGGTTCTGGGTCTGTTCTTGGACCCTCTGGGACACCCTTGTGGACGGGCTGCCCCGCAGGCTGGTGCAGGAGCTGGTTGAGAATGCAATTGACAATCCATAAAAATAAAACAAAAAATATATTTTAGATTAAATATGTATTTATTTGGAGTTATTGGTTTAGTTGTGGGAAGTTGTTTTCTCTTGAGTTAGCCTTGAATAGTAGCAAAGTTTCTATATCTGTGATTTGAAGTGAATAATACTTTATACTTTCCAGGTTTGGATGATTTTAAAGTTTAATAACTTCTTATGTCTAATTATGGTTATCAAGATTGAATTTTTAGTTTGATTTTTAGTTGTGGTGGAGCTTCTTGATTTGGCTTGGTGTTTCCTAGTGTGCTTAGTGTACATTAAATTTGGATTCCAGTTCCCACAATTAATATCTGAGTTTACTAGTGGCATTCAAAAGTGATTTGAAATTTGGTTCTTGGATTTGACAATCCCGCAATTTCAAAAAACATAGTAAACTTAATGAAAATGGTTGATGGATTTGAACGCTTCAAATCTGATTCCAGTTAATTCATTTTGTCTATTGGAAATATGCAGCTTGACTTGAACTTTTCAAAGTGTCTACGAGTTCCTGCATTTTTAAAAATTCAAATAAAAATACAAAGAATTCAATTTAATTAAAAAAGGCTATCCCGCAAAAGTGATTTGAAATTTGGACCAAGGATTTGACAATCCCGCATTTTTACGTTCAGGTTCTGAATTTACAGTATATTAGTCAGTTTAGAGCGCATGAACTCAGTCTAATAATAAAATTAAAGTGGATCCAAATATATTGTAATTTAATATAAATTCCTTATATTTTGATTTTGTTTTCAAACTGAGTTAATGCGTTCTAAACTGACAAATATACATTTATCTCAACAGGTTTGAAAACTACTGTATTTGAAAATCATTTTAGTGCTCTTGGGAAGATTTTTTATTTGGCAGCTTTCAAAATTTAAACTTTCAGAATGTAACATCCACCATTTCAAAAATTCTCAAAATTGTATTTTTATTGTAAGTTGGTTGATTTTTTTGGGTTAAATAATTGTTCTTAATGTTAAAAGATTATTTAACTTTAATTTTGAAGTTTTAAGTAAAATTGCAAAAAAATTAAGCTAAAATAATTTTGGGATAGTTGACATGAAGGATGTTAAATCCTGACAGTTGCCTGTTTTTATGTTCTTTTTATCTGAATTAAAGATGAATTTAAGAACTTTTCATCTGGGTTAAGATTAAAAAATTTAAACATGGACTCCTAAGCCCCTATTCTTCTAAAAACTTCTTGTACCACTCTGTTGCAACCAAGTTTCCAGACTTGCCTGCCAATGTATCTTATGATACACAGGGGGCTCTCAATGAGTTGCCCCTTGACGTATCTAACGCCGTGAATCAATCTGATGGCAATGTCAAATTGTGGGAACTTTCTCCTAATTAGGAGCACTACTATTTTGACCTGCTGATCCCTGCACAAATTATTCCTTGGCTTCAAACCTTACATGGAACACCCCACTATGCCACCCCCTTGTGGTCTTGTGGCTTTCCCATATATTATTTTAATCACAATATTCTACCTTAAACAATAACTTATTCTATTTATTCTTGTTGTGTTCTGAGGCACAGCACAGACACACAACGGGGAATCCTAACCTTAGGATTGGATTTGTACTAAGTCTCAGTTAGATGGCAGGGAAGGCTATGCAATTACCTTGTGGCTCTGGATGAATAGTCTCTACTAGTTGTGGCTAGAGAGAGGTGCCAAAGTACTTGAAGACACAATGACAAAAATGTGAATATAACTTAATTTTATTGGTGAATAGAAAATGAAATATATACTGTGTAGCTTTACCACAAAACAGTACATGAACGGTAGGATCACTTGCCACAAGCATGAGTGGGGCAAGAAAGCTTCAGGAAATCAGAAAACAGAACATTTGAATTACTTAGTTTAGAAAAGACTCATTTTAAGGGGCAAAAGCAAAAGATAGAGATTCATCCTCAAAATAACCCATCAAAGGCAAAATCTAAACACGGTGAATGGCGGCATTCATAACAATTCTCATCCTTTCTATTGGAATGTCGTCTTCCCCAATTCAAATACTGAACTCCCATTGGTTCAGTTGCAACAGTGGTAGCAGCAGTAAGTTCACAGCCTATCCAAAAGAAAAATACCCCCAAGAAAGGACAGAGTACGGGCCATATGGCTACTCCCCATCAAGAAACATTTTTGCCAATCCCTGAGGGGAGACATCCCTAACAGTTACATCATTTATCAAGACCAGCTGTTTTTTTAAGTGTGTATAATTAACTCCGCCTTGGACAGCGTGACACCAGCGTCACCCTGCCCCAGTCAAACCTTTCACAACACATGCTCAACCTCCAGTTGGAATCCTTTGCGGGTGGGGTCAAAGGAGCTGACATTGTCAGTTGGCTCCACTCCACCAAAAACTGCCTCTGTATCTGTCAAGTACCTGAACCCAAGTGGGTTGCCATTGTGTCTGGGCACCTCTTGGGGCCCGCCGCTGTGTGCTTTACCAACTGAGCCAGCTAAGAAATTGATGTCACCTAGGTGTTGTTCAGGGACACCACAAAGTCCTACTATAGCAAAACCTTCTTGCCTATAGTGGTGGGAACTCCCCTTGTAAATTCACTGCCACCCCTGGCATTGGATTGTAAAATCTTCCCCTGCCGCTCCAAGAAAGGTCCCAAAACCCCAGCCAAACCCCTTAATTCTTTAGAGGATTTGGCACATACAGTTGACGAGAGGTTTGTGTTGGCCTACCCTGAAGATGTGTTGCCTTTGACTGCCCCTTCCTGGGAAGAAACACTGGTCAATTTGGACTTCCTGTTGGCTTGGTGTTGTCCACATTTAAAAACTATAAGAACCAACAAATAAAAAGTGGCCACATCAACAACCAGCAACTCAAGTGAACCTCAAATACATGAGACCCCTTCTAGCTAATCCAATGGGCCTGTGGAAATTGGGTTGAAACACTCCAGTCCCCCTGGCCCTGCCTCACAAAAATTCTCCCCCGGCCAATCAGATCTAGCACAAAATCATGTGACCAAAACCCCCTTTTAACACAGCAAAGGGACCCCAAGTCCCCTGCTTGTCTATTTTCCAATTAGATAAAGTTTGGTTTTTGATTAAAATTCTTTGAAATTTTTCTATTAGTGGAGTCCCAGCTTGGAGTCTCCCTAGTTTAAAATTATTGAAGTGTTAGTAGTTGTTTCTAGGCTTACCTTAAGGCAGCCTGGTTCAAACCTGTCCTCTTCTCTGGCTTACTTCAAAGAAGCTCAAGTGTATAATCCCTTTTGGTTTTTGCTTTGGTATACAGAATACAACTTGAAACTAGATTTTACTTTAAAATCCAATATAAACTCTATTCTTACTTTGAGTTTTACTTTAATTTTCTTGTTTTAAACCCACTTTTCATATACGCTTTTGTTCCTGGTGCCCGCAACTTCCTCCAAGGCTCCTAGACCTGTTCTGCTGTTGCTTTTCACTACCAGCTTGTGGTTGCCCCTACTGGGCCCAAATTTACCAAATTTTATTATGAAAATCATACCACTCTTCTCAGAATTTCCTGGAGAACACAACCATGATACTTCCAGTTATCAAATTTGTTGTATTTTCTTTGGGTCCCTTTTTCCTTTTCCTGTGGTTGACTTCTCCCAACCTATGATCTAGACTCTCCTCTTCAGTGCAACTCTTGAGTGAAGACCCCCTAGCCTGTTGAGCCTTCCCAGCAACCTCTTCCACTCTGGAGAGGCTGTGGTGAAGAGCTTGACCTGTGATGACCTGGATTAGGGTGAGAATGTCTATGCCTCTCTTGCTCCTGTGGGTGAAGAGGTGCCAATGACCTTCTTTCCTGACCTGGAGAAGAGCAGCTCAGAGCCCTTGCGCGCCCCCGTGATGCCCCCTCCCACCCCTACTTGTATGCCCTGGTTGCTCACAGGCATGGCGCTGATGGCACTGAATGCATATTTGCCTCAGGTGTCATCTGTGTCCTCCCTGTGGTACCCCCTTTGAGCGGCTGTTCCAGTTCTCTACTGGGCTACATCCTGGTGGTTTGTTTTGCCCAGATGGGAGCCAAACTTAGTTAGTTTAGCCCCCCTCTCTCACACCCCTCCTGGTCATTAAGCAGACCTGGTATGTTCCTGAATATCTTGCCACCTGACAGCAAGCTCTTGCTGCTGCCCCCAAAGCCGTGACCAATGGAAACACCATGCTTCTGACCTTGATAGTCAATGAGCTCAAGCCTCATATCTGTAAGTGGGTCCTGTTGATTGTTTTACCTCCATTGATGACTAATACAAGGCCATTGTGGAGGCCAACAATCAGGCTTTGATGGATTTCTGCCGCAAAAATAATGATCCACCTCAACCTTGTTCAACATCTGCCAGTGACCACAACCAGGTAGGACGCCATCAGTCCCGCCAGCAGGAAAATAGGATTAAACACCCCTCAAGAGGAGCTTCAGCTAGCACAAATTGAGGACCAGGGAAAAGCCTGGGGGTTGTAGTTACAAGAGGTTCTACAACCTCACTTGATCCTCACTCTCAATTCCTCCTTGCAAAAAATCCCTGAAACTACAGTGTACACAAAGTTGAAACCCTTGACGTCTTCCAGGTTCATATCAACAACCCTGTGCTTCAAGCAAACTAATCTCCAAATAAAGAAACCCACTTGGCTTATCCCTTCCGTTTTTGTGGGAATACCCACAAACTATTGATAGATAATGGGGCCAACCACACTATGGTTGACCAGGCGTTTGCTGATTCTCAACAATTAGACTGAGTGCCAAGCAGATTCAAGGCAGTACAAGTAGCTGACTCTCATAGAGTGGCAACTACCCATGAGACAGTACTCTTCTCTGTGAAGATGGGGAACATCTAGGTTAAGCTCTCTGGGCCAATCATGGCAGGGCTCAGCCACAACATAATTGCTGGCCTTGACTGACTTTGTCATAATTGTCCCTACATTGACTGGGACACGTCTGTAATCACCCTCAATATAAATGGGGTGGGTTTTCAGATCTATCCTGTCAAAATGAGCAAGTTACTTCACAATACTGTTTTTTTTCAGAATCACAGAAACAGTTTGTACAATTTCAAGGGGGAAAACTAGAATTTAACCAATTCTCAGTCAAAGTTATCTGTGCTGAACCCTCTGCTGCCCCTCACTTGACCACTGTACCTCCATCAGCACTTGCCGCACTCCTCAAGGAATATAAGGATGTCTTCAGTGAAACACTGGACCAACTAACTCCCCCTCAAGAGATCCAGCATGCTGTACAACTACAAGGGTTGCTCCCTAAAGCATGTCCCTTATATTGTCTTACACCAAAAGAAGATGATTCTCTGCCAGCACCTTGTAGACGCACTTGACAAGGGCTTCATCTGCCCCTTGCTCTCTCCATATGGAGCTGCTGTCTTTTTTATAGCCAAGAAGAATGGGTATCTTTGTCTGGTCACAGACTCTTGCGCCTTAAATGAGGTGACTGTTAAAAACAAGTACCCCCTGCTGCTAATTGACAACCTGTTTGACACACTCGCGGGTGAGAAGGTCTTTAGCAATATTGATTTCACTGAAGGGTACAACTAAGTCCTCATTGCACCAGGGGATGAGGCAAAAACTGCCTTCTGCTCACGCTACAGGTTGTTTGAGTGTCGGGTCATGAACTTTGGAATGACCAACTCTTCTTCCAACTTTGCCATATTGATGAACAAAGCATTTGAGAAATTGATTGGGAAATGCGTTATTGTGTACCTTAAAAACATTGTTGTCTTCAGTCAGGATCAAATCACACACCTCCAATCCCTCCATGCTGTCCTTGACACCCTTTGAAAAAATAAGCTAAAAGCTATCCCTCCAAATGTGAGTTCCTCAAGTCAGAGCTACTGTTCCTTGGGGACATCATCTCTGCCCTAGGGATAAAGCCTGACCCTGCCAAAATCAAGGCAATCACCAGCATGCTGCCCCCACTGATGTGGGCCAGGTGTAGACATTCCTAGGCATGATTGCCTATGTACACAAGTTAATTCCTAATTCTGGAGAACTAATTGTATCCCTCACTGAGCTCCTAAATACTAAACAGCGCTTCCATTGGACCCCTGCCAGAGATCAAGCCTTTGAGACGTTGAAGCAAAGACTTACAACTGCACCTGTATTGCAATTCCCCAATTGGAACTGTCAGTACAAACTTGAGACTGATGCCTCTGACAGAGCCATAGGGGGCGTGCTACAGGTAGAAAATGACAGGGGCGTCTTACTCCCTGTGACATATGAGTCCAGGAAGCTCACAGACTCAAAACAATGTTACCCCATACATGATAAAGAATTAGCAGCAATTGTGCACTGTGTTGAGAAATGGCGCTGTTACCTGGAAGGGACTACCTTTCCACCCCGCGTCCTGACAGATCACAAGTCACTCCAGTACTTTAACACACAGTCCCACTTGACACGCCGCCAAGCAGGCTGGGTTGAGCGTCTATCCCCCTATCAGTTGCGCATTGAGTAAAAGTCTGGGAAGGAACTTGTCACAGCTGACACCCTTCAAGGCTCTACGTAGTGTCCATCACTGGGGACAGAGGCTTGAATCCAGATTGGCCAGTGCTGTACCTCTGTCCTGAAGCAACTTGTTACAAATGCCTTAACTTGGTAACCATCTCCAAGCTGAAGGACAACAAAAGTCAGTTCACCACAGATGCTGGCAACGTCTGCTGCCGGGCAGAGACAGGTGAGAAGACAATTTACATCCCCACCAATCAATGAGGTGACACCATACTGCATTACCACCAAGCCCTGGGTCACATCAGCAGACATGACCTCTTTGAGATCATGAAACAAAAGGTTTGGTGGCCGCATATGCATCAAGACATCTTGGATCTCCTCAAAACATGTGTGCTGTGCCAAAAGAATACATCTAAACCTGCACCCCCAAAGTCTGTCTTGCCCATCAAAGCAATGGAACCCTTCAAACAGTGAGCCCTTGACATTATGGGGCCCCTCCCTGAAGACAGACTGGGAAAGAAATACATCATAACTGCCATTGACTACTTCAACTGTTGGTCAGTAGCCTGGGCAACAACAAACCACACCGCCACCACCATCACCCTCTTTATTAGCAAAGAAATTGTGGCCCACTTTGGGTGGCCCAAACACCTCATCACAGATGGTGGCCCTAAACTTGTTGGGCATGTCATGAAGGCGTACTCCACCAAGAATGTACTCCAACAGATAGTCACAACCCCATATCATCCACAAGCCAATAGTTGCCTGGAGCAGTTAAATGGCTCACTGGTTCAATTGATTGCCAAGCTCTCACAGGAAAACCCCAATACCGCATGGACTGAACTTCTGCCTACCACTCTACTTATTTTTTGAGCAAGGATTAACAGAGGCACCAAGTTCAGCCCCAGCACCCTGGCCTTTGGAACACCTAACAGTCTGACAGGAGTTGAACAGGGGAAGTTACAGTCTACAGTTCCTGGAATACCCTTGTTGACAACGCCATCCATGAACCAACAGAGTGCCAAGGCCTGAGAAATTGAACACAAAAAAATTGAAGGAGGAACAAAGCACCTTGAGGCCAGATACACTGTAGGTGATCCCATTTACACCCTCAATCCCAATTCTGCCAGGTTAGAACCCAACTACCTAGGGCCCTTCAAGATAGCCACGGTCTACGACAATCACAACTATCAATTTGAAGATGCCCAAAGGAGCACCAAGAAGCTTCACCACAATTGCTTGCGCCTCTGCTGTACCATTCCCACACAAAGGTGGTTTATGCGGACCTTCCCAGATCTTCTGCAGACTCCAATCCTGGTGTCTGACAACAAGCAGGGGGCAAGGGGGGTGTTGAAACCAAGTTTCCAGACTTGCCTGCCAATGTATCTTATGATACACAGGGGGCGCTCAATGAGTTTACCCTTGACATATATAGCGTTATGAATCAATCTGATGGCAATGTCAAATTGCAGGCAATTTCTCCTAATTAGGAGCGCTACCAATTTGACCTGCTGATCACTGCACAATTTATTACTTGGCTTCAAACCTTACATGGAACATTCCACCCCATTGTGGCCTTGTAGCTTTCCCCATATAGTATATTAATCACAATATTCTACAATAAACAATACCTTATTCTATTCATTCTTGTCCTTTCTATTGAACTGTTGCCTTACCCAATTCAAATACTGAACTCCCATTGGTTCAGTTGCAACAACTCTTAAAGAGAAGAAGCAACCTTTAACAACCCAAATTTACCCTTATTGTAGCAGTCCCAACTGATATAGATATTATTTTTATAATACACCACCTTAATTAGAAAACTCTAATTCACAAGACTCAAAGTAAACAACAGCAGAAGCAAAAGTAACCACTTTTCTATGATTTTAAGGCTGTAAAAAATTTATCTAATAATGTAATGGCCAAGATTCTAGCTTAAACAAATGCCAAGTTGGTGTGACAAGCAATATATACTACTCATCAATGGAGATACTGGTTTTCATCTAAATATTCTAACTCACATTGTTTAAATAGAAGCAGTTACTTTCATATGAATATATAGATAATTCTTTTGTAACTGTGTTGTATTAGCAGAGTTACACAGGAAAATATTTGGAACTAGATAATGCCTTTATTAGAATATGTGATATCATATTGCTGTGGTGAATCATTTTAAAAAGAACAAGATTGTGTGATCAATCACTTGGATTTGACAAGGGGGTGGATTGGTCCTGTCAATAAATTAAGCTCTAAATTGAGTGCACTCCTGGGTTTTGGATTAAGGTTGATTAAAGTTTCTTTATTTGAAAAATTGAGTTGACTTGCACGTTTGGCTATGCGTAGGGCTGTGGCAGGTCTGAAACAGTGGCTGATTTATAAAAAAGAAGCCAAATGTTTAAGATCCAGAAACAATTCTGGAAAATTGTTTTGACTACAGTTTTTCTGGAATTTTTAACATACACATCCACAGACAGATGTTTTTTTGCATTTTTTAAAGTAATTTTTAAATTTTAAATACTAAAATTACCTGAGTTTGAATTAAATTCTAAATCAAAACAAAAATTTAATAAAATATTTATATATATCTTATCTGGAAATAAGAAAGTCATCTGCCATCATTTTTTCTCTCTTGAATTTCGGATTCCCTGACACAAGGAAATCCTAAAAACAAAAAGGAGACAGCTTGGATGCAACAATTACGGCAAGTGCTGTAATTATTGTGTTTTTAATCTGCCATATCCCTAGCTATGAGTGTCAGGATAGTTAGTTTGAGAGGCAATGTGTTGTTTGTGCAAAGCCTTATCAGGGGTTGACCCTGCAGTTTCAACAATACCAAAGTTCAAATTGCAAAAATTGATTTTACAGAAGTGAACTTGGCAGCCAAAAACAATACACTTATTAATATAAAAGTATAAGCTTTAAAAACTTTAAAAAGACCAAAAAGACCCCAAGAAGCTTATTTCTGCAATAAAATTATAGGCTAGATAATAGAAATGCTTAAATTAGTTGTTTTTTAAAGAAACTTTTTTACTTTTAAAAGTAAAATTACACTAGAATTTATATGAAGATTTATTCAATAAGTCATAGAATATGAATATAGACAAAAACTACTTTAAAACATATTTATATAATAAGTTAGTGTTGCAACCAAGATTACTTCCCACCTGCTAACATATCTCACAATACACAGGGAGAACTCAAAGGGACACCCATAAAATAAATAACAGCAAAAATAATCTTTTGGGGAATATCAAATTACAGGAATTATCTTCAAATTAGGAGCAATGTAAATTTGACATGCTAATCCTTGCTTAAGATATTCCCAGCCCAAAACCTTATACCAAACCTGCCACAGTGCCACCCCCTGATGGATCTGTGGATTCTTGATATATTATATAATCATGTTATTCTATAAATAAACATTATTTTCTTCCTCTTTTTGTCTTTTCTATTGAAATGTTGTCTTCCCCAATCTAAATACTGATATAAAATTGGTACAGTTGCAACATTTTTCATTATCCCAGCATAAAAATAAAAGAAAGTTAAAAACAATACAAAAATTTATCTGTATTAGAGAAATCATGTAATATTATAAGATGTGTTACTCAGTTGGAAGAGTTATAGGGGAGAAAAGAGTTTTTGTGATATTTAAAAGCTTTTGACATCCTTGGTGCTCTTGGAAACAATTTGATGCCCATCTAGAAACTCCTGGTAGAGAGTTTTATTGGTTGCCTGTTCAACTTTAAGGTTGTTGATCAGGATATTAAACCTAGGGTTCTTCCCCCCAACAAAGTTAGAAAGCTAATTGTACCAGCTTTCCAGGGAAAAAGTGATCTTCATGCTTTTATTATTAAAAAACCTGAGCTGGTTACATTAAATTATTTTTCTTCATACCATGGCATATGCTCTAAAGTTTGCTAATCTATTGTTATTTGAAGTAATCAACAAGTAGTAAAAATATAGCTTTATTATCCTCCATATACTTAATCTTTTTAAACTCCTTAGAAATATTACTGAAGTCCTCCTTTCTTCCCAATGAAATGGTAGAAAAAGAGTTAAATTCCACATTGGGCTCCTGAGAGGTGTATATGTTAATCAGTCTATTGAGCTCAGTGAAGCTCTAAAGCTTCCTTCTAAGGCATTGTCTAAAGTAAAAAAGCGGCCATTCAGACTGCTATTTAGTTTTTTAAAAGCTTTGGATTGAAAAGCCTCAAAGGCGACAAGGAGGCGGGTATGATAAGACTCTGATATCTCCTCATTATCAGTCTGGCTAGAGATTTTTTTTTCTTCTACTTGAGGAGGGAACTAGGGGTATTGATGGGGGAAGGAGACCAAAATTTCCCTTTAGTATATCCAAAGTGTCACATTCCAGAATGTATTAGCCAAAATATAGTCTGTTTATGTTAAGGGCAATAAAACAATTTCCCAATCACCCACTTGTTTTGCCGCGTGTGCCATTCTATGCCTGTAAACTCGTTAAATTGACTCTAAAAACAATATTTAAATTGAGGGTTTATTGCAAATAGAGCTTGGCATTCACTTCTGAGGCTAATAATAGCTTTATAGCATTTTAAAGCCACTTAATTCCATTTAGAAAGCCGCAAGAAACATATTATTTTTACGCCCAGGAATTTTCCCATGCCACTTATCCAATGCCTTCATATGGCAAGTCCTTCTTTTGGAGCCTCTTTCCCTTGACAATAATCCCCCTGCCCCCACTATATAACCTTATAACATATCAAATAAAGAACCAGTTTTGTCTTTTTATTTTTCTGTCTTGATCAAGGCTGTCACTATACCAACTACAGGTATAGTATTAGGAAAAAGAGTATTAGACTAACTATTTGTAGAATTATTGCCACTAATAGCCATATTTTACAGCACAAGGCATGAGTACAATCATCTAATTTTGATCTGATATCAGAAGGTACATCATTGGGAGAAACTTATCACCATACTTCCCATGAATGTACCAGAGTTAGGAGAATATCTTAGGGCATGATGAGAAGGTCTCACCAGCCAATCAGATATCAGCTGCCATCAATCTCTTTAGGTTCTCATGAGAGGCATAGTATATTGTCCTTTTATGCTCATCAGGACCATCATAATATAAGAGAAATTGCTCATAATTGAAGGTGACTCTGAACCTATTTGGAATATTCAGTTCTAGGATAGAGGTAGCACTTCTTTCCACATTGTTAGACTTGCAGTGGCTGTCACTCACATACTTTTGAAGGAATCCAAAATCACCAAAAGCTATATTCTTAAAGCTGGTCAAGTTATTAAGGGCTCTGATTAATATCTCCTGAGAGGTAAAGCCCCTTTTAAAAGGCTGCATCTGGAGCATGTACCAATTTATCAGGAGCTGGTAAGCCCCAGTTGGCTCCATTCCAGTGTGCTGATTGTTCAACTTATTGAACTGGGTGAAGACAGTGGTAGTACGGTGTGTGGGGTAGGAAGGCCTGTGAAGGATCCAGGTCCAACCAGTTCAACTTACCATTATCCTGTCCTTGCTGACTCTTATTGCCGTAACCTTCCTGTGACAAAGATTCAAGGAGTTTTGCCTCCAGGGAGGAAATTTCAAGGGACAACACTTTGTTGCCATTCCACCAACAAGCCATGATCTTGACACTCTTTTCCTCTCTTGCCTTTAAAGCCACTATCTCACAATTTGCGCTGGCTTTCACTTGTTGTAAAATTTTGTCAAATCCCACTAACAGGTTCCTCAAATCCCACATGTAGATTTAATTTCCTAGAGGGGGAGATTCTTCTTTTGCAAAGTAATTAGTGTATAATTCATTAAACACAGCTTTTACTTTTACAAAATACTCCTGGGGAACAGTCTTTGTCACCTCCAGCTTTCCCAAGCTTCCTCCAGAGAATTTTTAGGAAATTCTTTCCTGGCAGCAGCAGTTTCTAAACAAAGTACTCCAAATTTTGCTCTTCTGAACGTTAGCAAAGAAGACATAATAATTTAAAAAGTAATTGAGAGGAAAGCGTCAAAATCAATAATATATTTATTAAAATTTAGCTGTTTTTGCTTATGTACCATTTGGGGCATATTTAGCTGAAAACCCCTCTGGTTCCTGAACCAACCTATTGTTGCAACCAAGTTTCCAGACTTGCCTGCTAGCATATCTTACAATACACAGGGGGCTCTCAATGAGTCGCCCCTTGACGTATCTAACAAAATGAATTAATCTGATGGCAGTATTGAATGGCGGGTACATCATCCTAATTAGGAGTGCTACCAATTTTACTTGCTGATCCCCGCACAAGTTATTCCTTGGCTTTGAACCTTACATGGAACTTCCCACTATGCCACCCCCTTGTGGCCTTGTGGCTTTCCCCATATGGTATATTAATCACAATATCCTATAATAAACAATACCTTATTCTTATTATTCTGTCCTTTCTATTGGACTGTTGTCTTCTCCAATTCCAAATACTGAATCCTTATTGGTTCAGTTGCAACAGTGGTAGCAGAAGTAGGTTTACAACCTACCTAAAACAAAATCCCCCAAAGAAAGGACGGAGTAAGGGCCATATGGCTACTCCCCAACAAGAGACCTTCCTGCCAATCCCCAAGGGGGACATCCCTAACGGGTACATCATCTATCAAGACCAGCTAGTTCTCACCAGCATGTACAATTGGCTTTGCCTTGGGCAGTGTGACGCCAGCGTCATCCCACCCCAGTCAGATCTGTCCCAGCACATGCTCAACCTTCAGCTAGAATCCTTTGTGGGGGGCGTCAAAGGGGCCAACATTGTCAGTTGGCTCCAATCTACTGAAACCCGCCTCTGTATCTGTCAGGTTCCTGAGCCCATGTGGGTCGCTACCGCATCTGGCTGCCTTACGGGGCCCGCCGCCGTGTGGTTCACCAACTGGGCCAGCCAGGAGTTTGACGTTACCTGGGCAGCATTCCAAGACGCCACCAAGTCCCAATATAGAAAAACCTTCTCCCCCATTATCTTGGGGACTCCCCTCTTAGCCATCAAGCAGACTGGTTCTGTCCCTGAGTATCTTGCCGCTTGGCAACAAGCCCTTGCTGCCGCCCCCAAAGCAGTGACCAATGGGAATGCCATGTTGCTCACTCTCATTGTTAATGGGTTAAAACTCCATATTTGCAAGTGGGTTCCTGTAGGTCACTGCACCTCTATCAACAACTGCTATAAAGCCATTGTAGAGGCCAATAACCAGGCTTTGATGGGCTTCCGCTGCATCAACAATGCTCCACCCCAACCACATTCAGCACCTAACAATGGCCAAAGTCAAGTGGGCTGTTGCCAACCTTGTCAACAAGAAAGTGCAACTAAACGCCCCCGTGAGGGGGGAGCTCCAGCTAGCGCTAATTGAGGACCAGGGAAAAGCCTGGGGGTTGTAGCAACAAGAGGCCTTGCAACCCCACCTGACCCATCCTCTCAGTCCCTGCTCGCAAAAAATCATTGCAACTACAACATTCACAAAGTCAAAACCCTGGTTGTCTTTCAAGTCCACAGTGATAACCCCGTATTGCAAGCAAGTCACACCTCAAATAAAGTAACACACTTGTCCTATCCCTCCCGTTTCTGTGGGAACACCCACAAGTTACTGGTAGATACCGGGGCTGATCACACCATGGTAGATCAGGTGTTTGCTGACTCCCAACAATTAGACCAAGTACCCAGCAGATTCAAAGCAGTACATGTAGCTGATTACTGAAGAATTGCCATCACCCACAAGATGGTACCCTTCTCTGTAAGAATGGGGAACATCCAGGTTAAGCTCTCTGGGCCAATAATGGCAGGGCTCAGCCACAACGTAATGCTGGTCTCAACTGGCTTTGGCACAACTGTTCCTACATCAATTGGGATACCTCTGTCATCACCCTCAACAGAAATGGGGTGGGGTTCTAGATTTACCCTGTGGAAATGAGCAAGTTAATCCATGATACTGTTTTTGTCAGAATAACAGAGACAGGCTTGTACAATTTCAAGGGGGAGAAACTAGATTTTAACCAATGCTCAGTTGAAGTTATCTGCGCCAAACCATCTGCGGTCTCTCCCTTGACTACCTCACCACCACCAGCGCTTGCTGCACACCTTGAGGAGTACAAGGACGTATTCAGTGAGACACTTGAACAACTACCTCCTCCCTGGGAGATCCAGCACGCTGTACAACTACAAGGGTTGCTCCTTAAAGCATGTCCCTTATATTGTCTTAAACCAAAAGAAGATGACCCTCTTCCAGCACCTTGTAGTTGCACTTGACAAGGGCTTCATCTGCCCCTTGCTCTCTCAATACAGGGCAGCTGTCTTTTTTGTAGCTAAGAAAGACAGGTCCCTTTGCCTGGTCACAGACTACCGCGCCCTAAATGAAGTGACAGTTAAGAACAAGTACCCCCTGCCGCTGATTGACAACCTATTTGATACAATTGCAGGTGCAAAGGACTTTAGCAAGATTGATCTCACTGCAGGGTACAACCAGGCCCACATTGCACCAGGGGATGAGGCAAAAACTGCCTTCTGCACGCGCTACAGGCTGTTTGAGTGTTGTGTCATGAACTTCAGAATGACCAACACTCCCTCTACCTTTGCAATGTTGATGAACAAAGCATTTGAGGACCTGATTGGAAAGTGTGTAGTTGTGTACCTTGACAAAATTATTGTCTTCAGTCAAGATAAAGCCACACACCTCCAACACCTCCGTGCTGTCCTTGACACCCTTCGAAAAAACCAGCTAAAAGCTAAACCCTCCAAATGCGAGTTTCTCAAGTTGGAGCTGTTATTCCTTGGGCACACTATCTCTTCCCAAGGGATAAAGCCCAACCCTTACAAAATCAAGACAATCACCAGCATTCTGCCCCCCACTGATGTGGGCCAGGTGCAGACATTCCTAGGCATGGTTGCCTACATACTCAAGTTTTTTCCCAATTGCGGGGAACTAATTGTACCTCTCACTGAGCTCCTCAATACCAAACAGCGCTTCATTGGACCCCCGTCAGAGATCAAGCCTTCAAGACGTTGAAGCAAAGGCTCACAACAGCACCAGTACTGCAGTTCCCCAATCAAAACCAACAGTACAAACTCAAGACCAATGTCTCTGAAAGGGCCATAGGGGGTGTGCTAAGGGTAGAAACTGACAATGGCGTCTTCCTCCCTGTGGTATATGAGTCC
Source organism: Entomophthora muscae (assembly GCA_014839935.2). NCBI lineage: Eukaryota > Fungi > Entomophthoromycota > Entomophthoromycetes > Entomophthorales > Entomophthoraceae > Entomophthora > Entomophthora muscae. Next base: position 141,049 of record QTSX02007192.1, read on the forward strand.
AGGAAACTTACTGACTTAGAACAACACTACCCTATCCATGATAAAAAATTGGCAGCCATTTTACACTTTGTTGAGAAGTGGGGCTGCTACCTGGAAGGAGCTACCTTCCCACCCCGCGTTCTGACGGACCACAAGTTGGTCCAGTACTTCAACACACAGTCCCACTTGACACGCTGCCAAGCAGGATGGGTTGAGCGTCTATCTGCCCTACCAGTTGCACATTGATTACAAGCCTGGAAAGGAACTTTTCACAGCTGACGCTCTTTTGCAACTCTACGTAGCGTCCATCACTGGGGACAATGGTTTGGATCCAGATTGGCCCATGCTTTACCTCCGCCCTGAGGCAACTTGCTACAAAGGCCTTAACTCGGTCACCATCTCCAAGTTGAAGCACAACAAAAGTCAGTTCACCACCAATGCTGGTAATGTCTGCCGCCGGGCAGAGACAGGTGAGAAGACGTCTTACATTCCCACCACGCAACAAGGGGACACAATATTGCACTACCACCAAACCCTGGGTCACATCAGAGGGCGCAACCTCTTTGAGATCATGAAACAGAAGGTTTGGTGGCTGCGCATGCATAAAGACATCTTGGACCTCCTCAAAACATGTGTGTTGTGCAAAAAGAACACGTCCAAACCTGCACCCCCCAAGCTGTCCTGCCCATCAAGGCCATGGATCCCTTTGAGCAGTGGGCCCTTGACATTGTGGGGCCACTCTCAAAGACAGACTGGGAAAGAATTACATTATCACTGCCATCAACTACTTCACTTTCTGGCCAGTGGCCTGGGCAACAACCAACCACACCACCACCATCACCTGCTTTATTGGCAAGGAATTGTGGCTCGCTTTGGGCAACCTAAACATCTCATCACAGATGGCAACCCCAAACTTGTTGGGCATGTAATGAAGGCATACTGCACCAAGAACGCGCTCCAACGTATAGTTACGGCTCCTTATCATCCTCAAGTCAATGGTCTCCTGGAGCAGTTAAATGGCTCACTAGTTCAATTGATTGCCAAGCTCTCACAAGAACACCCTAACACCACATGGACTGAACACCTTCCCACTGCTCTACTTATCCTGCAAGCAAGAATTAACAGGGGCACAGGGTTCAGCCCCAGTACCCTGGTCTTTGGGACACCTGACAGTCTGACAGGGGCTGAACAGGGAAAGCTACGGTCCAAGGTTCCCAACAAGCCTCCCCTAGTAACAACTCCATCTCTAGAACAATGGCGTGCCAAAGCCCGGGAAACCAAACACAAGCAGATTGCAGGAGGGACAAAGCACTTCAAAGCTAGATACGCCATAGGTGACCCCATATACACCCTCAATCCCAATGCTTCCAAGTTGAAGCCCAATCAACTAGGGCCCTTCAAGATAGCTTCAGTCTATGAAAATCACACTTATCAACTTGAAGATGCCCAAGGAAATACCAAGAAGCTTCACCATGATTGCTTGCGCCCCTGCTGCGCCATCCCCACACAAAAGCTGTTTGTGCGTACCTTCCCAGACCTGCAGACTCTGGTCTTGGTGTCTGACAACAAGCAGAGGGCAAGGGGGGTGTTGCAACCATGTTTCCAGACTCGCCTGCTAACGTATCTTATAATACACAGGGGGTGCTTGATGATTTGCCCCTTGACGTATCTAACAGCATGAATTAATATGATGGCAGTATCAAATGGTGGGTACTTCATCCTAATTAGGAGTGCTACCAATTCAACTTGCTGATCCCCGCATGAGTTATTCCTTGGCTTTGAACCTTACATGGAACTTCCCACTATGCCACCCCCTTGTGGCCTTCCCCATATGGTATATTAATCACAATATCCTACAATAAAGACACCTTATTCTTACTATTATGTTCTTTCTATTAGACTGTTGTCTCCCCAAATTCCAAATACTGAATCCTCATTGGTTCAGTTGCAACACTATGATTTATGCCACATGGTCTATTACATTTGAGTCACCCAAACCTAGATATTTACCTAAAAGATCCTTGTAATTCTCAGCCTATGAGAATTAACCTAAAATGAGACAGAATCACATGACACCATTAATCTTAATATATCAATTCAGCATGGAGCTTCTTCAGCTCCTGGCACCAAAATTCTGTGAAATATACTCATTACAAAACTCAGCTATCAAAGTTCCATTTGGGCTCAGCTTATTAAACCTAAATACCCATTCACTTTTGCACTATTCAGATTTACCTTGGTTAATTGATGCCCTGTCAATTAACCTGATTAACCTATGTGATTAATCAACTCAGTTTAAAGACACCTTGTCCTTACTTGACAGTCAAGTTCATTCCAGCCAAATGATTAAATCCTCATTAATCATTTCTGCAGTATATTTAATCAACCTTTGGAGTTAATTGAATTTTTTGCAAGACACCTAGTCCCCAAGATTGACTTGGCCAATCTTGTCTCAGTTTTGCTAGTTAATAAGGCCTAACTACCAACCCATATTATATTATTTTATTTAATATTGATACCAAGTTTTCAGGAATCTTTATCTGAAGAATTCCATTTAAACCTATCTATATGAAAAAATAGCAAAAACAGAACATCCTTATATTTTGGAGTATTTATTTGGCTAAAGACTTAACAGTGACTGTTGTACGGTCACAAGGCCCCTCAAACTTAACATTATAAGACTAGATGCTTCTGCTCATCATTAAAATTGAACAAAAACCCATAATAATAAAACCAAGCATTGTCATTGAAAGACATTATTGGGAAGGAGATGGACAGGACATCTATTAATCAGAGCTCCTCTGTATGGCTGCATATATTATATACCTTAAAGATATCTTAATGCTACATGTCATTATCACTTGGTGTATCTTCAACAGAGTTATAGAGGACTTCATGCTCTTCCTCTAATATGTGGGGGCAACTGCTCTCATCTTTTTGGCTGTAGAAAAACTTGTGCCCAGTTGGGCTCTTAGAGAAACTTGGGGTTAGATCTTCTTCACTGGAATCATTTCCTGGAGAGGGGAATGGATCAGGGAACTTCTGGGTGGCCTTGGCAGGCTTCTTAGAAATATTATTTTTGGCCTTGGGGGAAGTTTTTTGGTTCTGGAAGGGGTGGCCTTCTTTGGGTTAATTGGGGTTTATTTAATGGACTTCTAGAAGGCTTAAATTTAGCATGTTTTGGATTATAGAAAGAGTATAAATTTATTAATAAAGTTGTTTTTATTAACATAATCTAAAATTAAAAGTACTATTTACTGTATTTTATAAGTTTTAATGAATTTTTAATTGGGAAAGCTAACTACAGGATGCTTTCAAAAGGAGAAAAGAGTGGGATTGATCAGACAATCAGGGAGTTTTGATTTAGCACTTTGATTTCAACACTCCCTAAAAACATAATCAAACATAGTGACATATCAAAATAACCTTTTTAAAAACTACCAGAATCAGTAGTATCTAATAAAAAAATTAAAAATTTAATTTAAACTAACTGAAAAGGTCTGAAACTTTACTGTGTTTTAAAACAGGTCTTTAGACCTTAAAAATAAATTTAAGCTTAAAATTATATTGGTTATTTTATTATGATTTTTTAAAGTATAATATTGGGTTGATAAAAATGTACTTTTTTATCTATGCACTTTTCATTATAAAAACCTTTTGAAGCTTAGTTAATAAAATATTAAATTTCAATCACAATTTTAAATATATTGTTTAGCAATAAATCAATGTATTGTGAATTTTGATTTGCACACTCTAACACTCCACTCAGTAAATTAATAAGTGATCAGATTAATTCTTTTTCTATCACCACTCTATTTTTACTTATAAAATCAAAAAACTTATTCAAATAATTTACAGGTGATTGTGAACCTATATGATAGACTTTAGTTTATTTAGTTGATTATAATACAGTAGTTTTAAAAGCTATAGCAACAAGCAAAAATACTTCAGATTTAAACAAAATTGTCAAGTATATACTTCTGGGAAGTATAATAAACAAAATAAAGGGGAAGATTAAGAAGAGAATGATACTTTATTGAATATGAATATAGCTTAATATATAGTATCATGACAAACCACATTTGTCCATATATGTCATGGAGATCATGGGGCTTATCTGAGTAATGTTTCTCTTTAGTCATGAGGCTTAATCAAGCTGTTTCATTTAGGACCTGGATTGAGCAATCCCTATCATAGATGGTTAACTGATAATGGTGCCATCAGTTTATTGCCTGGGCAGTGAACCACTTGGTGAGCTGCTCAGTGATTTACTTGGGGCGTTAATTCCCCAAGAGGGAGTAATCAAAAATGTTGTGACATCTCCCCCTGGGGTGCTGGAAGGCAGAGCCTTGGGAACCTTCTTGAGGGTATCTGGTACACAGGCCTGGTACTGATCTAGTTTGGCGTTAGGGACAGGGAGTCTTGAATTTTGTTGGGCTGCTCTTGCTTTACACAGACAAATTCAATCATGATGCATGTGTTTCAGTTTGGTTCAAGCTCCAATCCCTTTGATGAGGTACATGTTATTGGGTTTCACCTCCATGACAATGCCTGGTCCACGCAATTCTGGATCTAATTTGTGTTGGTTGTGGTTGATAACCCAGATCTTGTCTCTGACTTGGAACCTTTCTTGTTGTAATGGGATTGCTTCACATTGAACCCTTTGTTGTTCCATTGTCTCTTGGTCTTTTCTGGCTTGTAGTACTTTTGGGTCATTGCTGTCTAGTATCTTCTTTGGAATTAGCAGTTGTGGTCCTGTGGTTGTGCTGACAAGTGAGGGTTTCTAACCATAGACAAGTTCATAAGGGCTTTTGCCTGTATTGCGGTTGACTTGTGTTATGCAGATCATAAGGGCGGTTGGTAACATGTCAACCCAGGCCTTTGGATTAATAGCAGATAACTTACTTAGGGCTTCTACAAGCACACTATTTAGTTGTTCTCTTTTCCATTTGCTTGGGGGTGATATGGACTGGCTGTGACATGTTTTATTCCATTTTTAGCAATGTAGATATTGGTGTCAATAGCTTTAAGTTCAGTGCCTTCATCTGTGATCAGGAGGTCAGGTTTCCCAAACTTTGCTATGATCTCTTTGCCAATAAATTGTCTTACGTTGTTGCCTTTGTGCTCCTTTGTGGCTTGTGCTACAGGACATCTGGTTGCATAGTTGATATCTGTTATGATGTACTTATTGCCTTTGCTTTCACCAGGCATAGGTCCCACAATATCCAACAGCCATACCTTGAAGAGTTGTGTGATGGATATAGGTACTACTGACTTGGGTGAAGCTTTGGTTTGTGCGTACTTCTCACAGGCCTTGCATTGTTCCAGTACCTCTCTGATATCATCTAGCATGTTGGGCCACCAGTAGCAAGTCTTGAGATATTCATGCAAGTTTCTGCTACGGGTGTGCCCCAAGTCTCTGTGATAACAGCAGATTGTGTCAATCTTTTGTGTTGACGTGATGTAAGGTACTGTGTCACCATTTGGAAGGATTTGGTGGAGGGTATCATATACAAATTTGAACAGATGTTTGTTCTTGAGGACTTTCTCTTGGATGTCCATTGGTGTGCCAGTGTGACAGATCCAGGAAATTCATGCTTGCTTCTCCATTATCCTGGTCTGACTCTTTTACGGTTTGACAGGGAATCCTTTATGTAAGCTTCAATGAGCTTGGATTCCAGGCAAGCAATCTTGGCGTTAAACTTGTTGCCATCTGGTGATCACTTCCACGTTTTTTTGCTTCCCATAGTCTTAGCTGCAGACCATCTCTTTCATTCCATGGTAGTCTTATTTCAGTTAAAAACCAAGAAACACAAAGCATAAAAATTTTTGAGGGGAAAGCAACCATTGTCACAATAAGCATCATTTTTTTATTACTTATTATCATGTTTCAATTATATACCAACCGGGGTACATTTGGCTGAAAACCCCTCCGGTTCTGGAATCACACCTGGATTCCTATCACATGGTTTATGACATAACGGCGTCATCCAACCCAGATCTTTATCAAAAAAATCTTCACACTCTTAACTATAAGAATGTGCCCTAATACATTCCAGAATTTCCTGATTCTTTCTGTGGAAATTTATTGCTTTGGCTTGAAGCATTCCAGACTTCCGGCGCCAAAACCCTGTGGAATATACATATTCCTGATCCAAGCTATCCTTGTTCCAACTGGGAACCAGCTTATCAATCCTGAATCCATAGACACCATTGTCTACATTTAGTTATTTTTGCATTTAATGGTTTTTTGCCTTAAAAACCCATTAAAACACTTTGAAACTCAAACCAGGCGCTACTGCGGCGCCCAGGAACTTTACCAGGCTGCGCCATGGCGCCCTAGCGCCTCAACGCCTGAAAAAATTTGATAGCGGCGCTTCTAACCCAATAAATTTGCCAACACAGCGCTTTTAACCCAAATTCCGGGGGTTTTCTTTTGGCTAACCTTAACCAAACTTCTTGACACAGTCAAGGCAATTAAACAATATAATTAAATACTCATTAATTATATTCCAAGCATATATTAATTAACCTTCCCAGTTAATTAATCCGTTTGAAGACAACAGGTCTTTACTTGACACAGTCAAGTCCATTTTGGCCCTATAATTAAATCCCCATTAATCATATTCCAGGGTATATATATTAATTAACCTTCCCAGTTAATCAATCAGTTTAAGACACCTAGTCTTTGCTTGACACAGTCAAGTCCATTTCAGCCCTATGATTAAATCCTCATCAATCATATTCCAGGGTATCAATTAATTAACCTTCACAGTTAATCAATCACGTTTGAGACACCTAGCCTCATAATCTGAATCATTCAGATTATTTATTACGGCCCTCAATTAGTACAGCCTAATTGATTTCTGGGTATTAATTAACCTCCATGGTTAATTAGACGGTTTGAGACACCTAGTCTCATAATCTGAATTGTTCAGATTATTCATTACAGCCCTCAATTAGTACAGCCTAATTGATTCCTGGGTATCAATTACTATGCTGGAAAGTCTCTCCAAGGACCATCCTATTGTTTTGAATTTCAACCTATGAAATTCATCACAATTCAACCTCTTGGTGAAACCACAGCCCAATGTGACTGTAGTACGGTCACAGCCAGGTGGGAACCCTTCCTGGAGATTCCCCATGATTAACATGGGCCAGTTGGGGTTGCTATCAGTGCGGAGGATGTGTTTATTGTATAGCCTTGATAGGGCGTCTGCAGTAAGCATCTCTCTGCCTGGCTTGTATTTAATTTGCATGAGGTATCTCTGTATGAGACTCATTCATTTAGATTGTCTTCTTGACAGGTATTGTTGTGTTTTGAAGAATATCAACAGCTTGTGGTCAGTGAGTACTTTGAATATCTGGGCTCCTTCCAGATAGCATTGTCATTTCATGAGGCAGTGTATGATGACAACCAATTCCTTATTGTGTATAGGGTATCTTTGCTTGCCGTCTGATAGCTTCCTGGATTCATATGCTACAGGGAGGAAGTCTTTCTGTGCCGTTTGGATACAGAGGACTCCTCCTATGGCATAATCAGAGGCGTCGGTTTCTAGCTCATAGATGCCCTTGCAGTTTGGATATTGCAAGATGGGGGCAGTAACCATGCGCTCTTTTAGCTGGCAAAAATGTTGATCTTGTAAAGGTGTCCAGACAAACTTGGTTGTTTTCTCAGTGATGACTGATAGGGGAGCTGTTAGGGCGCCCCTGTCAGGGATGAACCTGCATACATATGCTACCATTCCAAGGAATGTACAGAGCTTGCTCTTGTTTCTTGGGGCTGGCATTTCTGTTATGGCACATATCTTGTCTGGATTAGGCTTGATGCCGTCCTTACTAATGATATTGTTGTAACTGTGCTGTTTTAGCAGATTTACACGGGGAAAAATATTTAGAAGATAGATAATAATCTTTATTGCAAGATAGTGATTATATAGATATTATGAATCAATGGATAGTAGAAACATGATTGGTGATCACACAGCTGGAAGGAAGAGGGGGTGGCTTGATCCTGATAATGAGTCAAGCGCCAAATTGAGATATCCACTTTGAAGGATCATCATCTGTTCATGTTGATAGATTTGGTAATTTGAGTTGACTTCTTAGTCTGGCTTCAGGTGACCAGGTAATTGGATTGCGGGTCACAAACCTGCTTGGTTGGAACCTTGTTGGCAGGTTGAGCCTGCGGTTTCAATAATATGACCAAGGAAGGGGAGTTCATTTGAGAAGAACTCACATTTGGATGGTTTAGCAATTAGTTGGTTTTCCTGCAGGATACAGAGGACTGCGCGGACGTCTTCCCAGTGCTTTTGTAGGTTGGGACTATAGATGATGATTTTGTCCTGGTAGATGATTGCTCTTTTCCCAATGTGTTCCTTTAATACTTCATTCATGAAGGTTAAAAAGGTACTGGGAGCGTTTTTCATGCCAAAATTGAGGACAACACATTTAAAGGATCTGTATTTAGTCCAAAATGCAGTTTTTGGGATGTTGTCAGGTTTCACGCAAATTTGGTGGTAACCTGCTGTCAAATCAATTTTTATGAAGATTTAGGACCCCCCAGGGCATCAAAAAAGGTCATCAATTAGGGGCAGGGGATACCTGTTCTTTATTGTGACCTTGCTGAGGGCCCTGTAGCCTGTGACCAGGCGGAGACCTCCATCTTTCTTTGCCACAAAAAAGACAGTGGCACCAAAGGTGATTTTAAAGGTCTGATAAGGCCTTTCTCAAGTGCTTTTTCAAGGTAGGCTTTCAGAGCGTTGTTTTCTTGTGGTGTGAGGCAGTAGATGGGTTGCGCCTTAGGAACACTACCTTTTAAGTTGATCTCATGTTGGATACCACAATCAGGGGGCAGTCCGGGTAGTGATTCTTGGAATACAGAGGGAAATTCATTGACTAGCTGGTTTCTAATTAGGTTTTGTTCATGTTGAATTTCTGTGTTTTTGAAGTGGATGACTTCATATGTACATATGATCCAATTGATTTTGCTGATGTCAGTTTCTTTCTCTGTTTCAATGATCTTTACAAATATATGGTACCTCATGAGGGTGTCAAGGTGTGTCGGGTACACATGATAGTGGACTTCTCCTTGCTGGATTGTGAGGGTGGCACTTCCCAGTCTATGTGAGGTTTTGTCTTTTGCATCCAATCTAATCCAAGTATGATATTGTATTTTGGGATTGGGATGAAGGGGCCACTAATTGTTGTTTGGACATTTCCAATTTAGGCCTGGAAAGATTTGGTCTCACAGGTAACTGGTGTGCTGCAGTTGTCCGCCATGATGACTCTTTTTACATTACTTTGAATGGTAGGTAACTTCATGAGGTCTGCAAACTCTCTTTAATAAGCAATTGATTGGCTCCAGTGTCAAATAGTGTTGTGCCCTGGTATCTGCAAAAACAGAAAGGATAGGTAAGGAGTCTATTTCCAGATTGGGCGGCAAACAGGAGAGGGTTGCTGGAGGGAACTTGGATCATGGTGATGGAGTCCACGTCCTGTTCTCTGTACAAGTCTTGTGAAGAGGGGGAGGGCGGCTCGCCTAAGCTCTCCCCTGAGCTTTCCCCTCCTTGTTGGTATCTTCTGTGTAGCCTGGTTGGCTTGTCAGTGCAATTCCTGTTCCAAGGTTGGGTACTGTTGGCTCGGTTGTTTTGCTTGTTGGGGCAAGTCTCTCTCTTAACTGCAGGGTTTTCCTTGCGTTTATTGGTGGTGTGTAGATTGTCAGACTTCTGAGCTGCACATTTTCCTTCTAGGAATAAATCCTTGAGGTTCTTGCAGCAGTTCATGTTGAACTGTCATCTGATATGTGTGGAAAGGCCATTGTAGAAGTCCAGGCGTGGTTCAGGTTCATCAAGTTTGATGGTGCTGGGCGCACAGTCACGTAGTCCTTCATATGCGGCAGTGTATTCTTTGATGGTTCCTGTCATTTTGAAGATTTTGAGTTTGGTCATTATTACTACGTCTTAATCCTTCACAGAGAACTTTTTGAGGAATGCGGCTTTGAACACTTCCCAGTTTTTCTTCTGGTCAGGATGTTGGGCTAGCTATTTGGTAACAAAGCACAAAGCGGTCCCTGTGATGCAGAGGGCAACTTTGCTAACCCAGAGTCTTTGGGGGGTACTCCACTTGTTTGAACTTGCTCTCAGTGCTGTTAATCCAAAGAGAGGCGTTCTCACAACTTAGTTCTTCAAAGGTGCCAATCTCAGCGGTACATAAGCATTGAAACACAATGTTGGGTATCTCAGGTTGCGTAGACACTGTTGTGGTTGGCGTGGTAGGGAAAAGACTGCGGGTTTTGAGAGCATTGTACTGGTTGATGGGCACAAGGAGATTATTGTGGATGACAAGTCCAGGGGGGACGTACTGTCCTACTTTGTAATCTCTCCAACCGTTAGGGAGTGACATTGCTTGGGTTCTTTTCTTGGGAGGAATTTTTCCTTTGAGTTGGGTAGGTATGAATAACCTACCTGTGCTACCACTGTTGATTATATACTTCTGGGAAGTATAATAAACAAAATAAAGGGGAATATTAAGAAGAGAATGATACTTTATTGAATATTAATATAACTTAATATATAGTATCATGACAAGCCACATGCCGTCCATATATGTCATGGAGGTCATGGGGTTTATCTGAGTAATGTTCCTCTTGAGTCACGAGGCTTAATCAAGTTGTGTTCCATTTAGGGCATGGATTGAGGGATCTCTGTCATAGATGATTAACTGATAAAGGTGCCACTGGCTTATTGACTGGGCGGTGAACCACTCAGTGAGCTGCTTGATGATTTACTTGGGGCATTAATTCCCCAATAGGGAGTAATCAAAGATGTTGCAAAAAATGATTTCAGATTTAAACAAAATCCAAGTTGCGCAAGATTCAGGATTCAATTAATTTAAATATTTTGGTTAATAAATGAACTGTCAAACCAAAAACAAAATTTCACTAACCCATTATACAAAATTAAAGCAGACATCAAGCAGTGTAGTTCAAACCATAAAGAAAATGAACTGACACAACAAGTGAAATGGATGGATGCTATTTCAGAGTATATTATAATCCATTCAGGATTCATATGAGGCACTGACAGAAGGACTAAAGTGAAACAAAACTTGAGCAATCTAGAAGCGAGATTACACAAGCACAAAACAAAATGAACTCACACAAGATGTGTAGTATGAGCAGTCTAAAATAGAAATATAAAAGTTTAAAAGCCAATCAACATTATCCAATTTAGGAACAGAGGCATTTTATCCATTTTCATGGCTCCAGATTTGTATGAAAAGGTTTTGAGAACCTTCCAAATATGAACTTGAGATTAAAATAAAAATAATTCATTTAATTTTAAATTTCTACTTTTAGTGATTTTATCCTAGGTTTTTTCAATATGGTTTTCAACAGCAACATCTTCAACCGCGCCAGTAGCCAAGCCAGCTTCAATGGAAGCAAGGCTCAGAACGTGGAGGCACCTGTTTACACCCAAGCGTTTGAGGCAGGTAACAAGGAAGCTGACCTGTTACTGTCCCCAAACCCATATGGCTTTGACTTGTTTGAGAGTCACTTAGCGTCTAGCTCTGCCCTTGCTCCCACACCCACCCCTGCACAAGCTGCCTGTCAACCAACCAATCATGATGGCAACCTTGATTTGGAATAACTTCCTGCCACCGCCCAACCTGCCCCCCCTCAGCCAATCAGGCTTTAGCTCCCGCTGCCCAGCGCCCCAAACACAGAATAATCACTGCCCAAATTCTTCAGGAAATTGTGACCTAAACCTACATGGTCTGTCATGGGACCAGATTGCCGCCTAGTTGTAATTTACCTGAGCCACCATAATGCAGGAGTTCAACAACCAAATGAATAAGGGAATTCTGATTGGGATGGCCAAGAAGCCAAAGAAAGCCACATAGTCACAGATTACCGAGGCCTACCCAATAATGCTTGACCTCCTCCAGTGAGACCCCAAGCTTCCCTTGACCCAGGTCCGGAAGCAACTTGCACACCATGGCATTTGGGTGTCTGAGCGCATGGAGCAGCTCTGGATGCACGGAAAGGTGGCTTCCATACAGGTTCTTACCAATTTTGCCGGAAACCAATGGGATGGCGCTGAGGATTCCCTATATAACACCACAATTGAATCAACCCTGGTCAGATGCTTGACAAGTCTAATAGATGACATCATGTTTGTCTTGTACTACAAGTTATCAATTGCATTTGACAATTTTGGTGAGCAAGGAAAAGCTGTCACCAAGAATGGAAGGAAGAAGGTCAAGAAGGGGACTTTCATTGGTGCATTTCTGGCTGTTTTAGCCAAGGGTTTTGTCTACTATTGGAAAAACCCTGATTTCATCAATGGGTACTCATACGGCCACATCCTTGGTGGATTGCTTGACTCCTGGGATGGCTCAAATTCCAAATACTGGGTTTTCTTGAGCCACCAGATGAAGGGAAGCTCCACTGCCCTCAAGGCCATCCAGGGACACAGGCACCAGGCCTCAGTCTACCCTGCCGGCTATGCAGACGTCCATCTGGCTGATGTTGTCTTCTTCAACATTGGAGATACACTACGGGAGCGCCGCCCTCAGGCTTTCAACAACCTCCATCTTGGGATCCTTGATCACAATTTTCTCTTTGGTCACCAAATGATGGCTGACTTGTTTGTGCAAATGGTTTTCCATGTGAACATGGGGCAACCAATCACACAACAATAAGTGCCTCCCACCCTGTGCCACAGCCACCTATCAACCCATCCAGCCAATGACAGACAAGAAATGACCCAATTGTTATATGGCAGCCATCACGCAAAATCCTCCTGCCTCCACCCCCGCCACCAACACCCCTCACCCGCAAACCCAACCCATCCAATCCCAGACCCCCCAGGCCAGCACTGCCTCTCCTTCTTCCTTCTCACGCCATTCTACCTACTAGGCATCACTCTAACCCGCCTCAATAAACCCCCTGGTCCCAAAAAATTTCTATTTATATTATCTTTATTTTGAATTTTAATTGTTTGTGCTCTCTTTGTTTATAGTTGGGTTTATTCTTTATATTCAGCTTATTTCTATAAAATCACATATTTACTATGTTGTGTATCTAGATCCTGAACACAGTTATTTTTAGCACCCAAACACATCCCTTTGTGAAAATATTAACAAAAATTTGGTGATCAACTGAATTTAAATTGGAAAATTATAGGTTAGTTGTATTGAGATAAAGTTGTTACTGATTCAAATTCAAAACCTTAATGATAAAATTTAAGCCAATCAGGAGCCAAGTGATAAAGTGATTGTTGTGACATAAAGGGTCATTCAATAATTCTTTGATGCATGTGTGATAATTAATATGATTGGCTGGATGTTTTGCCATTGTACGCCATTGTTGCTGTGGCAAGTTGTTGATGGACTAGTGCCCAATCAGCTGCTGGGGTAGCACTAGTCCATCAACAACTTGCCACAGCAGCAATGGCGTACAATGGCAAAACATCCAGCCAATCATATTAATTAGCGCACATGCATCAAAGGATTATTGAATGACCCTTATGTCACAGCAATCATTTTATCACTTGGCTCCTGATTGGCTTAAAGTTTATCATTAAGGCTTTGAATTTGGATCAGTAACAACTTTATCTAAAAACAGTTAACACTATAAATTTCTAATTCAAATTTAGCTGATCATTAAATCATTGTTACTATTTTCACAAGGGGCTATGCCAAGCGCCAAAAATAATATGGTAATCAAGGAAACAATGCCAACACAAGCAAACAACACATATTGAGATGTATGTAAAACATATACAAAATGGGTAAAAAGATGGGATAATGTAGTAAATGGGAAAACAAAAAGGAATAAACAAAGAGGCAATTGTATCAAAATAACATATAGTTTATTGGGGTGAAAGCTATAAAACATATGGAAAGGTTAGTAAAAAATCAATGAGAGAATTGGAAAAAATTCTGAAGGACCTCAACTTGGCAATTAGCAAAATAAAAGACATTGACCACAAGGTCAAAGCAAAGGTGAAGTCCACCGTTCTCACTGGAGACAAAATTGACAAGGTGTCTGCAAAGGCACTAATGTCAAAAATGCCTGACACCCCAGAGAAGACAATTGAGCGCTTACTAAATATTCAAAAAACTGTGGTCAAGGAGCTCCAGTTCAAGGCATACAATCTTTTGCGCTGTCTGTCTGGGTTGATGACCTGGAGATGTATGCCCACCTCAAACCTGCCAAGCGTGCCAGGGCAGAGGATACCAAATTGCCTGCACAACTTCTTGCACCAAGAATGGCAAAGCCGGCTGAAGCTGCCAGCAAGGAAGAAACCCAAGAAGGTAACTTAAAAAATTATAATTAATAAAAATTCTTAAATACTTACCTTTTTTAGAAGATGTTGATGGTGAACTCCGCCAGGTCCTGGTCCCTTTTGTCCCCCCACCTTCTATGCCAACTATGCTAATCATGTGGCAAGACAGCTCTTCCTGTCCCCCCCTGTCTTGCAGGAGCTTGAAGACAGGATCCATGGTACATTCCCAATGTCCAGGGAGGCATTGGCTGGGCTTTTTGCATGGTGAAGGGGCATCTGAGTGGGCAGTTACTGCCTACAAGGATGCCCAACTGGTCCGCCTGAACCCGGTTAATCTCAGTGGAGTTTACTCTATAAACTCCATTGAGCTTGTTTGGGACGTCCTGGCAACAATCATATTCAAGAATATACCAGAGATGGGCCGGGCTCATGCAGCTTCTTGCTTCTGATTACTGGTGGAGCATATCATCTCTTACCTATTGGAGAACTTTGGGCGTGTGGTGCCAAATTGGCTGTTGCAGACGCAACAGCTGTAAAGAAGACAAAAATCCTCCTGGCGGACTTTGGGCTGGCCTGGAGTGCCAACAAGACAGGAGTCCCTGCAGCTATGGAGCTGATCTTTGCCAAATTCAAGCACAAGAAGAAGATTAGTGCTGTATATAACAAATTGTGCGAGTTTACAGAAGCCTTTGCTGGAAAAAGGCTTAATCTGGTTGTTTACCTGGGGTTCCTATTCTACTTTGGGATGGGTGCATCTGTAGAGGACCTGGATGGGGTCTTTCTGGGAATTGACAAGGCCCGGCTTGCACTGGACGGGAAGAAGGTCCCCCCTGGGTATGACTCACTGGATCACGTCATCCAGGACGCCCTGGTCCTGGCTGGCATCTTTGGGTTTGCATCCCCGCCAGAAAAGCTGCTCCTCCATTCCCACCTCACCATCCTTCCTTTTACCAGCAGGCGCAAATACTTTTATACAGGTGTACCACTGTCCACGGTGTGGTAGTGGAGGTTGTGCGCCACCTTCATTGCGGGGTGGGTACATACCGCCAAACCCATTATCAGCGCACTTAATTTTATCTCTATATCAATAAATATATTTATACTCTACTATATTTTTATATTATAAATAATTTTTCAAATAATATTTTAGCAAAAAAGATTTGCAAAATATATTGTGGAAATGGGTTTCATAAAAGTATAAAATAATACGTTAATAAAATAAATTCTAACTTGTACATTTTACGTTTAATTTTTTTAAAATAAATTTTTTCATTTATTTGACCAAAGTGATTTAAATATTTTTGCGTAATCCAGTATTGAGCATTTGGGACTACCTCAGATGGCATAATAAAATAATATATAATAAAATAAATAAATAACTTACATCTATTGATGAATCTTCTGAATGTGATTGCGGGCGTGGAAACATCTAAATATAAAATGATAATTAATAAATCTTTAATAGTAAATAAGAGAATATAAAAAAAGTTGGACACACTAAGTCTTTAATTGATTGGCTGTTTGGCTAGGCACACAGGGATGAACAAATCAGCGTGGTCATAGAATTTGTCCACAGTCTCAGCTGGGAGGGTATGGATCCCGGCCTGCAGCAAATCAAACAGGTCCTTGGTCCCTGTTGGGGTTCCTTGCTTGACAACTTGCTTGAGCCACCCAAAGACTTCCTTGATGGGATTTAGGAAGGGCAAATAGGCGGGGAGGAAGAGAAGGCACAAATTTTCTGTGGCCAATTACTGGGGGCCCACTGCAATGCTGGTGTCAATTGATGGAAATTCTTCAAGAATATCTGCCACCTTGTGGAAACCAAGGTTGTCCAATACAATTATGTTGGTGAAGCCCGGGCTTGTGCGCCTCAGGAGCTCCTGGACCAATAGGAGAAATGATAGGAAGGTCCGGCTATTGTTGGAGCCTAGTATCATTTGGTACAGCTTGACCCCCTTTGGACCAAGGAGAGCCATCATTGAGTATGCTGTGGCGCGGACTGCAGCATGCCAAGCCATCCTGTCATTGGAGCCTTTGGGGACATACTCATACTCATTGTGCATTGACAAGGCAAATGCTGATTTTTTGATATAATAGAATTTCACTGTCCCCATGGCTTTGAGGGCAGTGTACGCCTCAGCGTAATTTTTCTGGGTCTCAATATTGGCTGGGCTGTTCCAATTGTAGGGGGATACCCTGAGCTTTTTCCAGGAAAAGCACATTCCCTTGACCAAATGATAATAGAAGGAAATTGAGGCCTTAATCATAAAAGTGGACTTGTCCATGGCATGTATATTTGCCAGTTCAAGATGGCAATCTCAGGTTATCCACTGGAGGATTGCCCATTTGTGCTCCTTGGTGAGCATGGTTGAAACACGCAAGGATTTCTCTGCAGCAAGGACTTGGCTAGTATCAATGAACTTGTTGAAGGTCTTTGAGGCGTACTTGGGATCCACCCCAACAAGAGCCCCAGCTGCCTTGTAATCACCATATTCCTGCATGTGCCAGAGAAAGATGATGCACTTAATTTCAGGAATGCGCTTGTGAGCAGGATTTTTAGCGGTGGGGATTGGCTCATTGGCGTTGGGCAAAACACAGGACATGGGCACCTTGGTGTAAAACGCTGCAACCTTTTTTAACACCAGCTGTTCCTCATTGGTTTAGTAGAACTGGGGCTCCTTGTCATCCTCCTGATTGCCATCACTGACATAGGGCTTGTAGCTAGTATCAAGTACAGGCTTCACCTTCTCCAGCATGGCTGACAGGACTGACTCTTGCCGGTACACAACGTCAAAGACATACAAAGTAAGTTTTACCTCCTTGTTTCTAACTGTTTTGGTAGTGGTAACCTTGATGGGCTTCTGGGTCAGCTTTGGGACCCAAGGGCTTATGCCCCGCACCCTAGCAGCTTGTGCTCCTTGAACTGGCTGTGTCAGTGCAGTGTCACTATGGAACTCTCCTCTCCCGGCTCCCTCCTGAGTAGGCACTTGTGTTGTACTAAGTCTATTCTTTGACCCGCGGGGGCGACCACGACTGCAGTGCACAACAGGTGCAATGGTAGTCTGTTGCTGTGTTCTTTCCATTTTGAGAATTTAATAAAATATTAAATAAAACTTATATGTTACTACTTAATTTTAATTTTTTCTTTTATCTGTTTATGGATATTCAATTAATATTTTTTCCCACCCAATATCCCAATTATAGATTTTTTATTTCTTAATTGTTGCTTTTGGTTTTACAACACCTATTTTAGAATACTCAAAAAAATACACCCTTTTCCCTAGATTTTACTGTCAAATTCAAACACCTAACACAATATTTTTAAAATTTATGTTTCAGATCTCATGTCTTATTTTAGATACCTTGGTATCATTCATGATTACAATCCATTGCACACCTTTGCGTGAGTGATTTTGTTTACATAGTGAGTTGCTATTGTGTTTTGTTTTTGGATTGAGTTTTGACACACCACACTTAGGTGTATTTTGTCACTGATTCACATAGTAAACATATGTACACCAAAAGTCAACTCACACCATTTTGTTTGTGAATCCATGTATTTCAGATTATATCTTGAATGGTTTTGCTTTGCGTGTGAGTACTTTGTTGCTGTGTTGACCCATTTTGCCCATTAACACCAATAAACCCTGTTAACAGAGTGTATATTTTAACCTGAGAGTTGGATTTTATTTAAATCTGAAATCATTTTGTTTAAATATGAAGTATTTGTGCTTGTCACCATAGCTTTTAAAACTACTGTATGTATTGAAGCTTTTCTGATCATTTAAATAGTGATAAAATTAATAGCATTTAATTTTTTAATTTTGAGGTCTCAAATATTAAACTAAAAAGACTTTCATACTTTAATTTCTACACTTTCAATTTGTTTCCTCTATTTAAAAGGGTAAAGAAAACTATTTAAAAGCCATTTGGTATTAAGATATATATCAAATTGCATTAGTTCAGGCACTTTAAGCTTGTTTTTTAGCTACTAATAAAAAAATTCAAAAAAGCAAAATTGTAAATTTTTTTGGCAAACACTTCATCAAAAAAGTGCAGAGATTATAAAACTATCAATTTGGAGATTTTAATCTCTGCAATTCAACTTTAGACACTTTCTTCAAGCTCCAGCTCTAGTGTACTAATGCAAACAATTTAATTTGGAGTTAAAGACAACATTAAAAGGAACTCAATCAAGAGAAAGAGGGGGGGAATGAGTAAGATGATTGTGGAGCTATGTGAGTGGGAGGACGCCCTTATATTAGATTATGGCTTCGAATAGTATGGATTCCAAATATATCCATATTAATTTTTTGGGTGCCCCAGTTATGATTTGGCCCCGTTTTAAGTTCTAATTAAATTCCTTCTCCAATAGAGCTATGTACTTTTCTCTCATTAATTCTGGGAAAATGCGTCATCATTAAAGATGATATTGATGTGGGTGGTATGATTTATCTACAGTGCCAGGTGATATACAGCCTCTTGGAATAGCAAAGGTTCATGTTTCAATCCTTTCATGAAAAACTGATTGTATTTGGGGGAAAATCTGATAAGTCCAAGCAACTGTGCAGCTTGTGTCCAGAATCTTCTCACTACTCTGAAGGCAAAATACTTATGTTACAGGTCAGTGTCTTCATACAGGAACAGTCTGCATCTGAAGATAGGGTGATACCTGGGAAAATGTCTCTCATATCAGAATTCTTTATTAAGAAATATCTAGGGAAGAGTTTGTTGATTGGTGGTAACCAAGAGGTTTTGAAATAAGTCTCAGAACTAGGTGGGATTGATAAAAACTTTACATCTACTATCTACTCATTTAATTATCATATTAGGAAACCCTGGTTCAGATAACTTCTCATTGACAACTGTAAAATATTATTTTAGGAATTGATGCAGAGCTCCTATGGACTGGGCTCTGGCAGTCCATATTTTATTAACCTTTTAGACCTTATCTTATGCTGAAATTCCTTTCAAGTACTAGGCTTCTTGTTTCCTTGTAGGATTATTTGTCACAGGGTATTTAATTGCTTGCATATTAAGAAGGCATCTTTATCATTGTTCAGGTGTAACCTTTGGGATTACAAGTTTTTGGTGATGTAAAAACCATGTCCTTATCTAGAAAGTGGACAGGGTTAGAATGCCAAGGGCACATACTCAATTCACTGCTTTCCCAGCCACGTGTAATTCTCTGTGCACAAACATCAGCTCCCTCAAAATTTCCAGCCATATACTCCTGTAGTAATCATTGTGATTAAAAAGACTTGTACCACCTTTTGCTTTATTTAATCACATGATCTCATATTTAATAGATGATGTTTTTGATGTGCCCCAGAGGAAGCATATAATTATCCTGGGTACCACTTTTTCAAACATAAGGGAGAACAGTATGAGATGTGTGGTGAACTAATTATTAAAGAATAGAAGAAATTTAGTGCATTTATTTTCACTATTGTTATACATGGCATATATCAGCAGTTTCAAAAGAAATATCAATAGAGAGGGACATATACTTGCAAAATTTCAATGAGTGTGAGGATTCCATAGGAATTAACAAGATGTGAATTTTGATAGAAGGTATGCTTATTGAATTCTTTACTAGTAGGACAAATGATAATAGCTCCCTCTTGATGCTGACTGCTGGCACCTTATATAAGGGAATTTACTCTTTACTTATCAACAGTCACTGACAATGACTTCTAGAATATTCCAGAACTGTCAGGAACCCACTTGAAAGGGAATGAATCCCCAATCTTGTGGACCAAGGCCCCTAAATTTAACCATGCAATACCCAAATCAGTATGAAATTTAACCACTGCAAGATGACCAAAATGGTCTAGGTAGGCAAATCTCCCCATCAGGGAGCTAAACCGTCCTAGGATATAATACCCTACTAGGTATATAAGCAGGTAGAAAGACACATTGAGTCAAACCAAGGAAATCTCAACTTCAGGAGGCTTAGGATTGGAACAGCCACAGTTGAATTTTCTACCCCAATCAGAAGGGTATTTAAAACAACCATGAGCCAGGGACTTCTCTTGGTGAGAATCCTCTGGGGAAGAGTTGCACCAGTCAGTGGTACAGGTTGGCCCTTCAAGGGAAAGGACAACATGCAGAAGAAGCAATAGAAGCCATAACAGGAAATAATTTCCCTTCATGGTCCTAGGAAGCATCAAAATAGAAGAGTATAAAAGATCAAATGGAAGAAATAATTTTTATTGTTGGAAAAAATAAAAATAATAAATGTAGCTCACTTAAATACCCCAGTGGTTAGCTACAAACATTTAAGAGGGTAAGTGGGTGGAAGAGGACTTAAAAACAAATTTCACTAAAATTATAGCTGGGAGCATTTTCTCTACCATTAATGATGATATATGGAGCTTAATAATTTCAAGAATAAAATATTGAAATGAGAGGATAAAGGGAATAGCCACAAGAGACACTACAATTAAGCAGTGGTTCCAGCTATTATCATTATGAGACTTATACAGCGCTTATTTCACATATGGATCCAGCAGTTTAGAGAGTTAAAGAAGTAGTTCAGTCAGTCAATCAGCGTTTGAATGGTAAGTGACATTGCCTAGTAAGTTATTAACATTTTTGGAACTAGAAGCAAAAGCAGGAGCAAAATTAAACTGAATCAAATTCATATAAATAGGTAATATATGTTGATTAGTTGAGTTTAAACTAACAATAGGCCTTTCTTTAGGGTTCCAAGTTTGATCCCCATCTGGCTCCAAGCCAGAGTTCCAACTAGTATAAAAAACTTTGTTGTTGGTTTGCTTTATTTTGGTGTCTTGTAAGATGGTGTGCACATGATTAATGTAGTCAGGGAAGAATTCCCCGACAAGAACATGGTAAGATCTTGCTGTTCTGGCAGAGAAAGGGGAAATTTTCCTTATTAAGATACAATCTCCAATACTGTGATACCTAGCACAAGACACCCTCTTCTAGAGCACCAACTTGTGTTACCTTTTTTTATATAAAAACTTCTTCATTAAGACTTCAAGATGATGTGATAGTTTTAGTATAAATCAAATTGATTCTGGCACATCAGTGTTATTTTTACAAAAATCTATTGCCTCAGTGCTTAATGTTAAATGTAGTGGCACCTTGGTGCTTGTAATAAATTGTGCTGGCACCTTGGTGCTTAGTCCAGGTGCTGCTGGTGCCTTGAAATAATTTATCCTTTCTGGAAACATCACTTGTACATATATTTATCTGATTAATAACCCATTTGCTATGAGGATAAGTAAATCAATCTTGTTAGTTTGTTTGTAACTGCCTAATAAATTAATATTTTCATAATCCCTGGTCAAAATTTCTTCACAACTATCATATTGAATCAGAGGTGCTGCCAGCCATCAACCTTGTTTGCTATTGCAGCAATCAGTAACCTTTATGTTGTTTCTAATTATAGCCTAGTTGATGTGAACCATATCCTCAAGTGATGAAATGATTCATTTGGTGGGATGTGTATTAAATTACTAGGAGGAAAGAAGTCTGGGGAGCCAATCTGAACCAGAGTTGCTTTTCAATGTTTACTTTATAATTCAAAGATAATAGGTAGAGTCCTGGAATTTTATCTATTTGTTTCATATCATCTTTGCATGATACACAAACAATGGTGTCATTATCAAATACTGTCATTCTCAGTGTAGGTTAGATTGGGTGATGTAATACTTTCAAAGGGGCCTATCTTGCTTTCAGTAACATATCAATAACAGTGTATCTCCTTAATATAATCACTATTATACCAATACAGAAACAGATAATTTACTGTTCAATATGATTTGTGCCTTAAAAACAAGTAAAAGATTTTGATCTATCAAATAAATTGTTCTGGAACACTGATAGCCCCCATGGCAACATAGAAGTATTCCCATGATACCTAATCATATGTTTTCTCCATATCTGAAAATAACATGTAATTTTTGTTTGACTTAACTTGAATCTATAAGACAACTGCACTAGGCTAATATTATCAAAGATTGACCTCTTTTGGATGATTCTTATTGAATACCACAGAGATTTGAAGACATCAATGGCATCATCCAGTTAGGGAGGATTCTTGCTAGAAGCTTATCATTTTAATTAGATAGTGAATTTGAGTGCCAATTATTCACTTACTCTATTATCCTTTTGTTCTTAAATAATAAACACATATAAAATTTGTTTCTTTCTGGGAACAGTATCTTTGTTTTAAAGAAGTAGTTGAAGATTTTGACCAGGAATATGACTAGCATATGTCTCAAAAGCTTTTATACATCTGTTGGTGTGAGATTAGGCTGATTGACCACAAATGATCAGGCTAATTATTATACACAGATCTTAACAGTTACACACCGTATTATCACTGGTCATCATTATATTAATAGATATGACAGTTATACGTTGTGTAATTGCTAGTTTATTATAATAGATGTAACAATTATACACCGTATTATCATTTGGTTATCACTTAATCAAGTGTAGTTATTATACACCGTGTAATTGTTAGTTTATTATAATAGATGTAACAATTATATGCCGTATTATCACTGATCATCCCAATGTGATGTGATTATACACCGTATATTGCTTGCTTTATTATAATTGATGTAACTATTATACGCTGTATAAAAGTTAGCCAATATAGTAAATACCACTGATTACATGGCATGTAATCACTAAATCATCAATTGTATATCACCTATTCTACCCTACTGGATGTTGTATCAACTCAGCCCCACACAGCCTAATAGACGTATATGTTCATATAAAACAAGTGATATACAAATGGCTAAGAAATACCAAGTTTGGATCAGTATTACACGGCATATAATTGGGCTCCTTATTGGTTTGGGTCAGCATTAAACAGCGGATAATCCTCTGAGTCACCAATGGATCAAGTCTGCTATTATACGGCGTATAATCCCTAATTCAACTCATTGCATTAATAAGCAGAAGGTTTGCCAACCAGAAAAGGATCACTGATTAAGCCCTGCAAATGGAATACCGGAATCCTACCTTCCAATGTAGGAGGGCTGAACAGGGACAATTTCTAAGCATCAACTAAATATGGCGTAGTTTCCCAGCGCAATAATAGGCGTATAAAATACAGCCAATTGATAAATGACAGTAGGCTAGCTCAAGAAGAGCGTAGGCTGTAGCTGAAGTGCCATGGACGCCTGCTAAGGCCAGTAGCATATCACGTGCCAAGGACAGCCAATCAGGATGGGCGTAGCCAGCAAAGATAGACCTATTGCAAAGGTAGCCACTGAGAACTGTCTGAAAGGACAAGAACAAGGGTTGTTGCAGTATATATTGATACAGACGCCTGAAAGGAGAAGAACAAGTTCATAGTTACACCTGGATAGATTGCAGCTGCTGGCTAGATTGTACTCCAGTATCAATAAACGTAATTATCTTCTAAGTTCTATTCTATTGTAGTCTGTAGTGCTCTTGCATAGGATTAGGTAGAGTACATTGGCAAGGATAACATCTATCTGTAGCTTTGAACATATCAGCAATATCACAAGTTGCTCAACAGTTGGGATGCAATCAAGGCTTGTGGCTTTCCTGGTTTGCAATTCCTTAATGATGCAAGCATCTCATATAGCAAAATTAGATTTTAATAACCACACACTGGAAAAGAGAGCATCTACTTAACTATAGACCTGTCATTTGATTAAGCAAGGATAATTATTGGGGGTTAAAAGAACTGTATGAGTAGAGTTTTGAGCAGAAAGATTTAGTTCCTTTTTAGCCTCATCCCTCTCCTTATTATGTTAGTCATTCTATGTCTTCTTTCTTTAAGGTCCCCCTTTTTGTTGCCAAAACAAGAAGCTTAGTCAATCTTTAGTTGTGGTGCTAAAAATTCACTGAAACTTATACACAGTATTAGTTTTATTACTGTATCAATGATTTTTTGGAGTTTATTTTTACACCTGTTTCATTAATTAGATTTTAATACATATTTCTTGGATTCCTTTTTACATTTTTTCAATTCATTAAGTTTTTTCTTCCACTCTTAATTTTTTCCCTCTGGTACTTAGGTGTCACACTCTTGAAAATTGGTTTGATTGATTTCAAGACTCTGCTTTGAGAGACCATTGGTCCTCCCTAGAGTCCCAATACAGTTAAAATTCTGGACTTGATTATATCCTTCCATACTTCTGCTCTAAAGGTTGAAGGGTAAATATTTAATCAAAAGTTTGGTCTTTGTATCTAATAGAGTCCCAATACACATAGTTAATATGATTATCTTACATCTGTGCTATTTACACTTGGGATAGACTTGGGAAAATTCTCCTGAAATGAGAAATTTCTCAGGACTTTACTCTCTCTCAAGAAATAAGGACTCTGTCACAGTATTCCCATTGTGTCAATTGGTTGAAGTCCACCTCTTTCCCCCTCAAGAAGACATCAATAAGTGATACCAAGGGGTGTTGGTGCAGTCTTATGGGATGTATGTCTATGGTCTTTATTATAGGTGCTTAAATTCCTAGCAAAAAGGGTGCATTATTCAAAATTCAATGAGATCAGTACAATCTATTTTTCCTTGTCTCTTTGTTATCTCCAGGCTCTAGGTATACAGCTAACACTGAGATTTTTTTATATTCCTGAAAATTTTATCTTTTCTCTTAGTATCTGGCCATTCAGATGCTGATTCACATATTTAAGCTGCACCTTGTCTTGAAGAGCCATTATTGACATGCAGCTGTCAATAGTCCTTTGAGTCCACTTTCCTTTGATCAGATGTGTCATCCTAGTCCAGAGAAAACACTGGGGGCTCTTGAGCTTGTGGATCCAAGTTACTTTAAGTATAGTTAGATCAATACTATGATTGATTTTAATATAATGTAGTTTTCCTGCCATTTTTTTGAGTGTGTTAATACTCTGCACATCAGAGTTAAAATTCTCATGACTAGTTGGCCAATTATGGGTATGAGGTTCAACTTGAGTAGACTAAGGTGTGATATTGGAGGCAGATACATGCTATGTGGTATGGTCTCATCTTCTCTGGGATAAAAAAGGCCAGGAGATATAAACAAGACTGATTGTGCAGTGGCCATACCTTATTCTGATAAATCATTCTCCAGATCAGTTCTTATATGGGCTTAAGTCTTATGGGGGTCACTTTTGTCTAGGGGCCTTAGTAAAGTTGTTGACTATGGGGAAGATTTGGGTTATGCTTTGGATTAATTTGATCTAGCTGGCTTCTGATACCACTTGACTTCTTCATCTTTATTTAATTCCTGCTGTGCTTTTCAAACCGGTTGTGCTTGTGGTTCTATGCCCTCATAGTTGGGAATTTTCAGTTCCACAAAGGGTTATGCTTTATCTCCTGCAGTCTCTTCTGCCTGTGCTTTACATGCCTCTCTATAGTGTTATGCCAACATATCTCAAGTGAAAATGAGTTTGTGAAGATGAGTGAAGCTAGGGGATCCAAGCTACTGGATTTGGATGTAGTAACATCCTTTTATTGACATAATTAATACCTTCTTCAGGTTCAAAGATAATGTACCCATAGTAGTCTGATTTACGGTGGTGGCAATAGTGCAGGGTATGGCCAAACTATAGCAGAATCTTCACACATCATTTTCCCTTCCATCTCTACCACTATATATCAATTATCCCAGTAATATTGTCATAAATTGTGATATCAAAGCTATTTAAATAAGACCTGGAAATTGTGATATTTGCAAAGACTTGGTTGGGTTTGCTTTCAAATACAACAGCTGCCCCCTTTCTATGAATGAGTCAACTTGGATATCAAAACATTCTGAATTGTGCTATCTTGATATTCTGATCCTGGTACAATTTCAAAACCAATCATATCCCTTGTCTATCTATTGAATAATCTCTGCCCCCAATCTACTACATAAGTAGAATTATCTCTCTAAATAAAGACAAGTTGATTGACATTTTTGTTGAAATTTATAATCTTCAAGCTTATTAATTTCATTTTTGCAAAAAGAAAGCCCTCTTCTTTTATTCCAGGGAACTAAGGTGCACTCTCTTGATTTTTCCTGAAGGCTAACACAAGCCTAGCTTCAAACCTCAAACCTTTCATAGCAAAGGTTTACTGCTGTATCCTCTTGGATTTTGTCCCCAAGAGCCAAAAATAAAAAATAAAAATCAATCAAAGAATGCTCACCTTGTGCTCCCTCAGCTTAGGGAGAAGCTCAAGTAGAGTGAGAATGTTAATAGGGACAAAACAAGATGTGAGGAAGTCAGTACATTCTACTTCCCATACTACCATATCATTATAGTAGCTTAGGCTTATATTGAGAGCATCATGAACTCATTCCATATCTGTGAGGATGTTTGTGAAGGATAGTCACTTTGTCTTTTCATTGAAAAAAGTAATCCCTGTATAGGTGGGCTTATCCCTTTAGAATATGCTAATATGCCCAGCTTTACCCCAGATCTCCAGGAATGGGAGTCCCACATCCATGTAGTTGTTTTGACCACACATCAAAGCCCCAGCCTGTATTCTGAGAGCTATTTCTTAAAGAATGTTTCACTAAAGTCATACATGCTCCATGTTTCCCTCTGGGCAGGCTCTCAAAGTGCAATCTGGGCGTGTTATCAATTACTGGCTTGAGAAACATTCTCTCTATAAATGAGCTGTTAATTTTCTTTTGGACGCAATATTTAAAAGGAAAAGAACCTTTTCATTCTTTCTGCGGGACTGGATTAGAGCATGTCACTCTATACAAAAATCTCTACTGTTTGCTTGCCCATTTCATTATGCAATAAGGCCTCAGAGACAGGAACCTTCTTAAGGATCCAGGAAACTGCCTCCTCTACTGGGAATCTCTTTATCAGCCATTCTATCAGTACCTGATGAAGGATGGAATTTTTAATGGAAGAGCCTTGATTGAATTCTAAAGGGTTGATGTAATAGGAATAAAATCCAAATGCCAAAAGCATTCAACAGCAGCAAACTTCTCAACAAAAACATTATCAAAAGATAAATTCCAAATAAAGGCATTGGGAGAATAGAACCAAGAAAAACTGAGGCAAAAATAAAAAAGGCTTCAATTTGAAGAAACGTGACCAGGCTTGGCAAAGGAATGATTCTGCAACTTGGTTCAACCATTTCCTCAATTTTGGGCTCAGGGGTTGTGTCAAGCAGCACAGAGATCCAGACACAGCAAAATTGACGCTGCAACTTACAAGAATCTGTACATGCATATAGATGAGCAAAAGTTCCATTTATGTGGAGAAGCCTTGGCCAAAATTTATGTTAACTGAGATTTTCAAATGCTTATGGTTTTGTTGGACTACTGGGGTAGTTCTGAGCTCAAAGCCAGCTCATTTGGGTGCTTGAGAGGGAATACTGGCATCACTGGGGGAAATTTCTCAGCTGAGCTATCTGAATTGAGCAAAGTCTTATGAAGTCATATTTCAATTTTGGGATTGAAACCATAAAAATTACCCAATTTCTGGGGGCTAAGGCTTTGAACAGTTCTTCCCAACCTTTGTTAAAATATGCACACGTTTGGCCACAAACCTCTTCTGGTCAACTGCTTGATTGATGTCCTAATAATGTTTTGAGAGCACTTTATTGGGCCTGGCTCCTTGACGCTTGAATTTTGAGGGCAGGCCATCCAAGATAAGATATACTCATCTGTGACTGCCTTTTCCAGGTACCCCTGTTCTGCATTAAGTGCATCCCCCAAGCAGCTCCCTGCCATTGCTTCCTTGAATAAAATGTCATGTTGCATCCAAGTGACTGCAACATTTAGTGAGAGGCACTCTCACATATAAGTTGCAATTTCCTGGGATCCCGCCTTTTTTTAGCTGCACCAATTCTGAAGGTCAATAGGGCTCCAGTTCTGTGTTGAAAGCCCTTGGATGCCTTGGCGTCCACTTGATTCTTCATCTGCTCTATAGCTTCCTCTATATGAAGCCCCCCCCAAAAAGAAATAAAAGGCTATATCAGGTAATGCCTTTACTCCCATTTATTTCTTAGTGTGGGTGACCTTAAAGCCTTCAGCTTCTGTTCACAAGCCACTCTGGGCTGATCTAGTCCTACTAAAGCTCTGTGTCACTTCTGGTGAGAAACCTGGTCTACCCCATTCAAAAGAAGCCTCCAAATTGAAGGCATAGAAAAATTGGCCAACTGCTTTGTAGAAGCTGAAGCCCAGCTTCTTCCATCTCTTCCATTTTCTGGGAGGGAATATGTCCATGTTCAAGGGACCAGCTTGACCATAAATAGTTGCATCAACCCCCAGCTTAGTCTACTCCTGAGCTTCAGCCTAAGGAGTCTGCTAGCCTTCAGTGAGATTGGGCCAGCTGACCATAAAAGATTGGTCTAGCTATCACACCTGGACCCAGATCATTATGCACCATACCCTTGCTAGCTAAGCAGCCAATAGCCATGCTGAATGCACACCATATGCACAATAGCCTAACATTAATGGGCCTGCCAGTTGCACGCCTTAGAATTGCTGGACAATTGGCATAATGATGACTATTGCGGGCTGGAAAGCTGCCGGCTGGCCATGCTCAATGCAGCTCCCACACCCTTTGGATAAGAGCTCACCCCAGCCCCACCATCAGACAGATGTTGCCCAGATAGTTGATTGTATCAGCACGGGTTAGAGCCGCCTCAAAGTATGTAGCTCCATCCCAATCACACACAGTACAGCCTCTAACCTGATATCAGATTGGATCAATCATCATGCTCCATATAGTTCCCAACTCATATCTGCAATCAGCAAGATGAAGGGAGGAGTTTCCCTATCATGGCGCCCTGACCAGGACCTCAGGGAAAGAAGGCATGCCCCCACTTCACCTTAAGAAAGCAGAAGGACAGGCCTTAAATAGTAGTGGAAGGTCCTCATAGAAGTGTAGTAGCTCCCCAGCGTCATGTGAGGTGTACAGCTGATCAACAGCCAACAGTGGGCTAGCTCCAGAGGATCCCAGGCTGTAGCTGGGTTGCAGCGCAGGCCCGGGTAAGGATAGCAGTGAAGAGGGGCCCATGAAAGCCAACAGAATGAGGCGCAGCCAGCAAGAGCAGGGCCACTTGCCTGGGCAGCCCCTGGGAGCTTCCTGGGAAGTTGGGATGAGGGTTGGTAGAGCCCTGATAGCTAGGGGTGCCCTGGGATTGGGCAGCAGCCTCTTGGTCACCCAGGTAGGCTGCAGCAGCTGGCTAGGCTGTGATCCTGCCTTTACCGGGGTAGTGTCTACAGGTCTACCCATACTTTACTTTCTGCTGCCTCCTCCTGCATAGGGCCAGTAGGCCGCGTTGCATGACAAGGCTAACCAAAGTTTATGGACATCCTGAAGCTTTGATCTCCCAAGCCCCCCAAAGATGGCTCCACACTGGCTCAATGGCCCATGGCACAAGCAGGGTATACAGAGGCATGCCATCCATACACCTCCCCCAACAGGACCTTGCTAAATTGTCCCCGCTCCAGGTGCTTCTTGGGGTCTGTCCTGCATTAAAGAGATGTGAAGCTCACATAAAATCAAGCCCCTTGGACGCTTATAGCCTAACTCTGATGGGAGAAAAGCTGGGATTGGCCATGTAGACCATCCCTTCAGAGACTGGTCAGATATCTCCCACCTGGAGCATTGCTCAAGGTCACACCTAAGCCTTCCATCCCAGGCAGGGGAGTCTGGAAGGGCCTCAAAGTACGCCTCAGCTTCATCCAGACAACCCCTGGATCTATCATGACCTGGGAAGGTGCTCAAAGCAGGCAGGATTTCATGGGTTTAAATGATTCCCTCATCCAGGTAGGTTGGCTAGATTGGGGGTGACACCTGAGCAGAGGATAGGGTCTATGCACCATGGGGGCTGGGGTGAAATGCAGAAGCTTGGTTCCTATCTGATGTCTGGCATCCTCCTGGGACCCCTGATGCTTATAGAGAATATAGGGGGAGGATAGGCCTACGCCATCTGGGTACCACTTTATTGCTGCCTCCACCTTGGATAAGCGGGCCAACTTTCCCTTGCTTGTTTCCATGGAGAGTCCCCAGCCCCCCATTTGAGGACGCCCTGCAGAAGATGTCCCATCCTCCCACTCCTGGCCCCTTGGCATCAGTACCACAGATACCCAGAAGCTAGCTGGACAGCTGTTGGTGTACCACCAACTGTTCAGTTTAGGTCTGGGACAGGGAGGCCTTGATGCCAGCTGGATCCTTGCCACCCACCCTGTCCAGCCACCCAGGATAGCTGTAGGCTCACTCCTTGACTCAGCAGCATGAATCACAGCTCCTGCTGAGAATCCTGCCTCCCCCTTTTCCAGAGATGGATGGAGCGGCAGCATACCCCTCTCAGTGATCCTTCTAACTGGCTGGGACAGTATCCCTTACCAGTAGCTTGGGTGCAGGGTATGGGCTTCTGACTCCCATCCTGGGGCTTACTTCTTCCCAAATCCAGTGGCTTCTCCCATCTGGCTATGGTGGGGTGGATTGTTGTAACTGGATATGTTACTGGCTGCTGATGGCCTTTATCATGGTTGGAAGGGATGTGCAGCAGAGAGAGATAGCAGGTCAATGCAGGGTGGGATGAAAACTTTGACCTAACTTTGCTGGAGACTTAAGGGTCCACTGAACTCTCCTGTGGTGGGGTACTGAATAGAAGCTGTGTAGATAAGGTAACTAACCGTGGTCATGAAATCTAGGGGAAGGTTTGGATTGAGTACCGGGTGGGATTGACCGGTGAGCCTTAATGCCACTGGAAAACGGAAACTGGGCTGGAGTGTGGGGAAAGAGGGGTGCATTGATAGTTAAGGTGTTGAGTATACCCTCCGGCAAGGAGCTGGGGCTGCAGGTATGTGGAATTTTGGTATGTATTTCAATTTTTATCTAGTATTTAAGGTGGCTGATTGGTTGGGAGGAGATGGTTTAGTGGGGTCCCAGGGTTGATTCCTGGGACTTTTTGCTTAGCCCTGCTTCCATGCTGATGTTCTCACTGGACCTTGCATGTTGCTGGAGTTTTCCAGCATGGATCAGCCAGACAATCCAATGAAATTGAAAAAGCATTTATGGACTCCTATCCCCACTTTCCCCAAGGGCGCGGTCCTTTCACCGCCGCTCGTACAGACTTTAAATAAAAGTCTGGTTTATTTATAAGACAAGTAGATGGGTTAGAGGATCTATTGATTGCTAGGGCTCCAAATATGCTTTGGGATGGGGTTGTGCCACCGTTTGGTATGCGGAGCTGATATTCCAATGGCAACTCTGAATGCAGGATCAAAAACGCTCGTTCTTGGCCACATGGAAAGGTTGAATCATCGATAGCTAACCGGCTTGCCAATAGATTGTATGGCCCAGCAGCAAATCTTGGGTAAGTTGAAGCTCGAATCTTTGAGGAATTTAATCCATCTTTTGGGCAAGAAAGTATATAGTTTTTAAAAAAATAATGCAGCTTGTATCTTCTGGATGCAAATGAAATTAACTGATCCTCACGGTTTATAATTGGATTTACCAACTTTTCAATAGCTTTCACAGTGAGCATTCCTGATCATGTATAAGTCCAGGGTATACGTAAAAGCCTTGTCACTTCCTTTTATGGTATCAAAGGCTACTCAAGTATATCCACTAATTTCAAACATGTGGGAGCAAACAGCCCTCATGACCAATCATAAGTTCCTCCGTATTGTCAGATACATTTGGGGATTGATCCTCTTGAGGATAAAAAGCCTTCTTTATTCTTGATAAGCAATCATCACTTCTCACATCCCCAAGTTCTTTATTTAACTGTTGCATGTAGTCCAGTTATGTTATATTCACCCTTTGATTAACCAGTATCTGGCGCATAAACTATTATCTTGCCAACTCCAAATGTTTTCTGTAGCGCTCCAGGCAACCCATTTAATAGCAATTTATATTGTAATTTCAAATGATCTGTTTTAATTGCAAGAAAATCATTGCCCAATAAGAAGCGCAACATTTCCGTCAATAAAGAAACTTGCAATACTTTTTTATTCAACCGGCAGGTGAAATTTCAGACGCGAGTAAAGAAAAGTAATCCTCGCTTTCGTAGGTCACCTTGCCGTTGTAGAGGCCGGCAGCGAGTAGCTTGGATCCTATGCCGTTGACCACGAAGGCGGGGGAGCCGAGGTGGTTTGCTGTCAACGGGTCTTGGCCCTTGCCGTGTTTCTCCTGGGCGCAGAATAGGTCATCGTTGAACTCGCCGGCAGGGTAGAGATAATCTTGATTGGTGTAATAAATCTTTTCACACTGGCTGCTAGGGAGCTGGACGTAGGTACGGTTCATGGGTAGAAACTGGGTAAACCGGACCACCAGGAACTCTGCAGGTCGTTGGAGGGTGCCAGGTGGTCAAGTTTTATATGGCGGTTCAGGGAGCCTTCATCTCCAAAAAGGTCGGGGATCACGGTTATACACATACCTGTTCTCGGGAGTCCAGCGGAGATGCTTGGTGATGTGCTTCACGAGGAAATCAAAATGAAGACTCTTAGCCTCTTCATCTCTGGGGGTACGCACAACTATCGGGGTTCTATTGGTTCTCATGCAAGTTGCCGGGACAATCATTGCTGACTCGGATTCGAAAATGCCGGCACAGGTGTTCCCAATTTCTTTGAATCTAATCATCCCAACAAAGTCCTTGAACTCCTCAGAGAGATCCTCCCAGAACTGTGGGGCTAATTGTTGGCTCAGAGCGGCAGCAGAAATAAAGGTAACAATCGAAACCATCTGGTCATGTCCAAATACCAGATTGCAGTTTATATACTGCCTTCACAGGCTACTCTGGCAGGGAAGGTCAAGGCACTGCTATCAAAGAAACCTGGATGATTCATCAAAATAGTTCCACAGATTGAAATAATGTTTGTACTACGTGCACAATCATTTGTTATTGACTGTACATCTGTGGATCTACATGTCGTACTCAGTTTCCTCTTTATTGTACTACTTAGTTCCCATTCCATGGAAAACTGATCAACGTGGGTTGAAAAGGGTGACATTTATCTCTCAAATCAATCACTTCAACCATCTGAATGGCATTGTGCCACATAGGGTTAAGAAGGCCATAGCAACCAATTACAAAGATCCCTACAACTTCACAGCTGCCTTCCAGCAGCCCAATTTAAACTCCATCCCCGGTTTAGAATCAAAGATATCCCAAACAACCATATCGGTGCCCAAATCATTCATCACAAGGCTAAGCTACTCAAGGCACGTTGGGATTAAGGCTGCGGCAGATTAAAAATACACTGATTACAGCATTTACCATAGTTGGCGCAGTTTGACCATCACATTTACATATTTTGGATCCCCCTAACTTAGAGGGCTCCAAAATTCTTAACCCTGCACCAAGGAAGGCTTTCTTCCAGAGGATGCATACAAAACGTATATTTTTAAAAGAAGGATTCAAATTTTAAATTTCTTTTCAACTTTAAATCCAACATATATTTTCATTTTAAAATAATATATATTCTACTATAAAAAATATCAAAGCTGATCCGCCACCAGCAGCTTGAGAAAAAACAATCCCAGGAAATTCACGTCCAGCACAACTTCCCCAGACCTGTTTCCTGCCCTGAAACAGATGGCAGCACTTTTTTATAAAGCAGCTGTTGGTTCAGACCCACCCCAGCCCTAATTAAGGATGGCAAAGTTTGCACCACGTTTATAATCAGGGATCCACAGATTTAAAGCTCCACAGCCAACAAGAACCTGGATCACATAACAGCTATCAAAGAATCAAATTTCACCGCTCCTCCAGCCACTGCGTACGATATCTCTTGGCTAACTGGACATGCCTACCGATACTAGCCCAGCTTTCTTTTCCAGGATCATATCTAAAATGAGCAATCCAGGCCACGGAAGAAGACGCCAACACCCAGCCGTCTCAGGTAGCTCTGGGGCTGGCTACATTTACTATACCTCAGAAAAAAATATATCCCCCATCATGTGCTGAAGCTCAAACTGAGAAATACTTCAACAATGGCCCAACCCACAAACAAAATCAATCGGTCAGTTGAATGGAGTGGGGTACATGAAGTCATTTTAAAATACTATTCAGAAAAGGTGGATAAACAGGCCCCACCCTAATGGCAACATCATGGTTTATCTTGGTGTAAAGCTGGGGGAATTTGCTGAAAATCAGACAAGTAACCCTACCCAGGCTTATCTTACCTAAAATGGATCAACTTGCCTACAACCCCTCTAGACCAGTCAACTAGGAGATATATACCAATTTATTCCTCCTTTACTGACATTACAACAACCCACAAGTTTATCCATGCCAAAACTTTATGATAACCCCCAGCAAGGTTCTGAGGCAGATACAGAACCCCCAGCTCAACCCACCCAAGACCCAAAGCCAAGGCACATCCAGCCAAGCCCACCATCTGAGATACCCCATCCCAGCACCTATATATGGAGCACCAGCTATTTACCCAGAATTTCCCAGCATAGTAGGGACATCCAACTAGTCCCCAATATCACGCTGAACCTGAACAACCCCTTCCTCCCAGATAAGATACCATCTATCCCAACCCTACCCCCTTTGATAACTTGGATTGTGCAGCACAGGTACAGCATCAGTATCTAAGGTAGGAGTCTAACCTAAACCCAGTTGGTAAGATCCCAAACACCTGCTGCAAAAGAAATATTTCAAAGAACATCCTAGCTGATCTCCCCCTAGCCAGATCCCCTGCACCTCTGCCCCGCCACCTTCAAAGGAGGAATTTAGCAGTAAAGCTGTCTCCTGGGTATCCACCATCAATCCAGGTGAGATTTAAAGCCTTTGGGCGGGAGGGAACTAACCCAGGAAAGCTTGGCTCTCATCCCAGGATGTGAACCACCCAGACACCATCACATGGGCAACTTGGCTGGTCAGCTGTATGGGCTTTCAGAAGGACAAGGTAGGGGGCAGGCAAGGGAGGAGGGCAGCAATCCCACAAGGAGCGGTATGGAGAGCAGCCTGGGATTCTTCTGTGGGACAGAGGACTCTCAAGGGGGACCCATAGGCCTCCCATTTGGAGTGGAGAACCTAGCCAGATCAAGGAGGAGCCTGCACCACCAACCCCTCATAAACCTGGAGTGGGGCAGGTTGTCCCCAGGAATCAGATACCAGACCTGCTGCCAGCCAGAGGCAGCAGAGCTCTTTGCCCTGCCCAGGAGATCCGCCCAAGCGTCCAGGGCATGCCAATATTGGGGGGAGATGTTCCGCTGACTCTTTTTCCAGTGGTGTGATCCTGGACAAACTTGATCCAGCCAAGATCATCTTTGTATAGACTTTTTTAAGGTCTACCATAAGCTAAAGATTCAAATAAGCTCTTTTTACCAATAACGGCAATGCTCTACACATATAATAGTGTTGTAACTGTGCTGTTTTAGCAGAGTTACAAGGGGAAAATATTTAGAAGCTAGATAATAATCTTTATTGAGAGATAGTGATTATATAGTCATTGTGAATCAAGGATAACGGGAACATGATTGTGTTGATCACACAGCTGGATGGTGAAGGGAGTGGCTTGAACCTGGTAATGAGTCAAGCACCAAAACAAGGTATCCACCATAAAAGATCATCATCTGTTCATGTTGTTGGCTTTGGTAATTCAAGTTGACTTCCTAGTCTGGCTTCAAGTGGCCAGGTAATTGAATTGCGGGTCACAAACCCGCTTGTTTGGAACCTTGCTGGTGGTTCAAGCCTGCTGTTTTGACAATAGGTATTATTTTTTTGTATTTATGCAGCTCATTTAGACCCTACTTAAGAACCAACTAGAGCGGATCTGGCAGCCAGATACTATAGATAAAGCCATCAGAGGGGCCAGCACACATCTCTATAGGGGACATGCCAATTATCTGGCATCCCAGTTCTTTACCGCTGGAAAGCTAGATACTTTACATGGGGGAAGTTTTGGCCAGATAAAATCTGCCGGAAAAGGGATCAGCCAAGTACCTTCCTGCCCCCCAGGGATCACCCTTTAGGAAGTCCAGGGGAAGAGGCAAACCTGTCCCGGGGCTGGAGAGATGGAATGGCAGGAAGTCAGATAGGGGCAGAAGTAACCCCATAGGGGTGAGGGGAGGAACCAGGATCTTTGCATCCCCTGATAAGGTTCTGTACCGGGAGCTTGTTTGGGTGAGCCAGATGCCAGGAAGGTCCAGAGAGCCAGATGCTAGGGGGAGGGCTGGAGGTTGGACCAGGCCAAAGCCTTAACCAGACCTGGAAAGGGAGTGGGTGGGGTGACTTTACCCAGACAAGCAAGGAGGGTTAGGGTCCAGGTTTAAAAGTACCCGCTTTGAACTGAGCCTGTATATAGGATTCTCATCCTGGCTCTGATAGACAAAGCCAGCAGCAGCCCCAAACAGGCAAAGGGGAACCCAAAGCTCTGTAAATCACTATATGGCCCCAAAAGACAGCAGGAAGGGGCTGGGGTGGTCAGAGGGCTTCAAAGCCTCAGGACCACAGCCAACAAAGGCCTGACCAAGGTTTAAAGGCTACTTCAGGCCCAGGCCTGGATGGTCAAAATTGGCCAGTAAGGCTACACTTGGGTCTATAAAGGGGATCTTCAGGAGCCGGTGCCCGCTTTGGGCACTAAACTTGAAATAAGGGATGGTTGGCTGGGGATAAACATTTTGTCCCAGAGCCAGGGGTATACGTTTCTAGCCAGTAGCTGGTCTGGGATCTGATCAGCCTGGATCTCTAGGTGGGGTGGCAGGAGAGGGTTGCTAGAGCTGACGTTGCTAGAGCTACTAACGTGGAACAGGATGGTTGGCTGGATTGTATCACCTTTAGGTGAGGTCAAGCCCACGCCAGCAAGAAGCCCAGATCAACCAGGGACTCTTCCCAAGTTGGACAGGGGGCTCAAGGGGTTGGAAGGGTAAGCTAAAACAAACCTCTCATCAGCTGTGTTAGAAGCGGTTGGCCAAGCTTTTGGCAACCATGGCAGAGTTAGCGGCATAAATTAGCAGAATAGGCCGCTGTAAAGTATAATTATAAATCAAACATAGATCAAAGCCGCTGAAATCAATCATGCATGATGAAACCATCATCCTAAGCGCTGCTGCAACAGCTGGGATCAGTTCCAGCTACTGCAGCACCGCCCAGAAAATGGTTTAGATCCCAAGGCGCCAAAACTAATTTTACATCAAGCGCTGCAGTTCTGGGTCTGAATCCCCAGATAGCAAACTGTTTAAGCTAGCTATGTTTCTAAGCCACAAATTTCAAAGGCATTGCCAGGATAGAATTACACGGTCCCAAAAACTGCTAAAACCCCTACACCATTAAGTGTTGCCTGTGCTGGGGGAAGAATATGGTATCCTATTGGTTGGCATGCACTGAGAACCAAACTTGGATCAGTCATTAACCAAGATATGGGTGTGGAGAATTTCTGATACTATATTGCTAGAAGACTAGGGAGCAACCCTGGGAGGGGTATAAATACAGTTGCTTTAATTACAATAGATTCATCCTTATTTTGGCAAGTGCTTCTGGATGATCTGAAGCCATCACCTAAAAGTAATGGTGATTTCTTCTCCTCTTAGCTCTGCCAACAGGGTACCAATTGTATCATCACACATGAAAGTATCTAAGACAAGTCCTCTGTGCCCCACTATAACCACAGCTGAGATTGTTGCCCTGCTACCCAAGGTGCAACAAGCTGTATGGGGCAGATCTCTCATTGCATTCACAGGTCTAGAAAAAGTGTGGAGAGCTTTCTTGGTCAACAATGGCAGATCTGTACAGGGCTAAAGGGGGAGTGATCAATTACCTAGCAGGCCCACTCCTGGGAGCGGATGCCCTTTAACAAACTGTCCAGGATGGACAAAAGATTTTTGATACAAGGTTGCCTATACTTAGTCTACCAAATCAACTCAAAAAAGCTCAAAGGGGAGAATGAAACTTACTCAAACAATTAAGCTAGGGAGAAGAAGACTGATGTTCTGTATCATCCTGTAAATGCCCATCCTGGTATAGAGATACTTCAATTTATCATAGAAGCTACTAGTCAGGTGTGTCCTGTTATTTGATATGGAAAAGTACTGGGGCAAAAGTCTTGAATACCCAGGACTTGAGGTTCCAGCTTTAAGCCTGCATGATTGTATGTGGATAAAAGGATATTTATAGCCAACAGAAAATTAGCGCTGAAGATTCCATGTCAGACCTGATAAGCAAAAGTGAGCTTAATATCATTTAAGAAGGGGCTCCAGAGCTTATACCCAGAGTTTAATCCTGATTGCCTTGGCAAAGATACTTCAAGTGGAAGGAGGCTGGTAAGGATCTAGAAGTCTCAGGTACAGGCATAAACCCATATTGGGGTAAGGAGAAAAACTCAGGGGGAAAGGGTAAGGATTGACTTTTGCATACACTGATTGTAAGCTACCATCCACAAGGCTAACTCAGCCCATGAAGGGTTCAAATTCACAGCACTGACAGAAGAGCAAAGATGAACCACTAACCCAAAGCTATTGCCAACCCACCTCCCAACCATACTATCCCAATCAGTATACCTACATCAGCCCATCAGAAATCCCCCCACCTGAACAATGAAGCAATAGCCCTATTTTAAACCTGCACCCCAACTATAGGATCTTTGGACAGCTTCACCTTGACCCCTTCAAAAAGGGCAGAGGAAATGATCTCAAGCTATCATGCCCCAGGCCACTCTCAGGGGACCCTTCAGTCAAGGGGAAGTGCCTAGCCTTAAAGCCCAGCAGGTGACAGGGCTGTTATTGTTACATGATCAGAAGCAGCAGACCAAGGGCACCAGGCTCCCACGTGGGAATTTTGGGTTCAGTAAGGCCCATCAAAGATAGGTATTCAAACTCAAGCTTTATGGAATTGTATGGTGGGATGAAAGGGACAAGAGGGAGCTCTCCAGTTGCAGCGCTCATGGGCTTGCCTGGTAGAACAAGTTGGTGGAGTTGGGTGTGGAAAGGAAGGCACAGAGGCAGGATCTATATCTTGATCCAGGCATAAGGTGGAGGGACCTGGTACAGGCGTTAATACTATTGAAAATGAACCAATATAGCTCAGTATTAGATTGGGGAAGATAGCAGTCTAATAGAAAGGAGAAGAATAGGAATAAGATAAAGTTTATTGGAGGATAGAATAATTAATATACTATATTAGGGAGTCAAAATTTCACCAGGGAGTGGCACTGCAATGGGTTTGTTATAAGGTTTGACTAGGAATACCTTAAGCAAAGGATCAGTGCGTCAAATTGGCGCTTCTATTATTCAGGAGATAATGCCCGTAATTTAACATTGGTCACATGATCTTTTACTATTAGATACGTTATGGGGCATCTCTATGAACACCCCTGGTGTATTGTGAGGTATTTTAGTGGGCAGGGGGGTAATCTTGGTCACAACATTACAGTTGAGGGAGTAAGGATCTGCTCAGTTTCTCAGCTCTGGACTCAAAGCTGAAAGTACACTCTATTTGAAAGTCCCACCAGTGTGAATTTAGTTGTGATGAAATAATTTCATGCATAGGTAAGGCGCCCAAATTGAATTGTCTTGAAGATGTTTATTGGAATATGTCAACAAGGAGAGAATTTCCAACTTCCTCAGCTATATACTTCTTGGGAACTAGCTTTGGACTAGATGGAACATATCGATTGGCCAACTAGTCATCTGCTTTAGTTTCCCTGGTACTGACAGCATATGATTAGTTGCTTAAGTAGATCAGCTTGATATTTTTAGGCTCTGAGGGCTAACCCAAACCTTGGGGTTCCTTTGGTGACTTCTGGGATCCCAATTCTATTACTTCTAAGAATTTGGGTCAATTAGAGTTGATTCTGAAAGGTAGCATTGTGTTTTTGGGTGCCCCCTGGTGCAAGCGCCCCTAGAGCATTAATTCCATTTTCAGAAGAATAGTGGTGTTGATTGATGAAGCCTTGGTTGATAGGAAAATTGCACAATTTTAAATTTTCACGCTTTTTATTTGATATAGGAAGGTAACTTTTTGGGCTCATTTGGGGCTCTGACATAATCCCTCACTATAGTTGAGCTCTTGCAGGTCAGTTCTGGATTCTGGGCCTTGTACGCTTCAAGGAGGTTGCTGAAATAGGCTAGGGTGTCTTTGGGCTCCCAGGTGTTCTCTTTGTTTGGGTATCCTTTCTACTTGACCAAGTAGTGAATGTGTCTGTATTTCAGCTTGTGAGTCAGGATTCTTTCTACTTTGGATTCCAAGAAGCTCCCCACCTCAAGTGAGGGTAGCACAGCTTCAAAAACCTGATGTGTGTGAGAGGTGCTCTTTTTTTTAGACAGTAGTGATTTATGAAAGTCATTGTGTATCTTCCTGTTGAATTATAGCTCCAGTTGATAGGCTACCTCTCCAATAACCTGAAAGACTTTCTATGAATGGTACTGCAAGGGCTCAAGCTAGCGCATGGGGAGGCTGTCTTGATGTTTTTAGTGCTGAGTTAGACCACATCTCCAACATTTATGGGGGTCTTGGGACTCTTTTACTGCCAGCAAAATCTTTGTATGTCTGCACAGCCTTATTCAAGGTTTGGGAAACTATTTTGTGAACCTCATGTATGATGGTCACCCAATCTTGTCCTCCTGGATTGCTAGTGTTATCTGCTGTGTGTTCATCCCAGGTGGGGTTGAATCCATAGTTGGTTTTTAATGGGGACATGCCATTTAAAATGAGGTTGATTTTATTTGTAAGAAAAATGGGCTATGGACAGATGTTCAGCCCAGCTGTCTTTCTCTGGATTTACATAGCAGCAAAGATACTGTTCCAATACTTGATTGACCCTTTATGATTGCCCAACACTTTGGGGGTTTTATTCTGTGAATAATAATCTTTGATCTCCAGGCCATTTAAAATCTGAGACCAGAACTTAAAAGTGAACTGAGGAACTCAATCAGAGATTAATTCTCTTGGTAGCCTATTGTTGTGAATACCACTACTCACAATACTTTGGTTTCGCCTTTGATGGATTATTTTGAGAATAAATACCTCTCTTTTGCTTTTGCCTCTCAAAATGAGTTTGTATTCAAACTGGGAAATAAAATTGCTTGGTTTTTTATTCTTTGCAGCTAGCTTGCCTCACTTATGCTTCTGGCAAGTGATCCTACTGTACATGTACTGTTTTATGGTAAAGCTACATAGTATATATTCCCAATCTTTATACCTAATAAAATTTAATTTCTATTCAAATTTTTGTCTTTGTGTTTCCAAGTACTTTGGCGCCTCTCTCTAGCCACATCTAGCATATATTATTCACTCAGGACCACAGGGTACTTGCGTAGCCTTCCCTGCCATTCTAACCAAGACTTAGTATGAATCCAATACTAAGGTTAGGATTTCCTGTTGTGACTATGTGCTGCGCCTCAGATCATGACAAAAATGGTGCTCACTACAGGGGCTGTAAGCCCCTTGGTTACCCCCTTTGCAACTACGCTTTCAGGTCCTTTGCCTCCTCCCATACAAGAGCCAACTTCACCTGAAATCACCAGTATTCTTATTGAGGAAGACATCACAGACCCACCTATTGTCCTTACTGTACTGAACCTTGGTAATAGTCTCTATCTAGTGGCCTACCCTTT
Organism: Entomophthora muscae; assembly: GCA_014839935.2. Taxonomy (NCBI): domain Eukaryota; kingdom Fungi; phylum Entomophthoromycota; class Entomophthoromycetes; order Entomophthorales; family Entomophthoraceae; genus Entomophthora; species Entomophthora muscae. Next base: position 182,799 of record QTSX02007192.1, read on the forward strand.
GGGTACCCCTGACTTAGAACAAGTTATGGCAGTAGCCCTTGGGATAGCCCGTGAAGGGACCATTACTTGCCTCCAATTACAGTTCAGTCAATCAGAATACTACAAATTAATTTTGGCTCTGCATTTTCCACAGCATCTCATCTCAGCAGCTGGCTCCGCTGAGCACCTATTTTCATCCTTTGTACAACCTAGCTTAGCCCATCATCAAATGGTGTTAGAGCTCCACATTCAGGAGATTTTGCCATTACAAGCAGCCATCTAAATAACAGGGATCAATTTACTGTGTATCTACAGTAGATCCACTCCCTTTTTCTTTAGTATTGTAATACCCAAGTATTGAGGGGAAAACTTTAGTAACATAAGATGGCAGGTTAGGCGGCTCAAAGCTTTTCAAGGTATAGACAATTGGATATAAGTTTACTGCCTAATAGAAGGCTTTGGCAAGGATGTTGCATTGTCTAAGGCTGATGGCAAGGTATAGTAGCGTAGCTGCGGGGATCACATAAGTAGCCAAGTTTGGAGTTGGGCAAGATGACGCCAGAGGTGTCCACGGGTTCAAAACCATTGAGTTGAGGTGAGTTGACTCATTGTACAATATTCCTTCTGGTCCCTGTGATTCAGGACCAAACTGAGCATTGGTTGGCAGGTGGCCCTCTATCCTAAGGTAAGCTGTCAAGACAGCTGTGAAGATGATGTAGTTCATCTTCTGACTTGGGGAGGGGTAATGGGTTTAGTAAGGTTACTTGCTTAGCCTGGGTAAAGAATTGATTAATGTGATAATATTGAGAGGATATTCACTCAATAATAGCACAAACTATCATTGAGGAGTTTGTCTTTATTTATACTAGTAGACCTTCAAGGCATGATTATTGGAAGGTATAGCATTGGGGAACCAAGAGTCTGAGTTGCATCTGTTATTCCCTTTTCTGGATTGGCTTGGGTGGCTGGCAATTGAGAAGGTTTGGCTGGATCTAAGTTTGCATTGGCATAGTGCAAGTTTGGTCTTCTTCATGCATCCAAATTCATTTGCTGAACTTGGTGCATGATTTCCATTAGTGGATAGCCTGTCAGTCCATTCCCCATTTGGTAGGCTCCCAACTTGGGCAGTAGTTCCTCCCAAATTTGGCTTTGTGGAAATTGCCTTTCCTGATTTCCCAATCTGGCTATTTCCCAAAGGAGTGGATGGGGACTGGCCTGCTGGCATGGGAATTCAAAGGCTGGCAGGTAGCTGGCAGGTGGAAGGCTGGCCCATGGGTGCCTGGTTTGAGGATGGCTTGCAGGTGGGGCTGACAAAAGTGGTGGGCGTCTGCTTGATGGTGGCAGGTGCCTGCAAGTTGACAGTGGGCAACGGCTTGGTTGTGACAGGCTTCTGCGTGGTGGCAGTGTATATCTGCTTTATGGCGGCAGATGTCTGCACGTTGACAGCCAACGTCTTCTTGATGGCAGTGGGCGCCTTCACGTTGGCAACAGGTGACAGTTTATTGATTATACAACTATAAGTGTCAGGAAAATTACTGGCAGATATCAGACAATCAGTGCAACTCTGGCACCTCTCAAACCTTCTTGGTTAATTCCATCAAGCAAATGTACCAGGCCATCTCCAAATATGTCAGGGAGCGTCTACATGAGTTCCACCAGTTAGAACAGCCCTGGAAAACCCAAGTAGATTCACCTTGAACACCTATCTTACCTATTTCCAACAATTTGTGCAGCAGCTCAATGCGTTCAGTACTTATCCCTTCAATCAACTACAATAAGTGGAAGACCTTGCTACTAGAGACCTTTGAAAGATCAGTGAAGAGTTTGATCAAGATAGGGTAGCTACTGCTGCTGCAATTGTCAAGCTCCAGACTCAAGTGAATAAGTTGGCTACACCCAATCCAGATAACCCCCCTTTCCCCATCTGACAATCAGGCGGATAGAGAACAGAGACTATGGGATGTCATTCAAGAGCTGCAAGCGTCTAATTGCAGTCAAGGTTTCCCTAATGAAGCATCTCAGACAGATTACCAAGTGCTTGTTTTGGCAACTCAAGTTGCTGAGTTACAACAAGAGGTTGCTGCCTTACGTAAAATGGTGGCAACTGCAGCTAATCCAACTGGGGCTGTTGATGAAGATGACTGTTGCCCTGGTCTGTCTGGAGCCCCTCAAATCTAATGTGCTAGGGAGTTGATTGCCCTAGCTAATGAGTTGGACCACTTGAAAAAAGACCACTATGAACTTGATAAAGATGTGCAAGAAATGAATAAATTAAAAGATTCAGTAAATGACAGGTTTGAACCTTGCCTCTCAGGGGGTCCTTCTCTTACCTCCTGACTGGCTGAGCTTTCCATGGTAGTAACTGCACAGGGCCAACTCCTCAATATTACTGAGCAACAAACCACCTTAGCTAATAATACAGGTGCCTGCACTGATGAGACCTTGAATACTCTTGAGGAGAGTGTTTTTCAGCTGTGGGCCAGGCAGCCCCCCTCCAAATTGGAAGCAGAATTCTCCCCACACATAAATATACTTGATAGCAACAATGATGGCCCAACTCCAGAAGCACATTTCAATCTTACCTTTAAGCAAGCCCTAACCCCAAAACATTGATCATTGCAGCTTTCCTAACTATCTATGAGACTTTCATGAGAAGAGCCTCAGATGAGGTTAAGAAGGAATACATTCTAACCTGTCTGCACCTGACCTGCCAAGAGGTAGTAGTGCCAGAGCTGCCCACCATTGAGACTTGGGAAGATATGAAGCAGCTTCTGATTGACAAATATGGTGGTTACCTTAGTCTGGAAATAAAGAAGGATGCCTTCATGCACATTCTTTTCAAACCTAAGGAGACTCTAGCTGAATTTGCAGATAGATTCTATATGGAATGTCATGAATGACATTTCAATACTTGTATTGAAAACCCAAGGGTTAAACCCCGGTTCCCAGGAGGCGGATCCAACCCGCCAGACCAGTCCAGGACCCGCCAATCTGTTAAAAGACGGGCTCAAATTGGTAAATTACTCCGCGTTCTGCCTGCCTACTACAGAGGACCCTCCAAAGATCACTCAAGTCACACAAAGTGGACAGGGGACTGCCCGCTTGTTAAATTGCAAACCTGAGTTAACGAGTTACTCCAAGATCCACCAGCCCCCAGAGACAATTCCCCAAATAGTCATCAGATTGATGCCAACCTTGGGCCACCAAAAACCCAAACCTATGCAGAGGTTGCAAATTGCCTTAAGGAGGTTAAGAAAAAACCTATTTTTAACCTTGCCAATGGCCACTAGCAACTGCCAGTCTCCCGCCCAGAAGGGGTAGTGCAATTGGACTACTCAGGTGACATAGTGAACAGTGGCGGCAAAACAAAGTGTTGCCTTTCCAATTTGCCCTAACAAGCACAACCTGGATCTGCCTCCCTTGAGATCCCAAGCCAAGACCCACGCCCCGTCATTGCTCTTGTCTGCAAACCTGAACCCTGCAAAAATCAAAGAAGCAAAGTCCCAGGGTATAAAAACCCTTGTGGTACGGCAAACCCCCTATTGTCATTTTCAATAATAAAGTTTTATGAACCTTTGGTTTGAACAAATCTTACCCTATCTAGTCTTAGTGATCTTTCATCTTAATTCTGGTCAAGTAGACTACCAGGCTGCCGCCCCCTCCCAAGACCAATCTGCCGAATCTCCCCAGGCATTATACCGTCCCCCGGGAGTCCCCTTTGGACCTATGCATTTTACTAAATACCCCCCAACCCAGCCTATTTGGAGCACAACTTGGAAACCATCCTCATTGCCGGCCCTTTGGCAAGAACTAGAAGTAACAAGTACATAGGACACAAAGGAAAGAGGGCCAAGATCCTGCCTTTACTGTTCAAAAACAAGTACAATTACCTGCCTGCTTATTTTGTTCCTATGGCTCCTCCTTTAACACCACAATCAGACCACCCGTTGGAACCCACCGCCGCAGCCAAGACCACCTCTACCCAACTGTTTGGAGTACTCTACATTACTTTGACAGGATTGGTAGATTCCATGGTCCCCAACTCCAGACCTTGGTCCTTACTGGGGCAATCTGTATCTTATATTATCAAGTTAGCACCCATTCTATGGTGGGCCCTACCCGCCGGCTTGGCCGTACCTCACCCCGAGCCGCCCAAGACCTCTACTTACAACAGGCTTCCTGACATTATGACAATCTTTTACAAACACTGTAACCTGGGCCCCAAGATGTTATTAACACTTAGGGCAACTTGTATGCTTTTTTTTGTGATAATCACTTATTACACCCATAAGGCACTTACCTCCCTGATACTCCCATGGATGAAGAACCAACACACCAAAGAATTGAAAGACCCTGCACCTGATGCAGAACCCCCAAACCCGGCCACATCACAAGTGCAAAATGTGATAGTGAACCAGACCACAACCAAGGTGGATATGCCCCAGATGGGCAAACTCACCTTAGAAGAAGCCCGCCAAGCCATGTCAGTCCTCTGCCTCCACTTCTAAACCAATGCCAACGCCTACACCAGTGACACTGCCAAAGTCTTTGGGGTGGCTGCCATGCTATCAGGAGACACACTGGATTGGTTCAGGAAGGCCACCACTGAAGATGTTGAATTTTGCCTTGACTATTCAAAATTTGAAGCTGAACTCATGAGCACTGGTGATGACCAAGACACCAGATACTACATGCTGAACTCTATGTTAGAGATCCAATAAGCAAACCGCCCTATCCAAGCCTATATCAACAAGTTCCTTAAACTGAAAACGCAAACCCAACTTGAAGATGAAATATCTGCCATTATCTTCCAAAAGGGAGTTAATGCAGCCATGAAAGACCTGTTGAAGCACCACCCGCCTACACTGAGCCTAGAGGAATTACTGCCCCTATGCAAAGGCCTGAGTCTAAACCAAGAAGGACAGAACGTGAACCCTACCCAAGCCGGCAGAGCCATGACGCCCAATCAACCTGTAATGTCCCCTGATGAGTTACAATGCCACTATTGAGATGGGTTATGTTTCTACTGCTACAAGGCCGGGCATCTAATCAGAGCATGCCCTAAGAAGAATACACCTTCTGTATCCTTGGCGCAAATAAACACCTCTGTGCAATCTTATAAATTCATCCAAGTGACCATAGACTGTATGGGAATCAAGCGTCAGATAGAGGCCTTTATTGACACAGGAGCCAATGAAAGCTTCATTGACGCCAACCTGGCAAAGGAACTAGGACTAACAGCTTTGGAGCACAGCCTATAAGTAACCATGGGAAACAGTTCCCTGGACACTGGCTACAAGTGCAAGCAGGAACTTCCCTTGAAAATTGGACAGAACATATACCCAACTCCCTTGATTCTCTTACAGGGATTGCCCCATCCTCTAGTACTGGGGGACTCATGATCCGACAGACATGGTCTAGTTCTAAATTATTGTGAGCAGACCGCCATCTTAGGACAACCTGAATCTTGTGATACCATTCTGTTCTGTATGAGCCCTGGCAAAAACTCAACTAACATACTCTTAACCATAAGGATGGAATCCAGTGTCGGGACACTGCCTATTCCCCTGCAAAAGTGGAACCACATATTTAGCAAAGAAGAAGCCACAAAACTACCCAGCCACTCAATATACGACCACGCTATAGACCTACTACCAGGTACCCAACCACACCACGGCCCCATCTATAGTTGCAACCACCAAGAACAGATGGCCTTGAAAGCTTACCTGGAAGATATGACAAAAAAGGGTTTCATCCAAGTATCAAAGGCCCCGTACTTGTCACTGATGCTGTTTGTAGGGAAGAAAGACAGCAGAATGCGTCCCTGCGTGAACTACCAGAAGCTGAATGATATCACTGTGAAGAACCGCTATCCCATCCCCAACGCCAGTGACCTTTGCAACGTACTAACTGGAGCCCAGGTGTACTCAAAAATTGACCTAAGAGATGTGTTCAACAAAATCCAAATCAAAGAGGGCAACAAATACAAAACGGCGTTCAGGACCAGGTATGGACTCTACAAATACCTGGTGATGCTATTTGGACTATGCAATGCTCCCAGCACCTTCCAGCGCATGATAAACACAGTATTGGGTGAATAACTTAACCAGTTCTGTGTGGCCTACCTCAACAACATCCTCATCTACAGCAAGACCCACAAGGAACACCTGAGCCTCCTGGACCTTATACTAGAAAAACTCTCCCAAGGAAACTTACATGCTAAGCTTAAAAAGTGTGAATTCTTCCAGTCTGAATTTGAGTTCCTGGGATATGTTGCAAAGACCGGCGGGTTTGCCATGGCACAGGACAAAGTAGAAGCAGTAACATCTTGGCCAGTGCCCAAATGCAGGAAAGATGTGAGAAGTTTTTTGGGCCTGGCAAATTATTGCAGGGATTTCATCTAAAAAAATTCTCTGATTACCTTGCCCCTGACCTGCCTTTTCTCTGACAAGGTTACCTTTACTTGGACTGACAAGTGCACATCAGCATTTGAGGCCCTGAAGCTTGCTTTCACCTCTGCCCCCGTCCTGGCCATGCCCGACCCATCCAAGCCATTTGTGCTGGAAACCAATATATCCAACTTTGCGGTGGGTGGGGTCCTTCTTCAGGAAGGAGGGGATGGTATGCTACATCCTGTAGCATATTACTCCAAGAAGATGCTGCCTGCTGAAGGAAACTACCCAATCTACAACAAGGAGATGCTTGCAATAATGAAGACCCTGAAACATTGGCGCCAGTACCTATGTGGTGCTGAATTTCCAGTAAAAGTCTTAACCGACCACAAGAACTTGGTTTACTTCTTTTAACCCAGACAGCTAAACCAGAGACAGGACAGATGGGCCTTGGAACTGGCTGACTATACCTTGACCATTGACTACAAGCCTGGGAAGGTGAACGTGGTACCTGACGCCCTGAGTAGAAGAGCTGATCTGATTCCTTCCTCTACAGAAACTAAGGACCACAACACACATGTACTCCTCAACCCAGCCAGCCTAGGTATCCAACTGATGTACATGAAAATCATGGCCCGCAAACCTGATGTAATTGAGGCACAGAAACAAGACAAATAATCAGCAGACCTTGTTGCTGACTTGACCTCAGACCCAGAGAGCTACCACCACAAGAAAGGATTCTTGCTGAAAGGATCCACCCTGCTATTACACAACCGGATCTATGTACCAGAAGGTGAAACAAGGACCAAAGTACTCATTGACTATCACAACTCAGAGATGGCCGGCCACCCTGGCAGACTCAAGACACTCCAAGGAATCAAGAAGAATTACGCTTGGCCCCAACTGAACAAAGATGTAGCCGCCTACATCAAAGGCTGTGAGACATGTGGAAGAACCAAAACCCGTAGATCCAAACCTGAAGGCCTGCTGAGGCTGCTAGACATACCTGCGGGGCCCTGGCAGTCTGTTTCAATGGACTATATTGTAGAACTGCCTCCCTCCAATGCATTTAACGCCATCCTGGCCATGTTAGATAGGTTTACTAAGATGTCCTACTTTGTCCCTACCACCACTCACTGTACTTCCGCGGAGACAGCTAGACATTTCCATGACCACATCCTAACTCAACACGGCACTCCATTGGAAATCATCACTGATAGAGGACCACAATTCACCTCCAAATACTGGACTCAGGTGATGAAGGGCTTGGGGGTAAAGCGCTGCGTATCAACCTCCTATCACCCACAGACCAACAGCCAGACTGAACGTGTGAACCAAATACTTGAACAATATCTACAATGCTATGCCAACGCCAACCAGGATAACTGGGCCAAGATGCTACCCATGGCACAGTATGCCTACAACAGTAAAGACCACGCCTCCACAGGAATGTCCCCCTTCAAGGCCAATTATGGATTTGACCCATCCTGGGATCCCAGCATTGGCAGTAAGGAAATAAACCCGTTAGGACAAACTTGGATTGAACAGATACACAACACCCAACAAACCTGTTTGAAGAATCTGACCCGCGCTGTTCAGACTTATAAGGCTTTTGCCAACAAAAAGAGAATTCCTGGGAAACCATTGAAGGTAGGGGACAAAGTCTATCTGGACTCTTGTAACGTGCCTCTGACTGTTCCCTGTCAGAAGTTAGCCCACAGAAGAAGTGGCCCCTACAAGATCACCAAACTAGTGGGTGAAGTAGCATTTGAACTAGAATTACCCCCCTTGTGGAAAATACACAGTGTCTTCAACCGCGCGCTTCTATTCAAGAAAGAGGGAAACTCCCTCCCTCACCAGAAACTCAAAACCAAACCCCCTCCCATCCAAATAGAACGCTCTGAAGAATACAAAGTTGAATATGTTCATGGAGACTGTACCCACTATAAAACCCTCCAGTACTACGTCAAGTGGAAGGGATACCCACCCAAGGAAAGCACCTGGGAACCATTAAGCAACCTACCCAATGCCCAACTAGCAATCCAACAATACCTTGAGAAGAAGGCCAGGAAAGAAGGGACCCCAGGGAAGGAAGGAGATGATGTCATGAATGATATTTCAATACTTGTATTGAAAACCCAAGAGTTAAACCCCGGTTCCCAGGAGGCGGATCCAACCCGCCAGACCAGTCCAGGACCCGCCAATCTGTTAAAAGACGGGCTCAAATTGGTAAATTACTCCGCGTTCTGCCTGCCTACTACAGAGAGCCCTCCAAAGATCACTTGAGTCACACAAAGTGGATGGGGGACTGCCCACTTGTTAAATTGCAAACCCAAGTTAACGAGTTACTCCAAGACCTGCCAGCCCCCCAGAGACAGATCCCCAAATAGTCATCAGATTGATGCCAACCTTGGGCCACCAAAGACCCAAACCTATGCAGAGGTTGCAACTTGCCTTAAGGGGGTTAAGACAAAACCTATTTTTAACCTTGCCAATGGCCACCAGCAACTGCCAGTCTCCCGCCCAGAAGGGGTAGTGCAATTGGACTACTCAGGTGACATAGTGAACAGTGGCGGCAAAACAAAGTGTCGCCTTTCCACTTTGCCAGAACAAGCACAACCTGGATCTGCCGCCCTTGAGACCCCAAGCCAAGACCCACACCCTGCCAGTGCCTTGTCTGCAAACCTGAACCCTGCAAAAATTGAAGAAGCAAAGTCCCAGGGTATAAAAACCCTGGCGGTACGGCAAAACCCCCATCATCATTTTTGATAATAAAGTTTTATGAAACTTTGGTTTGAAAAAATCTTACCCTATCTAGTCTTAGTGATCTTCCATCTTAATTCCAGTCAAGTAGACCACCAGGCCGCCGCCCTCCCCCAAGACCAACCTGCCAAATTGTCCCAGGCATTATACTGTCCCCCGGGAGTCCCCTTTGAACCTATGCATTTTACTAAATACCCCCCAACCCAGCCTATTTGGAGCACAACTTGGAAACCATCCTCATTGCTGGCCCTTTGGAAAGAACTAGAAGTACCAAGTACATAGGACGCAAAGGAAAGAGGGCCAAGATCCTGCCCTTACTGTTCAAAAACAAGTACAATTACCTGCCTGCCTACTTTGTTCCTATGACTCCTCCTTTAACACCACAACCAGACCACCCGTTGGAACCCACCGCCGCAGCCAAGACCACCTCTACCCAACTGTTTGGAGTACTCTACATTACTTTGACAGGATTGGTAGATTCTATGGTCCCCAACTCTGGACCTTGGTCCTTACTCGGGCAATCTTTATCTTATATTATCAAGTTAGCACCCATTCTATGGTGGGCTCTACCCGCCGGCTCAGCCGTACCTCACCCCAAGCCGCCCAAGACCTCTAATTACAACTGGCTTCCTGACATGGAAGGACAGCAACTGATAACAAGTAGACAATTGTCAGCACATGAAGCTTACATGGCTTGCAATCAAGCTCTCAGGGTTAATCAGATTCTGTGTCTCTAACTCAAGAATTATAAAGCTATGCTTCCTCTATGAAGAGCATAAAGACACTGTTGCGGGATATGCACCTTACCAATTATGGAGCAGTTGTGTGGGAGAATTGAACTGCCTCTAATTCTGGTTTGTCTTCCTGTGGCCCTTGTATCCTAACTATGAACTCCCATAATCCTCCTAGACGCCAAGGTTGTCATAACTATGACCAGATAGGTCACCATTCTTGAGTCTTCACCAATCCTTGGGTTGAAGGAACTGATCCCAAGGAACAGGCAGGAAGAGAACAGTCAACCTAGAGGCAGAGACGCTCTTGTTTGACAATTTTTCCCAATCTCCTTCAATCCCCCCTCCATAGCTGACTCTGAGCCAGCTGACACTGAGGCTCCTCCCATTATGCTGCTATTCCACAACATCTCTGATGACTCTGACATAGACAATTCTGATATAGAAGATCCTGACGCTTATGGGTATCCAGTTCTTGCTATTCCCAAAACCATTGCAGTCCCTTACAAGTTACATTCTGGGAAAGCTACAACAACCGCCAAGCCTCTGCCTGAAGCCAAAGAAGTTGTCTCTTTTCCATAACTCCTCAAGCTAAGAGGTCTCCTGTGCTTGTAGAGTCATCCAAAGAAGCTGCTGAAGTTGCTGACACTGAATTCAAGAGTTTTCAGTCTTTCTTCCTCTTCAGACTGTCTATAAGGAGTTTCCAGGCTATAGATTCATGATCAAAAAGTGTGACAAAGAGTTAGCAGAAGCCCAGGACATCCTGGCTGTCTTTCCATCCTTTGTTTGTACTACAACTTGTGTGGAAATATCCATCTAAAAGGTAAAAATCAAGGCCGTTTTGGACACTGGATCTCCTGTTAATGTTGTCTCCTCAAAGTGTGTCAAGAACCTCAAACTTGTCCTCAACCTTAACTATCACCAGCCATATGGTACATCTGGGCTATGCATGACTTGCACTATAGGGGCCTATTCTGCTCTTCCCATGCGGTTTGGCAAGCTACTCTTAGCCGCACCTGCCGTGATCTTGGAGAATGAGAGTTACAATCTCCTAGTTGGTACTCAGTTCCTTAGGTAATACAATGAGATTATCAACTTAAAGGACAGATATATCTCTATCTTAGGGTATGAAGTCCCTTTAATCTTTGATGAGCCTGTCAAAGTTACCAGAAAGTGCCTCAAGATGTGTGCCTTAGAATATCCCACTGGTGTCTTCACTCTAAAATACCGTACCCACTCATCCAATATGAAGTGTCCTCCTATGGCTTGCCCTGCGTCTGAAGGGATTCCTCTCCTGTCCACCTCCACTGTGACCATTCCCTTGGGGTCCCAAGCTATCCCAGACTCTCAAATATCATATGAGCTACCTGAACGCACGTTTCTGGAGTTGTACTCTCCTCCCTTGCTAGGTTACAACAAACCCTACCTCTGCCCAGGAATATTAGATGTCTCCTATAAAGACCCTGTCCAATTGCTGGTAGCCAGCTTGACAGCTCTTCATATACATGTGTCCAGAGGGCAGGTTGTTGGCTATGGCAAGTTGCTGAATGGTCCTGATGTTTTATCACTATATCCCTTTGGTACTTTCAGGGACTTTAACTTATTGGAAGACAAGCCCCAGGTCCTATCCTTGTTTACTACACAAGATTTCCTGCAACTGTTCCCAGTCCAACAGAAAGAGATGCTTGACCTGCTGGATCAGTTTTCATATATTTTTGCTAAAGATAACACTGATTATGGCCTATCTAAAGGTGTTATTCACCAGATTGATAATGGTGATGCTCCTCCCTTCCAAGCTAAACCCTATTGCCACATTCAAGTAGAGGACGCCCAGATCTCTAAAGAGCTCAAAAAACTGTTAGACGCTGGACTACTAGCTTCTTCCCAAAGTCCATGGGCCTCCCCCTGATCACACTCAAGAAGAAGGATGGAGGACATCACAGTGTGATGGACTACTGCCAATTGAACTCCTTAACCAAAAAAATTCCTACCCCTTGCCATGTATTGATGATGCTCTATGCTGCCTTAGAGGCTCAAAGTTCTTCTACAATATGGACCTAGAATCTGGGTGCTGGCAAGTTGATCTCTCTCCTGAGGATAGACAGAAGGCCGCACTTATTACCTCTGAAGGACTGTTTGAACCTATATGTATGTTGCAAAGGACTCTGCATTGCCCTGGCTACCTTCCAACAAGCCATGGACTTCATCCTCTGTGGTTCAAAGCTTTCATGTGACCTGGTGTACCTAGATGATATAAAAGTCTTTAGCGCTACCTTTATGGATCACCTGGATCACCTTAAGGAAGTGTTCATAAAGATTTGAGAGTATGGCTTTAAACTAAAACTATCTAAGTGTGCCTTCTTTAAGGAACACCTTAAATTCTTGGGCCATGAGGTCACCCAAACAGGGATTAACCCATGACCAAGAAAGTTGAGGCCATTGACAAAATGCTTCTGCCCACCAACCTGCAAGAAGTACAAGTCTTTCTGGGAATGATGAGTTATTACATACAGTTCATCCCTGACTTTGTTAATACTAGCAAACCCTTGGTCAAACTGTTATATAATGTCCCCTTTGAATGGACCTCTAGTCAGCAAAAAGCCTTTGAGACCCTTAAACAAAAACTCAAAGAGGCTCCCATCCTAGTTTATCCTGACTATAATAAGGGATTCATCCTTTACACTGATGCTAGCAACCTAGCAATTGGAGCCATCTTGGCTCAAATAGACAATGAGGGTGTGGATCACTCTGTAGCTTATACTTCTTGTGTTCTCACCAAGCATGAGAAGAAATACAGCGTCACAGAGAAAGAGTGCCTTGCTGTGTTGCATGCCATCAAACATTTCTGTCATTATGTGTATGACACTCATTTCACTGTGGTCACTGACCACGCTTTGCTTAAGTGGTTACAACAGCTTAAGGAACCAGAAGGAAAACTAGCTAAATGGGCTCTCTGAATGCAATGTTATGACTTCACTGTGCTTTGCTGCCCCAGGATTCAACATCAGAATGCTGATGGACTGTCCAGAATGCCCATCCTCACCCTATACCCTGCTGAGGCTGACCAGTTGTATGAACTAATTGGATACCCTTTGTAATGGGAGATCAAGACAGAGGAAGTTTGAGTTGCCCTGTCCAAGCTATCCTAGAACACGCTCATTTGCAACAACCAGCTTTTCAAAAAAGTGCAAGACCAATACCTTCCTTATGTAAAACTAGTCTTTGCCTTTTGTTGGTGCTCCAAGCTCATAAGAAGACGGGATATAGAGGAATTGCAAAGACCTATGGCTGGCTTCATAAAAACTATTTCTGGAAAAATCTTTGCCTGCTGATTTCTGACGTCACTGCTAGTTGCCACAACTGCCAGCTCCAGTGACCTTGAGCTGCCTTGCACAAGTTCAAGATAGTTCCCCCTCAACATGCATTTCACACTATCAGCATTGACGCTGTAGGGCCTCTCCCCTGTTCCTGCTCTGGATGCCAATTTATCCTAATTGCTGTTGATCATTTCAGCAAGTGGGTAGAAGCTTGCCCTCTAAGGACATCACTGCCAAGACAATTGCTGCCTTTCTGTTGCAAGACATGTTCTACTGTCATGGCTGCCCTCAAGTGTTGTTGTCAGACAATGGGACTAACTTCAATGCCAAGTTGTTAACCTCTGTTGTCAAGGCCTTGAAGTCTCAGCAGTCTTTCTCTGCCCCTATAAATCTTCCATCAATGGGGCGGTTGAGCATGCAAATTTGACTCTGGTTTCTATCATGAGAAAACTCACTTACTCTGATGCTGCAAACTGGCATATATACTTACCTGCATCTCTTTTTTTATTGTCTTAGAAATCATTGTGTCACCATGTACTCCCCCTTTTCTATGCTGTATGTGCTAGAGGCCACTACTCTGTTACTTCTGGGGCCCCCTACTCTTCTCTGATGAGGCTATGGATCCTGATGCCCACATCAAAGATCTAATCAACCGCATAATTGACATAAAAGCCACAGCATGTACTTCTGCGTATAAGGCCAAGATTCTTGAGTTCTCTCCTGAGAATGCTGGCTGTTCCCCTTTGCCTGAGTTCAACGTTGGGGATCATGTTCTCTACTATCAGCATTGAGTAGGAGGACGTGCTCACAAGCTAGATATGTTATGGGCTGGGCCTCTAGAAGTGATCTTCAAACAAGGGTAAGATTACACTGTGAAACTCCTCTCTAGTGATTGTCTGTTTTACTGTGTGCACTCCAAGTTCCTCTGCAAGTATTACCACCCTAATGCCAATCTAGAGGGGGGCAATGCTGTGAATGCCGCCATTTACCATACCTCAATTTTGCCTTTGATGGGTTATTTTGAGGACAAATCTCTCTCTTTTTCTTTTGCCTCTCAAAATGAGTTTGTATCTGAACTAGGAAATACAATTGTTTGGTTTCCTGATTATTTGCAGCTTGCTTGCTCCACTAATACTGGTGGCAAGTGATCCTACCGCCCATGTACTGTTTTGTAGTAAAGATATACAGTATATATTCTGTTTCACTTTCACCAATAAAAATTAAGTTCTATTCACATTTTTGTCTCTGTGTCTCCAAGTACTTTAGCGCCGCTCTCTAGCCATAACTAGTAGAGATTATTCATTTAGGGCCACAAGGTAATTGCATAGCCTTCCCTGCCATCTAACCAAGACTTAGTAAAAATCCAATCCTAAGGTTAGATCCCCCATTGTGTGTCTGTGCCGCGCCTCAGAACACACCACCCATAACTCATGAAGACATTTTCTGGATAGAGTGGCTGTCTCTTTGGCAATCATGCGGGCAGTGGTGAGCATAGATTATGAAATCTTGATAAATCAGCTGATAATAGCTAGGATGATACTTTATCCCCTTGACTCTGGAAGCTCAACAATATTATCCATGGATACAGACTTCCAAAGACTTTCTGCAATCTTCAGGGGTCATAGTAGGCCTTAAAGCTTCCCTGGTTTAGATTTGGTGCTCTCAAATGTTTTGCAGTCCCAATGTAGATATTGATTCTTGGTTTCAAGTGAAACCACACATATGCTCTTTTAAAACCTTTTAGGGATTTAGTGCTACCTGGGTGTTCTGCCAATGGGGACTCATAGTAATATTTCAGTATTTCCATGCTTAGTGGTCCTTCAGGTACTAAGTGCATCCATGTAGTTGGAGAGATTTACCACGTAGAGAGTATCCTGGTTGATAATAACTGCTGTCAATATTCTTGGCTAGGTCCTCTATGACAGTGGCCCAAAGTTTGTCTAGGGTTTGGGCATTTTTAATCTCTTCTTTTCTACTTGTCAGGCCTAGGACAAGAGCATGGGCTCTAATATCTGTTTATACAGTAGTGATTTGGTGTTAGACTCCTCTATCTATTTGGCACTAGGAAAGAAGTGGGATCTCTTGATCAAGGCATAAGGCACTATGTTTATCTTCCCTGGCATGTAGTTGATCTTCAAGTTGTATTCATCTAGGAATAATGACCATCTTGTCTGGCATTGATTGAGATGTTTTAGGTCAAAAGCATGTCAGATCCAAGAATCTGACATGCTTTTTACTGGGTGGGCAGCGTTGCAAAAGAATCTTCTCCAGTGTTCCAGAGATTGCATGATTGCTAGAATTAACTTGTCATAATTTTGATGGTTCAGCTCTGGGGCTGTGAACTTCTTGGATTAGCAAGCTACAGGGTGCAGCTTACTACCACACCCCTCCTGAAGCAACACCTCAAACACAAATTCAGAGGGATCAGTTTCAACAAGGAAGGGATTGGTGTAGTCAGACAAAGAAAGAACTAGTGCAGAGACAAAGGCCTCCTTGAAGGCATTGAATTAAGAGTGTGCTGTCTTGTCCCAAAAAAGGCATGTTACTCAGAGGCACGGCTAATAAAGGAAAGCAGATAAAAGAAATCATCTTAAAAAGTTCCCTGCAGAAGTTTGCCAGGCCCAAGAAGATATTGCTTCCTTACAGCTAGTTGTACCAGTCCATGGAGTGAAAGCCTCAATTTTTTCTAGTGACATGGCAAACCCTCACTTCACGGCGTGATAGACAAGTGATCTCACTTCATATTGGAAGAATTCACATTTGGGTAGCTTTAAAAATAAGCCTTGGTCCTGGAGTTGTTACATCAGCAGTTGTAGGCATTTCACATGTTCTTCAGGGGCTCACTGTAGATCATAATATCATCTAGTTGGGCTACATGGCAATGATATTTGAGGTCACCAAGTACAACATCTACCATAGTCTGGGAGGTGCTGGGCGTGTTGCAGAGGACAAAAAGCATAAGTAGGGATCCAAACAAGCATTTTCTGGCTTTTAAAGTGATCTCCCATCCATCTTCAGGCTTAATAAATATCTTATTGGCAGTGTCTCTCAGGTCAACCTTGTAAAAGATGTTTGCACCAGAGAACTGATAAAAGAGGTCTTCTGCATGGGGGCAGGGGAGCGGTTCTTCACTGTAACCCTGCCCAAGTCTTGGCAGCTCATCCAAGGCCTCAGTTCCCCACGCTTTTCCTTGAAAAACCACAGGGGAGACAAACAAGGGGGAGATTCTTGGGCTTAGTTTCAAGAAGGAGATGGCTACAATAAACTGCTTGGCCAGCTCTTAAAAATAACTTAAATGTTAGCTAGCTTAAGACAACTACTGTTGTCTTAAGACGTTAAAAAATTTCTGCAACCCAAGTACGTAATCTACTATTGTGAGATTTGGCACTGGTGAAATAAAGCTTTTGAATCAGGAAGTAAAACGCTTACAATTTAAAAAAGACACCGCTCAGTAGTTATAGTTTAGAGCAAGAAATGATAGCTTATTGGAATTAAAAGCTGAATATTTATAGCCTTGATAGGCTGGCATGATCTCAAAGAATATCTAGGGGTATCCAAGTTATTTTCTGCAGAAGGGTCAAGAAAGTTGACACCTGTGAGAAATTGTGCGCCTTTGTAGTTAGTTGCTCTGGATGGAGCTGAACTGTTAGTGGGGATTTTGGAAGAATCTATCCTGTATAAACTCTTATGATTATGGGAGCTTGGTTCATCAGTTTTGGACATAAAAGATGAAACTGAGTTGCTAGCTGAGATAAGAGATTTTCCCCAAGACTCAGGATAGATTAAATCTCTAATACTCATTAACCATACTCCTGGGTATTGATTAACCTTACTGGTTAATCAATTGGTTTGAGATACCTAGCCTCATAACCTGAATCATTCAGATTATGACATTGATTCCTCAATCAGTGCAACTTAATAGATTCTTGGGTACTCCATCACTACACTGGAAAATCTCTTCAAGACCAATCATATTAGTTTGAATTTCAACCTATGAAATTCATCACAGACTAATGTGCTGAAGTACTGTCACAGGACAGGGTTACCTGAAAGGATCCAGTTAAGGAAAGTTTTTGTTCCTCCTGATTATGATGCCACCTTCCTGGCATCTGGTAAAAAATATCAGGCTGATACCAGAGGTGTGGTAACCATAACCATAAATGTACTTTATTTACCAAGTAAAAATTAACATTTTATATAAGCCATTAATTTTAAAAACTAAAAGGCAACATACCCCCTTGTTGAATATTCCATTAACTCCAAGTCTTCAGGTGAGCCCCTTGGATCAGGAACTAACCCAAGTTCAACTCTTATGGCAACTAACAAAGGGTTTTTAAGCCCTCTTCACAACAGGGCTTCAGATCAAATATCTTCTTCTGAGACACCAACAAAGATAATGGCTCTATCAGGGACAACTAATAATGCATCTGCTTCCACAAAGCCATTCCCCTTATCCACCACTGTAGAGAATAATCAGGATACCCATAGATATCCTTTACAATCCTGGCAGCCTAATAAGGCTGTAAATACTTTATCTTATATCTAGTAATAAAGCTATCATTTCTTTCCATAAATATTTTATTTTGAGTTTGGCCCCTATGAATAATAAGAGTCCTTGTTCACAATTCATACATTTACTTCACTGTTTCCAAATCTCAAGGAAGGATTCTGCTTCTAGGTCACAACCATTGTTTTAACCTGTGCAGAAAATAGTATCTGTACTTTCCTGCCTTTAGACATTTCAGTTCTTTGGAAGAGCTGGCTCAAATAATACTTGTAGCCATCCTCTTGCAACAGAGCTCAAGAATCTGATGCATCTTGTACCCATCAATGCATAAATTATAAGCTGAAACAGATCCTCACCAGTGGCAAAAGTAAGGCATAATTTTATTGGGATTGGGTTAGGTTTTCTATGGTAGCTGTGTTATTATTAAGCCACCAATAGAGCATATCCAATGCAACCCTGATTAAGAGATTTCTTAGTGATTAAATAGGTCAACTAAGAGGTCAGTTCCCAAGAGAGATAGGTGTTTGTGACTGTACTACAGTCACTGTCAAGGATTTAGCCAAATAAACGCTCCAGAGTATAAAGTTGTTTCTGTTTTTGCTGTTTATTGCATATAGATAGGTTTTTGAAGTCTTGAGGTAAAGATTCCTGAAAACTGGATATCTATGTTCAGTAAAAGAACAGAGGGCAAGATTGGCTGAGTCAATCTTAAAGACTGGGTGTCTCAAAAACTATTTGATTAATTGGGGAGATTAATTAATAAATATTTGGTAATATAATTAATGAGTACTCAATTATAGTAGTTAATGGCATTGACTATGTCAAGAAGTTTGGTTAAAGTAAACCATAAGTAAACCCCCAAATTTTGGGGTAAAGCGCCGCTTTGGCAAATTCATTGGGTTAAAAGTGCTGCCGCGCCACCTAATGGATTTGAGAAGCACCAAGATGCTGCTATCAAATCTTTTCAGGCTCCACCTGGGGAAGTTCCTGGGCGCCGCAGGGGCGCCTGGTTCAAGTTTCAAAGTGTTTTAATGGGTTTTAAGGCAAAAACTATTAAATGCAAAGATAACTAAATAAAGGCAAGGATGCCTAGGAGTTCAGGGTTGATCAGCTGGTTCCCAGTTGGAACATTAATATCTGAGTTTTAGGATGTGTAATCCACAGGGTTTTGGTACCAGGAGCTGAGGAAGATCCATGCTGAATTGGTACATTGAGATGAATGGCGTCAGGTGACTTCTTCTCATTGTAGGTTAATTCACATAGGTTGGGAATTGTTGGCAATCTTTTAGTTAAAGATCTATGTTGGATGACTCAAATGTTATAGACCATGTGACATAAATCATTGGTTAATCCGGGAACCGGAGGGTTTTTCAGCCATATATGCCCCAAATGGTATATAAGAGAAAACAGTTAAACATTAATAAAAGATATTCACATTTTCAGGTTTGACGCTTTCCCCTCACCTATTTTTCAATTATCATGTCTTCTTTGTTAAAATTTGAGAGAGCCAAATTTGGAGGATTTTATGTGGAGACCACCGCTGCAAGGAAGGAGGTCCCTATAAGTTCACTGAAAGAAGTGTTGCAACCAAGTTTCCAGCCTCGCCTGCTAATGTATCTTACAATACATAGGGGGCGCTTGATAAGCCGCCCCTTGATGTATCTAACATTATGGATTAATCTGATGGCAGCAGCAAATGGCAGGTACTTCATCCCAATTAGGAGCGTTGCCAATTTGACCCGCTGATCCCCACACAAGTTATTCCTTGGCTCCAAACCCTACATGGAACTCCCCACTATGCCACCCCCTTGTGGCCTTGTGGCTTTCCCCATATAGTATATTAATCACAATATTCTACAATAAACGACACCTTATTCTTATTATTCTTTCCTTTCCTATTGGACTGTTGTCTTCCCCAATTCCAAATACTGAACTGTCATTGGTTCAGTTGCAACAGTGGTAGCAGAAGTAGGTTTATAACCTATTATCAAAACAAAATTCCCCCCAAGAAAGGACAGAGTATGGGCTGTATGGCTACTCCACAACAAGAGACGTTCCTTCCAATCCCCAAGGGGGACATCCCCAAAGTTTATGTCATCTAACATGACCAGCTAGTTCTCACCAGTGTATATAATTGGCTCTGCCTTGGGCAGCGTGACGCTAGCGTCACCCCGCCACAGTTGGACCTGTCCCAACGTATGATCAGCCTCCAACTAGAGTCCTTCACTGGCGGTGTCAAAGGAGCTGACATTGTCAGTTGGCTCCAGTTCACCAAAACGCGCCTTTGTATCTGTCAGGTCCCCAGTCCATGTGGGTTGCCACTGCATCTGGCCGCCTTACAGGGCCCGCCACCGTGTGGTTCACCAACTGGGCCAGCCAGGAGTTTGACGTCACCTGGGCAACATTTCAAGATGCCGCCAAGTCCCGGTATAGCAAAACCTTCTCCCCCATTATCTTGGGGACTCCCCTCTAGCCATTAAGCAGACTGATTCTGTCCCTGAGTATCTTGCCGCGTGGCAACAAGCCCTTGCTGCTTCCCCCAAAGCAGTGACCGATGGGAACACCATGTTGCTCACTCTCATTGTTAATGGGTTAAAACCCCATATCTGCAAGCGGGTCCCTGTTGGGTGCTGCACCTCTATCAACAACTGCTATAAAGCCATCGTAGAGGCCAATAACCAGGCTTCAATGGGCTTATGTTGCACCAACAATGCTCCGCCCCAACCACGTTCTGCACCTAACAATGGCCAAGGTCAAGTGGGCTGTTGCCAACCTTGTCAACAAGAAAGTGCAACTAAACGCCCCCGTGAGGGGGAGCTCCAACTAGCGCTAATCAAGGACCAGGGAAAAGCCTGGGGGTTGTAACAACAAGAGGCCTTACAACCCTGACCAACCTGTCCTCTCAGCCCTTGTCTGCAAAGAACTCCCGCGACTACAATCTTCACAAGGGTGAAACTCTGGACGTCTTTCAGGTCCATAGTGATGACCCCGTGTTGCAAGCTGCCCACTCCTCAAATAAAGTAACATGCTTGTCCTATCTCTTCCATTTCTGTGGGAGCACCCACAAGCTACTGGTAGATACCAGGGTCAATCACACCATGGTAGATCAAGCATTCACTGACTCCCAGCAATTAGATTGAGTACCCAGCAGATTCAAAGCATATGTGTAGCTGATTCCCACAGAATTGCCATCACCCACGAGACAGTGCCCTTCTCTGTAAGAATAGGAAACGTCCAGGTTAAGCTCTCTGGGCCAATCATGGCAGACCTCAGCCACAACATAATTGCTGGCCTCGCCTGGCTCCAGCATAACCGCCCCTACATTGACTGGGATACCTCTGTCATCACCCTCAATAGAAACAGGGTGGGGTTCCAGATCTACCCCATGGAAATGAACAAACTACTACATGACACTGTGCTTGTCAGAATGACGGAAACAGGCTCATATAATTTCAAGGGGGGAGACTAGACTTTAATCAATGTTCAGTCAAAGTTATCCGTGCAGAGCCATCTGCAGTCCCCCCTTGTCAACATCACCACCACCAGCGCTAGCTGCACTCCTTGAGGAGTACAAGGACGTATTCAGTGAAACACTCAAACAACTACCTCCACCCTGGGAGATCCAGCACGCTGTACAACTTCAAGGATTGTTACCTAAAGCACAACCATTATACTGTCTCACACCAAAGGAAGATGAAACCCTCTGCCAGCACCTTGTGGACGCACTTGATAAGGGCTTTATTTGCCCCTTGCTCTCTCCATACAGGGCGGCAGTCTTCTTTGTAGCCAAGAAGGACAGGTCCCTTTGCCTGATCACAGACTACTGCGTCCTAAATGAGGTGACAGTTAAAAATAAATACCCCCTGCCGCTGATTGACAACCTGTTTGATACACTTGTAGGCGTGAAGGTCTTTAGCAAGATTGATCTCACTTCAGGGTACAGCCAGGTCTGCATTGCACCAGGGGATGAGGCAAAAACTGCCTTCTGCACACGCTACAGGCAATTTGAGTGTTGTGTCATGAACTTCAGAATGACCAATGCTCCCTCCAGCTTTGCCATGTTGATGAACAAAGCCTTTGAGGAATTGATTGAAAAGTGTGTGGTGGTGTACCTTGACAACATTATTGTCTTCAGTCAAGATCAAACCACACACCTCCAACACCTCTGTGCTGTCCTCAACACCCTTTGGGGAAACCAGTTAAAAGCTAAACCCTCCAAATGTGAGTTTCTCAAGTCAGAGTTGATATTCCTTGGGCACACCATCTCTGCCCAAGGGATAAAGCCCAATCCTGCTAAAATCAAGGCAATCACTAGCATGCCGCCCCCACTGATGTGGGCCAGGTGTGGACATTCTTAGGCATGGTTGCCTATGTACATAAATTCATCCCCAATTGCAGGGAACTAATTGCACCTCTCACCAAGCTCCTCAATACCAAACAGCGCTTCCATTGGACCCCGCCAGAGATCAAGCCTTTGAGATGTTGAAGCAAAGGCTCACAACAGCACCAGTACTGCAGTTTCCCAACCAAAACCAACAGTAAGAACTCAAGACTGACGCCTCTGACAGGGCCATAGGGGGCGTGCTAAGGGTAGAAAGTGATGATGGCGTCTTCCTCCCTGTAGCAGATGAATCCAGGAAGCCCACTGACTCAGAACAACATTACCCCATCCACAACAAGGAGCTGGCAGCCATTGTACACTGCGTTGAGAAGTGATGTTGTTACTTGGAAGGTGCACCTTCCCATCCCGCGTTTTGACGGACCACAACTCACTCCAGTACTTCAACATGCAGTCCCATTTGACACGCCGCCAAGCAGGATGGGTTGAGCGTCTATTCCTCTATCAGCTATGCATCAAATATAAGCCTGGGAAAGAACTTGTCACAGCCAACACTCTTTCACACTCTATGTAGCGTCCATCACTGGGGACAACAGTTTGGACCCAGATTGGCCCATGCTTTACCTGCGCCCTGAGGCAACCCGCTACAAGGGCCTTAACTCAGTCATCATCTCCAAGCTGAAGGACAACAAGAGCCAGTTCACCACCAATTCTGGTAACGTCTGCCGCCGGGCAGAGACAGGTGAAAAGACGCCGTACATCCCCACCACACAACAAGGGGACACCATCTTGCACTACACCAAACCTTGGGTCACATCAGAGGGCGTAACCTCTTTGAGGTTATGAAACGTAAGGTCTGGTGGCCGCGCATGCGCCAAGACATATTGGACCTCCTCAAAACTTGTGTATTGTGTGAAAAAATACGTCCAAACCTGCACCTCCCAAGTCTGTACTACCCATCAAGGCTATGAAACCCTTCAAACAGTGGGCCCTCAACATTGTGGGACCGCTTCCCAAAGAAAGACTAGGTAAGAAGTATATTATCACCGCTATCAACTATTTCACGTGTTGTCCAGTGGCCTGGGCCACAACTAACCACACCGCCATCACCGTTACCTGCATTATTGGCAAGGAAATTGTGGCTCACTTTGGGCGACCCAAGCGTCTCATCACAGATGGCAGGCCTGAACTTGTTGGACACATTGTGAAGGCATACTGCGTCAAGAACGCGCTCCAACATATAGTCACAACCCCCTACCATCTGCAAGCCAACGGACGTGTGGAACGGTTAAATGGCTCCCTGGTTTAACTGATTGCCAAGCTCTCACAAGAGCACCCTAACACTGCGTGGACTGAACATCTTCCCACCGCCCTACTGATCCTACAAGCAAGAATCAACAGGAGCACTGGGTTCAGCCCTAACACCCTGGCCTTTGGAACACCTGACGGTCTGACAGGGGTCAAACCGGGGAAACTACGGTCCAAGGTCCCCAACAAGCCCCCCTTAGTGCCAACTCCCTCCCTAGACCAATGGCGTGCCAAAGCCTGAGAGATCAAACACAAGCGGATTGCAGGAGGGACAAAACACCTCAAAGCTAGATACGCCATAGGTGACCCCGTCTACACCCTCAATCCCAATTCTGCCAAATTAGAACCCAACCACCTAGGGCCCTTCAAGGTAGCTGCCGTCAATGACAACCACACCTACCAACTTGAGGATGCCCAGGGGAACACCAAGAAACTTCACCATGATTGCTTGCACCCCTGCTGTGCTATCCCCACACAAAGGTTGTTTGTGCGGACCTTCCCAGACCTTCCACAGACTCCAGTCCTGGTATCTGATGACAAGCAGGGAGCAAGGGGGTGTTGCAACCAAGTTTCCAGCCTCGCCTGCTAATGTATCTTACAATACACAGGGGGCGCTCAATGAGCCGCCCCTTGACGTATCTAACATTATGAATTAATCTGATGGCAGCAGCAAATGGCGGGTACTTCATCCCAATTAGGAGCGTTGCCAATTTGACCCGCTGATCCCCGCACAAGTTATTCCTTGGCTCCAAACCCTACATGGAACTCCCCACTATGCCACCCCCTTGTGGCCTTGTGGCTTTCCCCATATAGTATATTAATCACAATATTCTATAATAAACAACACCTTATTCTTATTATTCTGTCCTTTCCTATTGGACTGTTGTCTTCCCCAATTTCAAGTACTGAATCCTCATTGGTTCAGTTGCAACAGAAGCTTGGGGCAGCCTGGAGGTCACAAAGACTGTTCCTGAAGAGTCTTTGGTGGAAGTAAAGGCTGCATTCAAAGAGCTGTATTCTGATTACTTTGCAAAGGAAGGGACTCCCCCTCAAGGAAACCAAATCTATGTGTGGGATTCTTGGAACCTGTTAGTAGGATTTGACAAAATTTTACAACAAGTAAAAGAAATGGCAACCCGTGCAATTGAGGCGTTGAGAGCAAGAGAGGAAAAAAGCATTGAAATCATGGCTCGTTGGCGGGATGACAACAAAGCATTGCCCCATAAAATTGCCTCCCTGGAGACAAAGCTCCTCAAAGCTTTGTCACAGGAAGGTAATGGCAATAAGAGTCAAGGGCAGGATAATGGTAGGATGGACTGGTTAGGCCTGGATCCGTCACAGTGTTTTTGATTGCTGACATATATTTAAGCATCTACTTTGGTATCCTTTAACAAGTGAGATTAAACAAATCACTTATAGCTTTAATGATTTAGATCGATTAAAAAAATTAGCAAGGGTAGGCTCTGATTGGGTTTCCAGCTGCATCTAGTTGGGTCAGCTTTGGGCAATATCCGATTTTCTGAGGACACTTGTGAGTGACGCCTAATTTGCGCTCTTTGAACTCGTTTCCTGCTTTGCCGAGGCGGAAGAAGTGAATCTGAATCAGTCATCCTTTAATGCAGATGAGTTGGAAGGAATGGGCCCACCGGCCAAGTGCAGACACGATCTCTCTCTTGTAATAGGGCTCCATTCGAGGGATGATGTTATTCTTCTTCAGTTCGTCGTAAACATCCAGCTGTTCATACTGGCGGAGGGTAGCCTTGAAGTAGCGGATGTGGGGTGGACCTTCCTCTTTTCCCAAAGGACATTCCTCGCGGGCTGTACTGAGACAAGTTCCGTGTATATTCCACTCGTGTTGCCAAAGCCAATGGTTATTGCCTCTATCTGAAACCCAGTACTTCTCCATCTGCTCCTTAAGCTCAGGCCGAGACTCGATATCTCTCTTAGGGTTGGTAGCGCCTATATGACAGCCTTCCAAGGGACCAACACCAGTCGAGCAATCGCCTGGCCAAAACCCATGGATAGTGAAATTCAAGACAGGTCTGCTGAGAACCCACTGCACTGCCATAGTCATCTCGCCCATATCGGGGACGCAGCAAGGATCCTCTAGGTAAAGGCATGAAACCGCTGTTTCTAGACAAACATTGGGTTTTCGAATCACTAATTCAACAGGCTGTCGCAATCCAATATTGATTCCACAATCTACAGCACTCATTTTATGTTTAAAATATGTACTATTAGCCTCTTTTATACCAGAAGCCAAATGAAATAAAGTAGAATTTATAAAATGGTTGATTGATACAAAATCATACTTTCTATCATCGATTAAAGGCCAGGGATACAAAGTTAGATGCCGCACTTGCCATATGTTGAACTTTACATTAAAATTATTTAGTCCCTATCTATTTGCATCTCCCTTCTAAAAATAGCATCGGATTGATCTATAAAATCTCATCCACAAGTTAAATTGACAAATCGAATATTTCCCCTTGCTTCTTTAGACGAGCACCTTCCTAAATTGAATAAAAATAGATACACACTAAATTTATCTATCATCCAATCAACTATCGTCTCGGCCCACAACAACTTGAATTTCAGCTCCATAGTTGATTTGAGCGGAGTATTGACCACCCAACCAGGTATTTTGGCCCACACCATTCCTATTCCTCATACTGTAAATCCAGAGCCAAATGGCAGAAATGCGGGGTTGTCAAGTCCTTGGTCCAAATTTTGAGTTGCATTCGCGAGCAACTCAGCCAAGTGAAAATTGAATTAATATAAAAGTGAGTCTGTCTGTCATATCGCCTCAAGTGGGTTCAAGACGTAAGGGATTTAACTGACCTGATAGTTCTATAATATTTAAATATAAAGTTGATGCCAAGCCAAAAGATTGATTTGGCTCGTCCTTACATTCAATCCCTTACATGCATCTTTGAAAGTACACAGATTGAATCCAGTGGAGTGTGGCCTAGTTTATGTCGAAATGGGATTATAGGCCACCTGAACTTTGATGGACTTATATTTAACTACTTTATTTTTATATCGTGGTCCAACCGTGGCAAAAAGGCTTATCTCATAGATTATCCAACTCCAGAATAGGTGGAATAAATTTGGGAGGGGAGCAACAGATTGTTCGATAATAATATTTAAATTCGGGTTGATTATTATACTCTCATATGATTGCATGTTTAAACTCTCCCCTGAGGATTGTGTTGCCTGAAGAAAAGAGGGCTTGGTCAAATTAAAGAGTTATGATTCAAATTACAAATATAAATGTTTGTTTAAAGTAAGAGGTGGTTTGCTTTGGCATTTCAAATTCATCTATTCTAAAGTGAAATAATGGAAAATTCCACTCAGATATATCACCTGATCCAACTGGCTACTGATTGTTTGATAGTTAACCTTGCTTACCATTCTATTATCCTAATAATGATGCTAGTGTAGTAAACTGACAACAATAATATTAAAATTAATTATAATTATTTTCAGAAAATCCTAAGTACTAGATATGTTTTTAGATAATTCTGATAAAATGGTACCAAAAACACATCTTCAATTACTCCCTTTCAGGAAAACAATTCCCAAGTGACTTGCTAAATGATTCCCCAACTGATCATTAAGTTGGTGGCACTGTTATCATTTGACCATCCATTACAGGGATCAAACATTTTGAGTCCTAAGAGGAACACTACTTGGACAAACCTCATGACCTAAGAGGAACAATTACTTGGATAAGCCTCATGACTACTGTCAAGGATCTGGATGTACAAGTATTCTGGCTACTGCTAACCCACTTAACATCCAGTCATTGCCCAATTTGGTGCCCTCCCAATATACAGTTTAATATACCAGAAATGGCAGCCAAGCAATATCACATGGCTGTCCAAGTATCCAGTGACTCAAACCCATCCTGCATATGACCAACCCCTAGGTTCAATCCAACTAAATCTTTGCCACAGCTAAAGCTATTGTTGAGTTTATACTTCTGGGAAGTATAATAAACAAAATAAAGGGGAAGATTAAGAAGAGAATTATACTTTACTGGGTATGAATATAGGATATTATATAGTATCATGACAAGCCACATGTTGTCCATGTACGTCATGGAGATCATGGGGCTTATCTGAGTAATGTTCCTCTTGAGTCATGAGGCTTAATCAAGCTGTGTTCCATTTTGGACCTGGATTGAGTGATCCCCATCATAGATGGTTAACTGATAATGGTGCCACCAGTTTATTGCCTGGGTGGTGAACCACTTGGTGAGCTGCTCAGTGATTTACTTGGGGTGTTAATTCCCCAAGAGGGAGTAATCAAAGATGTTGTGACATCTCCCCTGGGGTGCTGGAAGGCGGAGCATTGGGAATCTTCTTGAGGGTATCTGGAATACAGGCTTGGTGTTGATCCAGTTTGGCGTTAGGAACAGGGAGTCTTGAATTTTGTTGGGCTGCTCTTGCCTTACACAAACAGAGTTGGTCATGGTGCATACATTTTAGTTCAGTTCAAGCTCCAATCCCTTTGATGAGGTAGGTGTTATTGGGCTTCACCTCCATGACAATGCCTGGACCGCTTAACCCTTGGTCTAGTTTATGTTGGTCATGATTGACGACCCAGATCTCATCTCCAACTTGGAACCTTTCTTGTTGCAATGGGATTGCTTCCCGCTGAACTCTTTGTTGTTCCATTGTTTCTTGGTCCTTTCTGGCTTGTAGTACTTTTGGGTCATTGCTGTCAGGTATCTTCTTTGGAAGTGGCAGTTGTGGTCCCGTGGTTGTGCTGACAAGTGAGGGTTTCTGATCATAGACAAGTTCATAAGTGCTTTTGCCTGTATTGCGGTTGACTTGTGTTCTGCAGACCATAAGGGCGGTTGGTGGCATGTCAACCCAGGCTTTTGGATTTTTGGCAGACAACTTGCTGAGGGCTTCCACTAAAGAGCCGTTTAGTTGTTCTACACGTCCATTTGCTTGTGGGTGATATGGGCTGGCTGTTATGTGTTTTATTCCATTTTTGGCAAGATAGATGTTGATGTCAATAGCTTTGAGTTCAGTGCCTCCATCTGTGATTAAGAGGTCAGGCTTCCCAAACTTTGCTATGATTTTCCTTGCCAATGAACCGCCTCACGTCATTGCCTTTGTGGCTTGTGCTACAGGCCATCTGTTTGCATAGTCAATGGCAGTGATGATGTACTTCTTTTCTTTGCTTTCACCAGGCATAGGTCCCACAATATCTAACGACCATACCTTGAAGGGTTGTGTGATGGATACGGGTACTACTGACTTGGGTTGGGCTTTGGTTTGTGCGTACTTCTTGCAGACCTCGCATTGTTCCAGTACCTCTCTGATATCATCTAGCATGTTGGGCCACCAGTAGCAAGTCTTGAGATATTCATGCAAGCTTCTGCTACGGGTGTGTCCCATGTCTCTGTGATAATGGCAGATTGTGTCAATCTTTTGTGTTGACGGGACGTAGGGTACAGTGTCACCATTTGGAAGGATTTGGTGAAGGGTACCATATATGTTTTTGAACAGATGTTTTTTCTTGAGGACTTTATCTTGGATGTCCATTGGTGTGCCAGGTGGGAACCCTTCCTGGAGATTCCCCATGATTAACATGGGCCAGTTGGGGTTGCCATCAGTGCAGAGGATGTGTTTATTGTATAGCCTTGATTGGGCGTCTGTAGTAAGCATCTTGCTGCCTGGCTTGTATTCAATTTGCATGGGGTATCTCTGTATGAGACTCACCCATTTGGCTTGTCTTCTTGACAGGTGTTGTTGTGTTTTGAAGAATAACAACAACTTGTGGTCATTGAGTACTTTGAATCTCTGGGCTCCTTCCAGATAGCATTGCCATTTAATGAGGCAGTGTATGATGATAACCAATTCCTTATTGTGTATAGGGTATCTTTGTTTGCTGTCTGATAGCTTCCTTGATTCATATGCTACGGGGAGGAAGTCCTTTTGGGCCGTTTGGATACAGAGGACTCCTCCTATGGCATAATCAGAGGTGTTGGTTTCTAGCTCATAGATACCCTCACTGTTTGGGTATTGCAGGATGGGAGTGGTAACCACATGCTCCTTCAGTTGGCGGAAATGTTGGTCTTGTAGGGGTGTCCAGACAAATTTGGTTGTTTTTCCAGTGATGGCTGATAAGGGAGCTGCTAGGGCACCCCAGTTGGGGATGAACCTGTGTACATAGGCTACCATTCCAAGGAAGGTGCAGAGTTTGCTCTTGTTCCTTGGGGCTGGTATCTCTGTTATAGCGCGTATTTTGTCCGGATCTGGCTTGATACCGTCCTTGCTGATGATATGGCTGAGGAATGGAAGTTCAGTTTAGAACTTGCATTTAGATGGTTTGGCAACTAGTTGGTTTTCTTGCAGGGTACAGAGGACTGCACAGACGTCTTCCCAGTGTTGTTGTAGGTTGGGTGTCACAAGTGACAAACTCCTGTCAACTATGATAATCCAAAGGCCTCAACTATGAGAGTCAAACCCTGGCATCTCGCGGGCTGCCAGCCCACAGGGCCAGCCGCCCGCAGTTTTTGGGGTTTGAATCAGGATCAGATTTGATTTCAGAGAATCTCCTGAAGTTTGATGAGCCAAGTTTGCCTACAATGATGCCTCCCGCGCTAGGGGTTCCTGTTAACCCAACCAATCAACGGGCTGGGTTAGCCACAGACCCCAGAATAACCCGGGCCACATCAAAAGAAGAAACAAAGAGACCTTCCATGAAAAGCAGGCCACCCAGAGATGACCCGTCCTGTGACCTGGTTAAAGAATTGGAGTGCTCTAGTTGCAAGTCAGCCAATGAATTAACCCCCACAGTTGTTGCCACCAAGGACTGAGAGGACCAAGCAGATGGGGAAACCCAGGCCATGAAAATCTTTGAAAGTTTTGCCATGACAGATGGGCATACTTATACCCTGGGCCGCCAGGAAGATGCCCATTGCCATCCTTACAATAAAGTGACATGAACCTTTGGTTCAATCAGATCATATCATACTTGTTATTAGTTTTACTTCATCTACAGTCTACTCCTTGCGGCTCTGCCCCACGTGTTCACCTACCCCAAGAAACTGCAGACCAGCTGCCCAAACTTTACTGTCCACCAGGAGCTCCCTTCGGCCCAGTACATTTTACCGAGTACCCACCCAACCCAGCGTATTTGGAGTTTACTCTGGAGGAGATCCTTATCCACAACTCTGAAGCTAGAACCAGAGAGACTGAAACTGTGTACAGAGAAGGCGTCAAAATCACCATACCTCCTCTGCTATACCAAGACAAGTATAATTTCCTGCCCACATATTTAGTTCCAATGACGCCGCCCCACACCCTGCAGCCCAACCGCCCGCAAGATTCCATTGCCACTGATGAATCCACCTCCACCCAAATATTTGGAGTGATGTATATCACCCTCACTGGGTTGATTGATTCCATAGTGCCTACAAGCAGACCTTGGGCAATACTTGGAAAATTGTTATCTTATATTGTAAAGTTAGCCCCAATCCTGTGGTGGGCTCTCCCTTCTGGGCCCGCGGGCCGTCCGCCCGCAAGTTCTCAGGAACCCCCCTCAGGTTGGATCTCTGACATTGGGGCTGTAAATGATAATGTTTTCCAGGTTGATGATTGTTCTTTTCCCAATGTGTGCCTTGAATACTTCATTCATTAAGGTTATAAAGGTACTGGGAGCGTTTGTCATGCCAAAATTGAGGACAACACATTAAAAGGAACCATATTTAGTTCAAAATGTGGTCTTTGGAATGTCTTCAGGTTTCACGCAAATTTGGTGGTAGCCTGCTGTCAAATCAATTTTTGTGAAGATTTGGGACCCCCCAGGGCATCAAAAAGGTCATCAATTAGGGGCAGGGGATAACTGTTCTTTATTATGACCTTGTTGAGGGCCCTGTAGTCTGTAATCAGTCAGAGGCCTCCATCTTTCTTTGCCACAAAGAAGACAGCAGCACCAAAAGGAAATTTTGAGGGTCTAATGAGGCCCTTTTTGAGCACTTTGTCCAATTAGGCTTTCAGAGTGTTATCTTCTTGGGGTGTAAGGCAATAGATGAGTTGTGCTTTTGGGACACTTCCCTTGTGATTGATTTCATGTTGTATACCACAGTTGGGTGGTAACCCAGGTAGTGTTTCTTGGAATACGGAGGGAAATTCATTGAATAGCTGATCTCTAATTGGGTTCTGTTTGTCTTGAATTTCTGTGTTTTTGAAGTGGATGACTTCATATAAACATGTGCTCCAATTGATTTTGCTGATTTCAGTTTCTTTTTCTGTTTCCATGATCTTTATAAATATGTGGTCCCTCATGAGAGTGTCAAGATGTGCTGGGTACACGTGATGGTAGACTTCTCCTCTCTGGATAGTTAGGGTGGCACTGTCACAGTCAATGTGAGGCTTTGTTTTTTGCATCTAATCTAACCCAAGTATGATATTGTATTTGGGGGTTGGAATAATGGGACCACTAATTATTGTTTGAACATCTCCAATTTGGGCTTGGAAAGGTTTTGTCTTGTGGGTAACTGGTGTGCTGCGGTTGTCTGCCATAATGACTTTCTTGATGCTACTTCAAATGGTAGGTAACTTCATGAGGTCAGCAAAACTCTTGTTAATGAGTGATTGATTGGCTACAGTGTCAAATAGTGCTGTGCCCTGGTATCTTCAAAAACAAAAAGGATAGTTAAGGAGTTTATTTACAGATTGGGCAGCAAACAGTAGAGGATTGCTGGAGGGAACCTGGATCATGGTGATTGTATCCACGTCCTGTTCTCTGTACAAATCTTGTGAAGAGGGGGAGAGCGGCTTGCCTAAGCACTCCCCTGAGCTTTTCCCTCCTTGTTGGTATTTTTGGTGCTGGCCTGGTTGGCTTGTGCAGTGTGATTCTTGTTTTGAGGTTGGGTACTGTTGGCTTGATTGTTTTGCTTAGTGGGGTGAGGCTCTCTCTTAGCTGCAGGGTTTTCCTTGCATTTGTTGGTGGCGTGTAGATTGTCAGACTTCTGAGCTGCGTGTTTCCTTCTAGGAATACATCCTTGAGGTTCTTGCAGCAGGTCATGTCAAACTGATGTCTAATGTGTGTGGGAAGGCCATTGTAGAAGTCCAGGTGTGGCCCAGGTTCATCAAAGTTGATGGTGTTGGGCGCACAATCATGTAGTTCTTCATATGCTGCAATGTATTCTTTGATGGTTTTTGTCATTTTAAAGGTTCAAAGCTTGGTCATAATTATCACATCCGAGTCCTTCATGAAGAACTTTTTGAGGAATGCAGCTTTGAACAGTTCCCAATTTTCCTTCTGGTCAGGATGTTGGGCTAGCCATTTAGTAACAAAGTGTGAAGCAGTTCCTGTGACACAGAGGGCAATCTTGCTGACACAGAGACTTTGAGGATACTCCACTTGTTCAGACTTGCTCTTGGTGCTGTCAATCCAAAGCAAAGCATTTTCCCGGCATAGTCCTGCAAAGGCGCCAATCTTAGCAGTATGTAAGCATTGAAATACAATATTGGGTATCTCAGATTGCGTAGTTGTTGTTGTGGTTGGTGTGATAGTGAACAGTCTGCGGGTTTTGAGAGTGTTGTACTGGTCAATGGGTACAAGGAGATTATTGTAGATGACAAGGCCTGGGGGGACGTCTTGTCCTACTTTGTAATCTCTCTAACCGTTAGGGAGCAACATTGCTTGTGTTCTTTTCTTGGGAGGAATTTTTCCTTTAAGTTGGGTAGGTATGGATAACCTACCTGTGCTACCACTGTTGAGTTTATAATTATGGGAAGTATAATAAACAAAATAAAGGGGAAGATTAAGAAGAGAATGATACTTTATTGGATATGAATATAGGATATTATATAGTATCATGATAAGCCACATGTTGTCCATGTACGTCATGGAGATCATGGGGCTTATCTGAGTAATGTTCCTCTTGAGTCACAAGGCTTAATCAAGTTGTGTTCCATTTAGGACCTGGATTGAGTGATCCCTGTCATAGATGGTTAACTGATAATGGTGCCACCAGTTTATTGCCTGGGCAGTGAACCACTTGGTGAGCCGCTCAGTGATTTACTCAGGGCGTTAATTCCCTAAGAGGGATTAATCAAAGATGTTGCAACACTATATAAGTCTAAAGTATTATCCAATAAAATATACTTCTCTTCTTTCTCAATTCCATATTTGAAGCTTCCCCAAAAAGCGCTCTTCATCACTGGTAGCAGCTAGGGATTTTTGACCATGCCCATGAAAGAGAAAATGACTAAAAAACCCGCCCACCTTCACTCACATACTGAACCAGGCCACATCCCAGGAGACCTGGAAGACGTACTTCCACTCCCACACCATTGAAGATATACCTAGAAGGTGCACCATATTTAAAGGACTGGTCATGCCCAAAGCATGCACCAAGATAATTCAATACAGTCACTCTCTCCAACCACAAGCAAACACACAACCGCCTATTACAGGCAAAGTCACTAACACAAATTAGATTGGTATCAACAAGTTCTTTGGTAAAAACAAGGAAAAAATCATCAACTGGCTAGATCACTCAGCCGCTAAACTCTGCGCCAGCTGCATATCCCATGAGAAATGGGTCCAGGAAGCCAGCAAGCGCCTGTACAAGGCTGAAGCTAACTGGTTTGTCATCTGGGTTGGCTCACAAACTGACAACCAGCTTGACAACTGTAAAGAGTTTAAAGCAGACAAAACGCACAATACTGTGTCACCAAATCCCTCCAAGACATCACAATACAGCTCAGCAATCTTTCTAAGGAGACTACTATCATGGCCTACATCAATGAATTTGAGGAAATATGCCACAAAATACAAAATCCAGTGCAAGCTGACAACGTAAACACCAGAGCCGCATTCATCAACAGAATGAAACCCTCTGTTGCTGCCCCCATCTGTCCAGAGGCCAACACCTCCATGCCTGTGCTCATTGCAGAAGCCAAGCGCACAGAAAACACAAAAACATGGAATATGCTGCACGCAACTGCAATCACTCCTCAAAAAGTAATGGCAGAGAAAACTCCAATGGCAACAAACGCCAAATACCTATCATAGCAATGGAAACTCCAATTGCAATAATGGCAATTGCAGCTGTTGCAACTGAACCAATGAGGATTCTGTATTTGAGTTGGGGAAGACAACAGTCTAATAGAAAGGACAAGAATGAATAGAATAAGGTATTTTTTATTGTAGAATATTAAAATTAATATACCATATGGGGAAAGCCACAAGGCTACAAGGGGATGGCATAGTGGCGTGTTTCATGTAAGGTTCAAAGCCAAGGAATAACTTGTGCGGGGATCAGCAGGTCAAATTGGCAGCGCTCCTAGTTAGGAGGAAGTGCCCGCCATTCAACATTGCCATCAGATTGGTTCATGTTGTTAGACACGTCAAGGGGTGACTCATCAAGCGCCCCCTGTTTATTGTAAGATACATTAGCAGGCAAGTCTGGAAACTTGGTTGCAACACAGACAAAATGCAAACTGCTCTCATCCCAAGAAAGAGGACACTGCTGAAGTAAACAATGGTGAAACAGCAACCTGCTATGAATCTGACCCCACATTCTCTGAGCTCGAAATTCTCAAACAGAGGAACAGGGAAAAGAAGAAGGGGAACAGGCTTAAGTGCCCCTGTCTCCCCCCAACTTGACAAGAAATTGTACCAAGGCAAAAAACTTTGCTGCTTGCATCCCACGTGTCCCACAATCCTCCATGTTTATGAATGTAAAAATTAAAGATCACTCACAACTTCTTGTCTACCCATGCACTCATAAATCACATACACATAAAAATTCTATTTGACTCTGGTGCACAACACACCATTGTTAGCAAACCATTTATAACCAAGTACAAAATACCAGTTGTCAAATCCAACTTCAAATACGCCAGAATGGCAGACAAATAAAAGGTTTTACTCAAAGGCAAAACAACTCCATTCAGAATTGACCTCCAAGGCATACAAACGTCCATCAAAGGAATTTTCATGAACAACATAAACTACAACATTGTAGCAGGCATGGACTGGTTCACCCAAGTGAACCCCAGCGTATGTTGAGAAACAAAAACATGACCATCAAACACAATGGAGTAAATTTCAACATCCTCAAAGAACCTAACAATTTCATCTTAAGAGACACATTATTTGTCCAGGTCATAAATCAAGACAACTCAGAACGTCTAACCAAAGACAGTACCCTCCACATAATTAGGTACACTGTATTCAATAATATACAAACTTCCAAAATTCAATCCATAGAGTTTGCAGCACTCCTAAAATAATACACCCATGTATTTAAGGAAGAGCTCACAGAACTACCCCCAAACAGGAGGTCAAAAATGGAATTGATCTATTCAAGGCCATGCCCAAACCAGCACCCCTTTACAGACTCTCCCCATGGAGACAGAAACCCTCAAAAATCACATTAAGGAGAACCTAGCTAAAGGCTTCATTTGCCCACCTAAATCCCCATTGGGGCAGAAGTGTTTTTTTGTAAAGAAAAGAGAAGCCACTCTTTGTCTAGTAACCAACTACAGAGCACTAAAATCAACTACAGTAAAAATAAATATCCCCTTCCACTCATAGAGAATATGTTTGAAAGACTCTCAGGAGCCAAAGTTTTTCTCCAAAATTGACCTTACCTCAGGTTATAACCAAGTTAAAGTAAAAGAAAAGACATGCCAAAAACTGTGTTGTATACACAATTTGGATCCTTTGAATGTAGAGTAATGAACTTTGAGATGACCAATGCTCCTGCAACGTTTGTCACCATGATGAACCAAGAGCTAAATGGCCTCTCAAATACATTATTCTACCTTGACAATATCATCATATTCTCAAAAACAAAAGAAGAACACCTCACAAATGTCTGCAAGACACCCAATTGACTCGCAAAGCACAAACTCTACGCCAAGCCTAGTAAGTGCCAATTTATGGAAAATGAACTCCTGATCTTGGGCCACATTGTCTCTGACGTGGCATTAAAGAAGATCCAGATAAAATAAAAGCCTTAAATAACATGCAACACCCCACCTCTTTTAAACAAGTTAGATGCTTTCTTTGAATGGTAGCTTACCTAAGGAATTACATCAAAGACTGCAGAAAGCTCACCACACCAATCAATGACTTTATCAAGGGTAATGCCAAAAAGAAATTCATCTGGAAACCAGAATGAAACAAGAATTTCCAACTGTTAAAACAATCTTTAATCAAAGCAGCAATCTTTTAATACCCTAATAACTATGGGTGCTACAAGCTTGAGTTGGATGCCAGTGACACCGCCATTGGCGCAGTCCTACGTATCTACCAGCCAGGGAAGCAAGACTTCCTGCCAGTATGTTAAAAAAGTAGAAAACTAGCCAACACTGAGCAGAGGTACCCAATACACAATAACAAATTGCTAGCAATATATCACGCATGCAAGAAATGGAGATGTTATCTAGAAGGACATTTAAACATCTGAGTACTAACTGACCATAAATCCTTAATCTACTTCAAAACTCAGAACACACTCACACGGCAACAAGCCAAATGGATGTCTCTTCTGGAACAGCTCAACTTGGACATTAAATACAAAAATGGGGCAGAGCTGAGAACAGCTGATGCCCTCTCTAGGCTATGTCAACCAAGAGAGGATCATCCTGACCATCTGGACCCTGACAGGCTAAATCTATATAATTCTGAGTATAAAACCAAAGAGAAAGACCCCTCAACACACCAGCTAACCTACAATACATTAGTAAGAAACAAAAAATATTTCCATGTATCAAATGGCACTGTATACCAAATCAATAACAACAAACATGTTCCATACATCCCACTTTCACAAAGAGTTGGCACCATATTAAGATATCACTGTCTACTAAGACATACAAGGGCTAACAACTTATACCTCACGTTAAAAGAGATAGCATGGTGGCCCAATCTTAAACAAGATATAATTGATGTTCTGAAAAAGTGCACAGTGTGTGAGAAATACGCCAGCATAAAGGCTCACCAGCTAACGGTTAACCCAGTACCTGACCCTGAACCATTCAAGGTTTGGGGACTGAACGTGGTGGGCCCCTTCCCATAAACAAAGACAAAACAATGTTTCCTAATTGTAGCCATCAACTTTGCTACACACTGGCCCATCTGCTGGGCAACAAAGGACCACAAAGCAGAAACAATCAACTGATTCATTAACAAAGCAATCATAGCTGACTACGGCACTCCAGACTATATCATAACTGATGGAGCAACAGAGTTATCAGGTCACATAGTAAACAAAATTTTAAAACAAAAAACATCAAACATTCTACAACCTCACCCTATAGGCCACAGGCCAACAGCAGAGTTTAACACCTAAACAACAGCCTTATCAGAACCCTTGAGAAAATAATGGATGGCAAAGCCAAGGACACATGGCCACTATACGTGAAACATGCATTATTAGTATCTGGGGTCCGCACCAATCAAGGGACATACTACTCATTGTTTGAATTAACATAAAGCTACAAACCAGAGATAGTTACCTGCAACAATCAACCATATGTAAAGATCACCCTGGGGAAATTCCCCACAGTAGAACAAGTACCAAATCAACAACACATACACCTCAAAGCTAAAATAGCAGAAATAAAAAGGCTCAAAACACAAAAAAAAATCCTCTATAGAGGAACCACTCCCTATCAACTCCCGCAACTGGGTCCTGGATGGAAACAGAAAGAAGCTAGACTCAGTATACGGGGACCAGGAAAAATTATCAAGTACAGACCAGACAGAAAAACCTATCTAGTGTTGCAACCGAGGTTTGAACCTCGCCTGCTAATGTATCTTACAATACACAGGGGGCGCTTGATGAGTCGCCCCTTGACGTATCTAACATTATGAATGAATCTGATGGCAATGTCAAATGGCAGGCACTTCATCATAATTAGGAGTGTTGCCAATTTGACCTGCTGAAACCCCGCACAAGTTATTCCTTGGCTCCAAACCCTACATGGAACTCCCCACTATGCCACCCCCTTGTGGCCTTGTGGCTTTCCCCATATAGTATATTAATCACAATATTCTATAATAAACAATACCTTATTCTTATTATTATGTCCTTTCCTATTGGACTGTTGTCTTCCCCAATACCAAAATACTGAACCCTCATTGGTTCAGTTGCAACAGTGGTAGCAGTGGTAGGTTTACAGCCTACCTAAAACAAAAATTCCCCAAGAAAGGACAGAGTACGGGCCGCATGGCTACTCCACAACAAGAGACGTTCCTTCCAATCCCCAAGGGGAACATTTCCGTAGGATATGTCATCTATCAAGATCAGTTAGTTCTTACCAGTGTATACAATTGGCTCTGCCTTGGGCAGCGTGACGCTAGTGTCATCCTGCCACAGTCGGATCTGTTGCAATGTATGCTCAACCTCCAACTAGAGTCCTTCACTGGCGGTGTCAAAGGAGCTAACATTATCAGTTGGCTCCAGTCCGCTGAAATGCGCCTCTGTATCTGTCAGGTTCCCAAGTCCATGTGGGTTGCCACCGCATCTGGCCGCCTTACAGGGCCTGCTGCCGTGTGGTTTACCAACTGGGCCAGCCAGGAATTTGACGTCACCTGGGCAACATTTTGAGACGCCGCCAAGTCCCGGTATAGCAAAACCTTCTCCCCCATTATCTTGGGGACTCCCCTCTTAGCCATTAAGCAGACTGGTTCTGTCCCTGAGTATCTTGCCACGTGGCAACAAGCCCTTGCTGCTTCCCCCAAAGCAGTGACCAATGGGAACGCCATGTTGCTCACTCTCATTGTCAATGGGTTAAAACCCCATATTTGCAAGTAGGTTCCGGTAGGCTGCTGCACCTCTATTGACACCTGTTATAAAGCCATTGTGGAGGCCAGTAACCAGGCTTCAATGGGCTTCCGCCGCACTAACAATACTCCACCCCAACATGTCCTGCACCTAGCAATGGACAAGGTCAAGTGGGCTGTTGCCAACCTTGACAGCAGGAAGGTGCAGCTAAACGCCCCTGCAAGGGGGAGCTCCAGCTAGTACTAATTGAGGACAAGGGAAAAGCCTGGGGGTTGTAACAACAAGAGGTCCTACAACCCCAACTGACCCGCCCTCTCAGCCCTTGCCTGCAAAGAACTCCCGCAACTACAATCTTCACGAGGTCAAAACCCTAGACGTCTTCCAGGTCCATAGCGACGACCCCATGTTGCAAGCCGCTCATTCTGCAAATAAAGTAACACGCTTTTCCTATCTCTTCCGTTTCCATGGGAACACCCACAAGCTACTGGTAGATACCAGGGCTGATCACACTGTGGTAGATAAGGCGTTTGCTGACTCCCAACAATTAGACCAAGTACCCAGCAGATTCAAAGCATTACCGTAGCTGAATCCTGCAGAATTTCCATCACCCACAAGACAGTACCCTTCTCTGTAAGAATGGAGAACATCCAGGTTAAGCTCTCTGGGCCAATCATGGCAGACCTCAGCCACAGCATAATTGCTGGCCTCAACTGGCTCCGGCATAACCGCCCTTACATTGATTGAGATACCTCTGTCATCACCCTCAATAGAAATGGGGTGGGTTTTCAGATTAACCCCATGGAAATGAACAAACTACTACATGACACTGTGTCTGTCAGAATGATGGAAACAAGCTCATACAACTTAAAGGGGGGAAACTAGACTTTAACCAATGTTCAGTCAAAGTTATCAGTTAAGAGCCATCTGCAGTCCCCCCTTGTCAACATCACCACCACCAGCGCTAGCTGCACTACTCTAGGAGTACAAGGACGTATTCAGTGAAACACTCAAACAACTACCTCCACCCTGGGAGATCCAGCATGCTGTACAACTTCAAGGATTGTTACCTAAAGCACAACCATTAAACCGTCTCACACCAAAGGAAGATGAAACCCTCCGCCAGCACCTTGTGGACGCGCTTGATAAGGGATTCATTTGCCCCTTGCTCTCTTCATACAGGGTGGCGGTCTTCTTTGTAGCTAAGAAGGATGGGTCTCTTTGCCTGGTCACAGACTACCGCGCCCTAAATGAGGTGACAGTTAAAAATAAATACCCCCTGCCGCTGATTGACAACCTGTTTGATACACTTGCAGGCGTGAAGGTCTTTAGCAAGATCAATCTCACTGTGGGGTACAACCAGGTTTGTATTGCACCAGGGGATGAGGCAAAAACTGCCTTCCGCACACGCTACGGGTTGTTTGAGTGTTGTGTCATGAAATTTGGAATGACTAACACTCCCTCCACCTTCGTCATGTTGATGAACAAAGCCTTTGAGGAACTGATTGGAAAGTGTGTGGTTGTGTACCTTGACAACATTATTGTCTTCAGTCAAGATCAAACCACACACCTCCAACACCTCTGTGCTGTCCTCAACACCCTTTGGGAAAACCAGCTAAAAGCTAAACCCTCCA
Organism: Entomophthora muscae; assembly: GCA_014839935.2. Lineage (NCBI taxonomy): Eukaryota > Fungi > Entomophthoromycota > Entomophthoromycetes > Entomophthorales > Entomophthoraceae > Entomophthora > Entomophthora muscae. Next base: position 223,541 of record QTSX02007192.1, read on the forward strand.
AATGTGAGTCTATCAAGTCAGAGTTACTATTCCTTGGGCACATCATCTCTGCCCAAGGGATAAAGCCCAATCCTGCCAAAATCCAAGCAATCACTAGCATGCCGCCCCCCACTGATGTGGGCCAAGTGCAGACATTCCTAGGCATGGTTGCCTACGTACACAAGTTCATTCCCAATTGTGGGGAACTAATTGCACCTCTCACTGAGCTCCTCAATACCAAATAGCACTTTCATTGGACCCCGTCAGAGATTGAGCCTCTCAAGACATTGAAGCAAAGGCTTACAACAGCACCCGTTTTGCAGTTTCCCAACCAAAATTGACAGTGCAAACTAGATATGACGCCTCTGACAGGGCCATAGGGGGCGTGCTAAGGGTAGAAACTGACGATGGCATCTTCCTCCCTGTAGCATATGAGTCCAGGAAGCTCAGTGACTTGGAACAATGTTACCCCATTCATGATAAAGAATTAGTGGCAATTATGCACTGCGTTGAGAAGTGGTGCTGTTATCTGGAAGGGATCACCTTTCCAACCCGCGTCCTGACAGACCACAAGTCACTCCAGTACTTCAACACACAGTCCATCTGACACGCCGCCAAGCAGGATGGGTTGAACGTCTGTCCCCCTATCAATTACACATCAAATATAAGCCTAGAAAAGAGCTCGTTACAGCCAACACTCTTTCACGACTCTACGTAGCGTCCATCACTGGGGACAACGGTCTGGACCCAGACTGGCCCATGCTCTACCTGCGCCCTGAGGCAACCCGCTACAAGGACCTTAACTCGGTCACCATCTCCAAGCTGAAGGATAACAAGAGCCAGTTCACCATCAATGCTGGAAACGTCTGCTGCCGAGCAGAGACAGGTGAGAAGACGCCATATATTCCCACCACACAACAAGGAGACACCATCTTACACTACCACCAAACCTTGGTTCACATCAGAGGGTGTAACCTCTATGAGATCATGAAACATAAGGTTTGGTAGCCGTGCATGTGCCAAGACATCTTGGACCTCCTCAAAACATGTGTATTGTGTGAAAAGAATACGTCCAAACCTGCACCTCCCAAGTCTGTACTACCCATCAAGGCTATGAAACCCTTTGAACAGTGGGCCCTCAACATTGTGGGACCGCTTCCCAAAGACAGACTGGGTAAGAAGTATATTATCACTGCTATCAATTATTTCACGCGTTGGCCAGTGGCCTGGGCCACAACCAACCACACCACCACCACTGTTACCTGCTTTATTGGCAAGGAAAATGTGGCCCGCTTTGGGCAACCCAAGCGTCTCATCACAGATGGCGGGCCTGAACTGGTGGGACACGTCATGAAGGCATACTGCTTCAAGAACGTGCTCCAGCATATAGTCACAATCCCCTACCATCCGCAAGCCAATGGGCACGTGGAACAGTTAAACAGCTTCCTAGTTCAATTGATTGCCAAGCTCTCACAAGAGCACCCTAATACTGCGTGGACTGAACACCTTCCCACCGCCCTAATGATCCTGAGAGCAAGAATCAACAGGGGCACTGGGTTCAGCCCTAATACCCTGGCCTTTGGAACACCTGACAGTCTGACAGGGGTTGAACGGGGAAACTACGGTCCAAGGTTCCCGACAAACCCCCCTTAGTGCCAACTCCCTCCTTAGACCAATGGCACGCCAAAGCCTGGGAGATCAAACACAAGCGGATTGCAGGAGGGACAAAACACCTCAAAGCCAGATACGCCGTAGGTGACCCCATCTACACCCTCAATCCCAATTTTGCCAAATTAGAACCCAACCACCTAGGGCCCTTCAAGATAGCTGCTGTCTATGACAACCACACCTACCAACTTGAGGATGCCCAGGGAAACACCAATAAACTTCACCACAATTGCTTGCGCCCCTCCTGTGCTATCCCCACACAAAGGTTGCTTGTGCAGACCTTCCCAGACCTTCTGCAGACTTCAGTCCTGGTGTCTGACAACAAGCAGGGGGCAATGGGGGTGTTGCAACCAAGGTTCAAACCTCGCCTTCTAATGTATCTTACAATACACAGGGGGCGCTCAATGAGTTGCCTCTTGACGTATCTAACAACATGAACTAATCTGATGGCAATATCAAATGGCAGGTACTTCATCCTAATTAAGAGCACTACCAATTTGACCCGCTGATCCCCGCACAAGTTATTCCTCGGCTCCAAACCCTACATGGAACTCCCCACATTGCCACCCCCTTGTGGCCTTGTGGCTTTCCCCATATAGTATATTAATCACAATATTCTACAATAAACATCACCTTATTATTATTGTTATTCTGTCCTTTTTATTAGATTGATGTCTTCCCCAATTCCAAGTACTGAATCCTCATTGGTTCAGTTGCAACAGTGGTAGCAGTGGTAGGTTTACAGCCTACCTAAAACAAAAATCCCCCAAGAAAGGACAGAGTATGGGCCGTATGGCTACTCCCCAACAAGAGACCTTCCTGCCAATCCCCAAGGGGGACATCCCCAACAGGTATGTCATCTATCAAGACCAGCTAGTTCTCACCAGTGTGTACAATTGGCTCTGCCTCAGGCAGCGTGATGCCAGTGTCACTCTGCCCCAGTCAGACCTGTCCCAGCGCATGCTCAACCTTCAGCTAGAATCCTTTGCTGGTGCATTAAAGGGGCCAACATTGTCAGTTGGCTCCAATCTACTGAAACCCGCCTTTGCATCTGTCAGGTCCCTGAGTCCATGTGGGTTGCCACCGCATCTGGCCGCCTTACAGGGCCTGCCGCTGTGTGGTTCACAAACTGGGCCAGCCAGGAACTTGATGTTACCTGGGCGGCATTCCAAGACGCCAGCAAGTCCTGCTACAGCAAAACCTTCTCCCTTATTGTTGTGGGAACTCCTCTTCTAGCAATCAAATAAACTGGTTCTGTTCCTGAGTACCTTGCCGCCTGGCAACAAGCTCTTGCTGCTGCCCCCAAAGCTGTGACCAACAGAAATGCAATGCTACTCACTCTCATCATCAATGGGTTAAAACTCCATATCTGTAAGTGGGTCCCTGTAGATTGCTGCACCTCCATTGACAACTGCTATAAGGCCATTGTGAAGGTTAAAAACCAGGCCTCAATGGGCTTCTGCCGTACCAGTGACGCTTCATCACAACCACGTACCACACCTGGCAATGGCCACAATCAAGTAGGCCGCTGTCAGCCCTGTCAGCAGGATAATGGGACTAAACGCCCCCACAAGGGGGAGCTTCAGCTAGCGCAGATCAAGGATCAGGGAAAAGCCTGGGGGTTGTAGCAACAAGAGGTCCTACAACCCTGACTGACCCGCCCTCTCAGCCCTTGCCTGCAAAAAAATCCCTGCAACTACAACATAAAAAAATTCAAAACCCTGGACGTCTTTCAAGTCCACAGTGACAACCCTGTATTGCAAGCAAGCCACTCCTCAAATAAAGTAACACACTTGTCCTATTCCTTCTGTTTCCATGGGAACACCCATAAATTACTGGTAGATACCGGGGCCAACCACACCATGGTAGATCAAGCGTTTGCCAACTCTCAGCAATTAGACCAAGTGCCCAGCAGGTTCAAAGCAGTACAAGTCGCTGACTCCTGCAGAGTGGCCATCACCCACAAGACGGTACCTTTCTCTGTGAGAATGGGGAACGTCCAGGTTAAGCTCTCTGGGCCAATCATGGCAGGGCTCAGCCACAACGTCATTGCTGGCCTAAACTGGCTTTGGCACAACTGTCCCTACATTGTATGGGGATACCTCTGTCATCACCCCCAATAGAAATGGGGTGGGGTTCCAGATCTACCCTGTGGAAATTAGAAAGTTACTCTACAATACTGTGTTTGTTAGGATAACAGTGTCAGGAATATTCCTGAAAACACTGTGGTTCAGGATGATATTTTGTGTACAATTAATTGTAAAAAACAAAATAAAAATGGCAGCAGTTTCCCCCTATTGGGGAAACTGCCACAGAAAGCTGGGGCTAGAAAACAAGAATTAAAAATAAAATTTTAGTTCAGACAGGTTTTATACCTTGTCTGCGGGCCGCGCAGCCAGCTGCAGGCCGCACACCAAGCCTGGCAGCTTGCCTGCGCCAGCCAGCCAGCCAGCCCCTGCCTGCCCACCCACTAACACCAGCCAGTCCCCCACCCAGGCCGCCAAATGGGGAAATTGCCAAAAGGGGAACCCCAAAAAGGCTTTTCCCCCAAACCCAAATGGAGGGGGAACTGCTGCCCAAATTTGGAATTTACCAAATTTGGGAGGGGCTGACAAGCTGCTCAACCCATCCATTCCTGCATTAACTGCAGGATTTAAAATTGGATGCATGAAAGCATCTAATGATACACCAAGCCCATGCAATCCCACAGATAACACTTCATTGCCTGCATACCACTACCAATTCCCCTCCCAAAAGGGAATTCCAGACAACCTCAAGTGTTTGGGGTTCCCTGTCCAGTGTTTTACTCTATTCATGCCACCACAAGGATGATAGTATATAATAAAGCCAATTCATTTGATGGTAGTTTGTGCTATCATTGAGTGAAATTACCCCTCAATAGTATCACATAAATCAAAACCAGAACTTTTACTCTACAAGAAAGTTAAGACACTAAGCTTTGTCTGCCCTTTCCTAGGATCAGAAGATGAACCATTTAATCTTCTCAGCTGTACTCACAGCCTGCCTCGGGATTAGGGGCCACCAATACAATCACCAGCATGGGCCGTACAATAAGCCACCCAACAAGTACTTCTACAAGGAGCCAGCACAGCTAAACTCCTCTGAACAGTACTCCTGGCCCATACTGGTGTTGCCCCGCTCCACCCAGCACATAGCTATATACACCTGTGTATACTACGTGCTTACATATTTTGCCAGTAATTTTGGAAGATTTAACGTACACACCAAGGACTTCAGATGGATGATGATGGTCTACCCCACTGTGATGGCACACACAGGATTCCAAGTCACCAACTTGGTACCATACTTTGCTAAAATACTCCCTCATATTCTGGGGCTTTACAAACAGAGACAGGCTCATATTATTTTAAGGGGGGAAACTAGACTTTAACCAATGCTCAGTCAAAGTTATCCGCGCTGAACCATCTGCGGTCCCTCCCTTGACCTCCTCACCACCACAGCGCTTGCTGCACTCCTCAAGGAGTACAAGGACGTATTCAGTGAGACACTTGAACAACTACCTCCTCCCTGGGAGATCCAGCACACTGTACAAATTCAAGGGTTGTTACCTAAGGCACAATCATTATACTGTCTTACACCAAAGGAAGATGAAACCCTACGCCAGCACCTTATGAACGCGCTCAATATGGGCTTCATTTGCCCCTTTCTCTCTCCATACTGGGCGGCTGTCTTCTTTGTAGCTAAGAAGGACGGGTCCCTTTGCCTGATCACAGACTACCGCTCCCTAAATGAGGTGACAGTTAAGAAAAAGTACCCCCTGCCGCTGATTGACAACCTGTTAGATATGCTTGCAGGTGTGAAGGTCTTTAGCAAGATTGATCTCACTGCGGGGTACAACCAGGTCCGCATTGCACCAGGGGATGAAGCAAAAACTGCCTTCTGCACGCGCTACAGGTTGTTCAAGTGTCAAGTCATGAACTTTGGAATGACTGACGCTCCTTACACCTTTGCCATGTTGATGAACAAAGCATTTGAGGAACTGATTGGAAAATGTGTGGTTATGTACCTTGACAACATTATTGTCTTCATTCAAGATCAAACCATGCACCTCCAACACCTCCATGCTGTCCTTGAAACCCTTTGGAAAACCCAGCTAAAAGCTAAACCCTCCAAATGCAAGTTTCTCAAGTCATAGCTGTTATTCCTTGGGCACACCATCTCTGCCCAAGGGATAAAGCCCAATCCTGCCAAAATCAAGGCAATCACCAGCATGCTGCCCCCACTAATGTGGGCCAGGTGCAGACATTCCTAGGAATGGTTGCCTACGTACACAAGTTCATTCCCAATTGTGGGGAACTAATTGCACCTCTCACTGAGCTCCTCAATACCAAATAGCACTTTCATTGGACCCCCGTCAGAGATTGAGCCTTCAAAACATTGAAGCAAAGGCTTACAACAGCACCTGTACTGCAGTTTCCCAACCAAAATTGACAGTGCAAACTAGATACTGACGCCTCTGACAGGGCCATAGGGGGCGTGCTAAGGGTAGAAACTGACAATGGCATCTTCCTCCCCGTAGCATATGAGTCCAGGAAGCTCACTGACTTGGAACAATGTTACCCCATTCATGATAAAGAATTAGCGGCAATTATGCACTACGTTGAGAAGTGGTGCTGTTATCTGGAAGGGATCACCTTTCCAACCCGCGTCCTGACAGACCACAAGTCACTCCAGTACTTCAACACTCAGTCCCACTTGACACGCTGCCAAGCAGGATGGGTTGAGCGCCTATCCCCCTATTAGCTGCACATTGAGTAAAAGCCTGGGAAGGAACTTGTCACAGCTGACGCCCTCTCACAACTCTACGTAACGTCCATCACTGGGGATGACGGCTTGGATCCAGACTGGCCAATGCTTTACCTCCTTCCTGAGGCAACTCACTACAAGGGCCTTAACTCGGTCACCATCTCCAAATTGAAGGACAACAAAAGTCAGTTCACCACCAATGCTGTTAACGTCTGCCGCCAGGCAGAGACAGGTGAGAAGACGCCTTACATTCCCACCACGCAACAAGGGGATACAATATTGCACTACCACCAAACCCTGGGTCGCATAAGAGGGCTTAACCTCTTTGAGACCATGAAACGGAAGGTTTGATGGTCGCACATGCATCAAGACATCTTGGACCTCCTTGAAATGTGTGTGTTGTGCAAAAAAAACACGTCCAAACCTGCACCCCCCAAGTCTGTCCTGCCCATCAAGGCCATGGAACCCTTTGAGCAGTGGACCCTCAACATTGTGGGGCCACTCCCCAAAGACAGACTGGGAAAGAAGTACATTATAACTGCCATTGACTACTTCACTTCTGGCCAGTGGCCTGGGCAACAACCAATCACACTGCCACCACCATCAACTGCTTTATTGGCAAGGAAATTGTGGCCTGCTTTGGGCGACCCAAACATCTTATCACAGATGGCGGCCCCAAATTTGGTAGGCATGTCGTGAAAGCATACTGTGCCAAGAACGCGCTCCAACATATAGTTACGGCCCCCTACCATCCTCAAGCCAATGGACACATGGAACAGTTAAATGACACACTGGTTCAATTGATTGCCAAGCTCTCACAAGAGCACCCTAACACCTCATGGACTGAACACCTGCCCACCGCTCTACTTATCCTACAAGCAAGAATCAACAGGGGCACAGGGTTCAGCCCCAGTACCCTGGCCTTTGGGACACCTGACAGTCTGACTGGGGTTGAACAGGGAAAGCTACAGTCCAAGGTTCCCAACAAGTCTCCCCTAGTAACAACTCCATCCCTAGACCAATGGCGTGCCAAAGCCTGGGAAATCAAACACATGCGGATTGCAGGAGGGTCAAAGCACCTCAAAGCTAGATACGCCATAGGTGACCTGATCTACACCCTCAATCCCAATTCAGCCAAATTAGAACCCAATCACCTAGGGCCCTTCAAGGTAGCTGCTGTCAATGAAAACCACACCTACCAACTTGAGGATGCCCAGGGGAACACCAAGAAGCTTCACCATGATTGCTTGCGCCCCTGCTGCGCCATCCCCCCACAAAATCTGTTTGTGTGGTGTGGGGTTCCTGGTCACCAGTCCCCAAAGTGTGTCCTGGGTTGTAGCCAGGGACCAGCTTGGAGGAGTTGTCATTCTCCAACAGTGGTGAATGGTTGGTTAGGAGCTTATACTTGGCCTGCATAAGAGCAAACTCCCCCAGTACCTTCCCAATCACTAGGCAAGTGTCTCCACCATACACTTGTACTTTAGCAGGCGCCAGCCCTTCTGTAGGCTGATACCAATTCTGTAATAGTCTTGCAAACTCTCCCCCAATAAACTCTCTTCCTCTATTTGTCATTTCCAGATGCCTAGTCACCTTCTCCCACTCCTCCTGGGCAGACTTACTAGAGGCAAACTTCCTGCACCCTAGGCAATAGAATTCCTTGTCCCCTGGGCTAGGATAGAAAATGTGGGGTAATTGACTCATAGGACTTATATCCTTTCTTAACGCGGGAAATTTGGATAGGGGCTGTAATAGGCGTCTTATTCACAGTCAGACAGAAGATCCCTGTAGAAACCTTCTGTTATATGGCCTTGGGATAGGGAATAATGAGGAGTTTGTGCCAATACTTGGCGTCCTTTAACAATCTCTTGGACTCCTTGTACTTGGTCTTTGGCTCCTGCTCCTTGGTCTTGGGCTCCTGTGTTCTAATCTTGGGCTCCTGCGGTCTGTTCCAGCTCTGGCTTCCAATTCTTGGTCTTTGGCTCCTTCTGTAGCTTTTGTGGCCTTTTTAATCCACTTGATCCAGTCCCTGAAGAGTCTCAGATAGCCTTCCCTTTTATAGCCCCTTGTTTCAGACCAAAAACCTCTCTTAGACCTCTGGTTCTTCAAAGCTTAAACTATCCTGTTTTTCTCCTTCTATTGTATATTAAACCTTTAAACTTACTTCAGCCAATAAAAGCCCTGAATTTTCTGCCTCTGGTCCTCATTTTTTAGGCTTTAACTCTTAAGTTAAAGCCCTTAAAAAACTGATTAAGTAGGCTCCGGGTTGCGGCCAATCAAACGCCTTGCTTCAACAGTTTTGCCAAAACAGTTTCCCCGGATGACCCGTCCCTGACCCTGGTTTGAACTTGAATCTGTCTTGCTCCATGTAAGCAACTGCTCCACGTTTCAAATGGTTTTGCCGTAATTCCCGTCATGTTTCCCCGGCAAATCTTGAGCGCTTTCACATATGTTTTACTTAGGCAAATTTCCACCCTTCAATTTTCCAACGTTTTTCAACTTTGAACCTGCTTGCTGCTTGTCCTTTTGCCTCTCCTAGCTGTTCTTGACAAAATTCACTATTTTGCCCTTACAGTTTCTCTGTTCTTTTTCCAGCTTCTTTCTGGATCATTTCCCCTTCAATTCTTCTTTCTAAAATAACATATAGTTCTAACAAACTATATTAGTTTTTTCTCTTTTTTTTAATTATATAATATTAAATCCTTTTGTAATCATAATCAGGCAGTATTTAATTATTATTTAACTGCTTTTTTTATCTATTTTCCTCTCAAAAGACACCAAAATCAGCTCTTCCAGTCTCTGCATCCAGTCTGGCTAGTTCATCCTCTCAGCTCTTCAGTCCTTTGCCACAAACTTCTGGTCCTTTGGCCATCCTGCTTTATGATCAGCTAGTCCTGCATCATAATCTTCTTGTTCTTCAACTTCTCCTCAGCCAGTTCCTCAACCAATCCTCACTAGGAACCTCTTTAGTTCCCTCTGCACACTGAACCATATTGCTTCCTACAATTCAATATGAATTAACAGTCCATCAACTAGCCTTCACTGTGACCAAACAGTCCCTCCTGCTAGTCTTCTCTGTTACTTCTGTGAACCACCTCAGTTCTTTATCTCAGTCCCCATTACCAGAACCTGTAGACCCAGGCATGAGTCTACATCAAACTGGCGTTTGAATGGGCCCTTTCAAGTGGCATTCCACTTAGGCCATCCAATCATAGATCCTTAAAGCCTATGTTGTTGTTTTTACTCACCCAGGTGATTAAGTCTGGGCTTCCAGCCGCAAATTCATTGGCTCTACTTCCCAGAGGTCTGATCACACCAAGTTCTGCAGCTTTTCCCCAAGCAAACCGCCTTGGTGACATCTCTGAGCATGCCTATACCCTCCAATGCTCACTTTGGGTTCCCCCAAAGCTCCCATAGAGGCATAAACAAGGACACCCTACCAGTCCGTTAGGTAGGGTGCTTGCTCACAGACCTCCTGTAAGCGTATTAGGGTATGTAGAGCTCTCAAAGCTCTTCCCCTCCCTGGCAGCCTGTGTTACCCGCCAGGGGTCCAAAACCTACTCCCTCCAGACAGACAAAGTTCCCTGCTTGCTATTTCAGTCTTCACCCTTCCGCAGCCACAGTTCCCTGCAAGGTGAAGCACTATAGCCCAAAGCAGCCAACTTCTTCTGCTGGGTGGAGGCAACATCTGCCCCTGGTAGTCCTATGTTACCTACCAGGCAGGCCTTACTTACCCTAGTAGACCATGATAACTACTAGTTTACAGCGTCACCAGCTAACCACACATTGTCACTCTTCAGCATATTGTCTTTATTTGAAGCCAAATCAACCCCCGCCTGCAAAACAGCACACATGTGGATCACCACATGTGAACCTTCCCAGACCTTCTACAGACTCTGGTATTGGTGTCTGACAACGAGCAGGGGGCAAGGGGGGTGTTGCAACTAAGTTTCCAGACTTGCCTGCTAATGTATCTTACAATACACAGGGGGCGCTTGATGAGTTGCCCCTTGATGTATCTAATGACATGAACTAATCTGATGGCAATATTGAATGGCGGGTACTTCATCCTAATTAGGAGTGTTACCAATTTGACTTGCTGATCCCCGCACAAGTTATTCCTCAGCTTCAAACCTTACATGGAACTTCCCACTACGCCACTCCCTTGTGGCCTGGTGGCTTTCCCCATATAGTATATGAATCACAATAACCTACAATAAACAACACCTTTTTATTATTATTCTTCCCTTTCTATTGGACTGTTGTCTTCCCCAATTCCAAGTACAGAATCCTCATTGGCTCAGTTGCAACAGTATGCTGCATTATGGAGTGAGCGCCAAATGCTGTATTTCTTGGTAGGTTTGTGTAGGTGCATATTATGCTCAACTCAAATCACACCTCTTAATTATCAAAGACTAAGTTAAGAAGGTTTCTTCAACTTAGTGTGTATAGTAAATGTAGTAGTAAATATTGATCCTTTATTTATAAATTGAGAAGAGAGTTATATGGATGTTGGGAGATTAACAGGAGCCGCAGAGCGCCCGGATCCTCTGTTCCACAGCCAGGTCCCTCTGCCGGCTTGGCCCACTATTACCCTAATGATTGGATGATTGTTAGTTAATATGGCTTCAAAGAGCAACTTAATTGATCAGTCTGAATACCTTTCATCCAGTGCAAGAGTACTATCACACTCTCATTCACCAAGCTTAATGGATCAATGTCTGTTACAGTGAAGGCTAGTTTAACCAATCACTTTACAACAAGGGCCAATGGATGCAGTATTGCAAGGCCTGAAGACGGAGCTTATAGCCCCTGTAGTGAGCACCATTTTGTCAATTTGTGCTTTGATATTTGTCATAATAAAGGACTTGGGCAAAAGTCTTAGATATGTTTGACTTGAGGCTCTGGATTTGAACCAGTTTGATCTGGATATGAATCCAAGGGTCTTCCTAGCAGACAGAAGGTGTGCGCTGAAGATCCATTACCAAAATTGATGGGCAAATAATAAAATTAGTTTTATCCTAAAAAGGGGCGTTTGGTTTCATACCCAAAGGGTTGATCCTAATAGCGGAATTAGGGATACTCCAAGCGGCTAATAAGGATACAGAATTCAACGGCATCAGCATAAGTTTATATTTGGGTGAGTTGATCACCTCAGGACAAAAGCAAAGGGAATGGCTTTTGCAGAGGTCACTTTGCAAACTAACATCTGCAAGGCCAATATAAACCCCTAAAGAGGTTGAATTCACAACATGGGTCTTTATTAAAGGCACCCAGCAAGTTATATTCTAGTAATCAGCTACTTTAGACAGGTATGATTTCAACTGCCAAAAGGTCTGCTGCACTCAAATTAATTGTAGCACCAGTAAGTTTCAGATGAAGCTATAAATGATTTGTTTAATATCAATTGTTAAAAAATGCTTAAATTGATATCAGCAATCAAAAACACCATTACTACCTTGGAACTGACCTCTTAGTTAACCAATCTAATCACCAAGAGATCCCTCAATTAGGGTTGTGGCATAACTGTGCTGTATTAGCAGGTTACACGGGGAAACATTTAGAAACTGGATAGCACCTTTTTTGGATGCTGGGGATTATATAGTTGGAATGTATCATTTTAGGAGGAACAAGATTGTGACAATCAACTGTCATGTATCTACTTCTAAAAAGTATAACATGAAATAAAGGGAAAATTGAGAAGAGAATGATAATTTATTGATATGAATTTAGAGGGTTATATAGTATCATGAGAAGCCACATGCTGTCCACATACATCATGATAGTCATGAGGCGTGACCAAGTAATGTTCCATTTAGTGCTCAAAAGATTTGATCCCCATATGAGATGGGTGGCTGATAAGAGTGCCACCAGCTTAATGATTAATCAGGGAATCACTCAGGGAATTGCTTTCCCAAGAGGGAGTAACCATAGATGTTGCAACATCTCCTCCTGGGGTGCTGGAAGGTGGAGCCTTAGGAAATTTTCTTGAGAGTGTTGGGGATCCAAGCTAGGGATTGATCTAGTTTTGCATCAAGAACAGTTAATTGCAAGCTGTGCAGTGTAGGTTTTGCTTTTCATAGGCAGAGTCAACCACAGTGCATACACTTTGAACCTATACAACCGCCAATCCCTTTGAAAAGGTAGGTACCAGTGGGTTTGACCTTCATGACAACCCCTGGCCCTCCCAACCCAGGTTCCAACTTATGCAGATCATGGCTAACAACAAGATCTTGTCTCCAGCTTGAAATCACTCCTGTTGAAGTGGGATTGCCTCTCTCCCCTCTTTCTTTCTCTTTGGTCTCTTGATTTTTTCTAGCATGTTCTATTGTAAGGTCTCATAGTTTGAGGAAGATGGTTGTAAACTAAAGCTTTTAAACCTGTTATATTTATGTTGATCAAATACAAAAATGTAGATAAGGTTTGTAGTAACAACTGGACTAGGGCTCCTAGAAGCTTATAGGAAGTAAAATAGGGGCTGAGATGGTTGATTAATCCTAAGAAAATAAAATAGAGTCCAGTCTTAATGACTGAGGACTTGGTCAAAAAATCTATTTCTAAGTCAGGGAATTGCTCACCACTGGTTGGAGGATTAAAACTATTAATAATCAAATTGTGGGTATTTGTAATACCCTAGAATGGTGGGCACAACTTGGAGTATGTATGGTAGCAAATTGGAGAACTGGAACCCCGTCAATGTGGTGATTATGAGATACATCATCATTAGCCAGCAAAATACCTTGGTGTGTATGTTGAAACGCCCAAAGCTCCTGGAAAAGTAGGTGAGGATGTTGTAAGCAGATGTATACATGGCTATGGAGAGTGTTGAATGGGGAGATACCAAAGGCGGCCAGGGTCCAGTGTTTGATGAGTTAAGTTGGCCAGAGTTGTGGTATGGGTCATAACCTAGTCCTTCTGTGGAGGGGCCAAAGAACTCTGAACTCTGTTGGTAGCCTCCAATCCCAAGGCAATCTGTGAGCACAGCTGTGAAGATGAGGTGATTCATCTTCACTGGGTTGGAGGGTTGGCAGGGGCTTGATCTGTAAGTTGTAACTGTAGTTGGAGTTGGAAATTTCACTTTATTGAGGGTATTAGTCTCAATAATAGCACAAGCTATTACTGAGAGGGGATCCTTTATTTATAGTGGGCCCCACTTGAAAAGTTTTGCAAATGGGAGTAAAAACAGGGGACTGGAGTCCCCAAAAGTTTGGTCATGGGAATTGGTGTTTGAAGGGATGGCCAAACCCTTGTTCCTGGGCAATCTGTTGGGGTTTTAGACAGTTCTGCTTGGGGCCAATAATTTCCTCTGGATGGGTGGTCAGGTGGTGATGACAACTCTTGGTTTTAAACACTTCTATTTTTGACTTGGGAATGCTATTTTGGTTGGGTTCTAGGCCTAGCTGATTGTTGGCATCCACCTGGTTCCATTGGCTGTAGGTCAAGTTATTTTTATCTCCTGGAGTTATTTTTAGATTGTCCTCATTATTTTTAGAATACTGGTTGGGTTTGGAAATAGGAATTTGCCCTTCTTCTTGGGCCCAAGAATTATTTTTAGAATTTTCCTCTGTTTAAAGGGGCTTTTCTGATTGGCTGGGTGTCATGATGGGTTTTGGTTGGCTAGGGAGTTGGCCCTGGGACCCGGGTGGGTGGCTGGCCTGGGGGTAAGCGGCGGGTCTGCTGGGGGAGGGGTGGGCGAGCAGGTGGCAGGCAGGAGGCTCACAGGGGGTGGCGGGCGTCTGCAGAGGCAGCAGGCGCCTGCCTGGATGTTAAATTATTCTGGCTTCCATAAAAATCCATTTTTTCCAAATTTTGATTTTTCTTTTCCCATGATAGTGGGGGAAATTCCCTATCAAATTTTGCCCCTCCTGTTGAATTTTTCTCCATTTGATTCCAACATTTTTCCCTAGTCAAAATCTGGTTTATGTCAGGAATATTTTTGACAGTATTACTGTAGAAACTACCTAGCTGATGAAATAGAAAGTCAAAAGGAATAATAAGATCAAAAATAAAAACTTAACTAAATTGTAAATGAACACAAGCCACAAAACCTAACAAGTACCTTTTGAGATGCAAGTCAAACAATCTCAACTTACTGTTAAGATTGGAAAACCAAGCATTTTTATTTAGCCTGGTAGTGAGGTGCAGAATTGAGGTGTATAATTTAAACCAAGATTGGTTAATGAGATAGTGAGGAGAAACAAAAAAACCAAAGCACATGTCTTTGTGGTTTAAATTTATCAAGTTAATACCAAGTAAAAGAGAATGGCAGGGGAACGGTGATTGTTTAGCAGGAAGTAAAAAAGCAAAGGCAAAAGTCAGGAGAGCGGGAAAAACCTGGTCCAAAGATGCTGGCGTAAGCAGCAGAGCAAAAAGGTAATTTAACTTTGGACTTGAGTTTTTAACTAATTGTTTTAGGTCTGTGGTTCAAAAATTGTCCAGGACAAACAAGGTAAGCTTTGGACTTTAAATTAACTGTTAAAATAGAAGGAATGTTGCCGGTTGAAAAGGATAATGATACTGTAAATTCAGAACCTAAACATAAAAATGCGGGATTGTCAAATCCTTGGTCCAAATTTTGAATCACTTTTGCAGGATGGCCTTTTTTAATTAAATTGATTTTTGTGAGTATTTATTTGAATATTTGAAAATGCGGGAACTCATAAACACTTTGCAAAGTTCAAGTTGAGCTGCATATTTCCTATGGACAAAATGAATTAACTGGAATCAGATTTGAAGCGTTCAAATCCATTAACCATTTTCATTAAGTTTACTATGTTCTTTGAAATTGCGGGATTGTCAAATCCATGGACCAAATTTCAAATCACTTTTGAATGCCACTATTAAACTCAAATATTAATTGTGGGAACTGGAAATTAAATTGAATGTACAGTAAGCACACTAGGAAACACCAACCCAAATCAATAAGCTCCACCACAACAAAAATCAAATGAAAAATTCAATATTGATAACCATGTTTAGGCATAAAAATTGATTAAACTTGAAAATTATCCAAAACTGGAAAGGATACAATATTATACACTTCAAATTACGGATATAGAAACTCTGCTACTATTCAAGGCTAACTCAAGAGAAAATAACTACCCACAACTAAACCATTAACTCTAAATAAATACATATTTAATCTAAAATATATTTTTTATTTTATTTTTATGGACCGTCAATTGCATTCCTAACCCGCTCCTGCACCAGCCCACGGGGCAGCCTGTCCACGAGGGCGTCCCAGAGGGTCCAAGAACAGACCCAGAACACAAATTGAAGGGAGTCATGCCAATACTCAGGCCTCCCAAGGTGTCATTGCCAGCCAACCACCTCCCGCGTCCCAGGCCCAATCAACCAGCTTGAATCCCAGACAGAAGCCACTCTCAAGGCCTGCCACAAAAGTCTCTTACACCAACGTCACTGGGAACACTGAGGTTACTTACACCTCCACCGTATACCCAGTTGTCACCCGGCCCGCACTCTTGACCTAAAAGTTGCTACTTCCTGCCCCTGCATCTTTGATACCTCCTATCAGTCATTGGCCACAACTGAGGAGTCATCTGTGCCTGTGTCTTATGCCATCATTGACGGCGCCAGCGCAACCAAGCATGATCCCACCTTCTACATGAAGGTCCCAATCCCCTGTGTTGAGCCTGGTAGCCAGGATGCCGTGGTACCTGCCAAGGGCCGGCGTTGGTTGACAGATAGTGAGCGTAAAGCTCTCCTCAACTGCTTAAACAGGGGAATGGCGGTTTGGGATATTGTGTCCTGATTTGGTGTCACAGCCAGGTACATTGCTGGCATCAACACCAAGTATGGCAATACCAGGCAAATTGCTGAATCAACCAAGGCAAAAAGACAGCCAAAACTCCTTCAGCCCGTACACATTGACGCAATCAAGCAGTGGATAGCCAGGGATTGCCACCTGGACACGCTTGCTGTCCAATCAATGCTTGCCACAGAGTTCAGGCTTTCTGTTTCTAAAACCCTTGTTTACAAACCAATGGTTGATTTGGGCTTCTCTTGGAAGGTGCTCATAGTTTCTCCGTACAACAGAAACAGTGAAAAGATCATCAAGGATCAACACATTTATGCCAAGACATATCTGGCACTAAAGGAGACTGGGAATGTCCAGTTCTTCTATATCAACAAATTGTTTTTTTCCTCCTCACTCAGGTCCAGGCATGGGTGGATCAAGAAGGGGTCCAAGGACAGTGTAGCCCATTGTGCAGCTGTCTGTTTCCAGACCTATTCCGTGGTTGCGCTTCTTGGTCCTCGCGGGTTGGACCAGTATCAGATGATTAAAGGCTCCCATAACAGCAGGACTTTTCTCAATTTTCTCCAAGCCGTCAAGGAGTACCTGCAAATAAATTACAGCGGCACAGCCAACATTGTTGTGCTTGATAATGTTGGGCTCCACAAAGTGGATCTGGTTGTGTCTGAGTTCCTGCCCATTGATAAAAATAGCCATTCTGCTAGCCACTGCCTTGCAGACTGCCCAATGAGACTCCTCTTCCTCCCTCATATTCCCCATTCCTGAATCCAATTGAGGAGGTCTTTGGGTGGATCAATAATAAGGTGAAACAAGGCCTCCCTCAGGACACCAAGGATCTCTTCAACATTCTTGAGATCAGTCAATTTGCAATGCCACCCAATGTGATGGCAGCTTTCTACAAGCACTCAGAATCATTCCTCCCAAAAGCCCTGGCCTCTGAGCCAATCAGATAAATGGGTGCCCTGGGTTTTGTTTAGTTTTAATTTTATTTAGTTTGTTTTTACTAGAACTCAAAAATTATTATTTATATATAATAATGTGATGTTTGATTGTATTATAGACATTTAAGAATACTAGAAAAGGTAAGTAAAATTAATTATACTAGATAAGAAGGATTTATTTTTATTATGATGCACTGAATATTATTGGCTTTTGCACTAACAAATAAATAAATTTAAAAAAAGATAGAAAAAAATAGTTTATTTAAATAATTGTGAATCATTTTGGTACTTTGACTTTTTTAAGCCACAAATGGACCTTGCGTGTCATCATCTGCTCCTTGGTATTTCAGTGCCACTATAGCCACACGACACGGCAACCAATGATTTTCATGTATCTCTTACTAATTTGTACTTAGGATGCAGGTCAAGTATATTGAATATGTTTATCAAATCATATTAAAAGGGAAAGGTAATTCTAGTTCTAAACAATCACGTGTTTGGAACATAAGTGGAGCAGGCCGCATGATGCAGATAAACTCAATTCTCCATGTTTATCTTTGTGATAAATGGACCCGTACTTGACAAGATAATAAATAATAAATAAAAACATTTTTAACTTATTTTTAAATATTCAATATGGTTGCAACTTTAACTATTGTCTTGTAATATATTTAGATATATTAATATTATAATTTACCTGCTAAAAATTAAAATAAAAAATAAAAATTATAAAATAAAAGTATAATTACAAATCTTAAAAGTTTAATATTAAAGGTTAAATATTCAAAATATACCAATTTTTATTTAATTGTAATTTATTCAATATTAAAATATTAAATATTTTTAATAGTGACTTTTAGATACTAAAATTTTAATATTAAAATATTTAATAGTAAAATTTAATATCAAAATATATAATATTAAAATATTTAATAGTAAAATATTTAATATTAATATTAAATGTTTACTATTAAATATTTTAATATTAATCATTTTAACAGTGAATATTTTAATATTAAATATTTTTATATCAAATATTTTACTATTAAAATTTTACAAGTAAAATTTTAAAATAGTGAAGTATTTAGTGTTAACATTTTAAAGTTGCAAGGGAAAATGATTTATTAGGGGAATGCAAATTGCAAGGGGAATGTGATTATTCCGGGGAATTATACCCTGAAATTAAACTTTCTGCTAATGCGTCTAATTGGGACCACATACTCTTCTGTATGTGGTGAGTGACTCTGGCACCAATTGCTAGAGGGGTGGCGCTCAGCACCCCGGTGGTGGCTGAACGTCTTATAAAAGGCAATTGGGTGAGAGAATCAACTAGTAGATTTTTTTCAGGGGGCACATAGTACCTGTATAGTGTTGTTATTGCAAATCAGTCATACAGGACGTGTTTGACTGTCCTGTATCCCCGTGGTGTCTTCTGTTGGTCAAGGGCTACGCGGCATATATCAATTTGTATGGGTACATCTTCCAACTTTTTGACGTTGGCCTTCAATATGCAATGGAGAAGGATTCCCAGGTACACCGCGACATAGATTCTTTGTGAGGTATACTTTTCTGAGAACATACACAATTTTTTGAAAGTTTGTACTAACCTATTGATATAGGATGCTTGGCTGAATTTGAAGAGGGTATCAGGGGCGCCTGACTTGAATCTACCCCCCAGGCCTCTGCAAATGAAATAAATAAAGGTTTAAAATTATTCACAAGGACTGCATCCCCAACTTTATTGGATAGAGACTTAAAAATTTCATTAAAAATTGCTGATTTCAGATATTCATTTCCTATTTAAAAATTGGTTTTTATTAATTTTTTTTGTTTTTGTTGATATTTGTGAAGGAGAACCTTTGAACGCTTTCATATATGTATTCATTGAAGTTCAGTTTTATATCCCCGCAAATTTCATTCATTTCTTTGATTTTGATTGTTGATCCTAGTTTGTAGGCTTCCCTTATCCATGGCAAGCACCCCGCAGGTGGTTGATATTCCCTATCTTGAGCTTCACTATTAAAAAAATTATTCATATTCTGTTGAATTATTTTATTTATTTGGTTTTTATTTATTTGTTTTATAAGGGCCACCAGTGACTGGTAACCCCATAAAACCAACTTGGCGTAAAAGCTGCCACTTCTGCAACCTCATCCCCATCCCTGGTGATGACTAAAATAAATATAAGTTAAACATAAAAAGACTTACTGGTTGTTTCCCCTGTGGCCCCCTCAGCCACAGGCGCCATATTGGCAAACTTCATGAGTGTTGGATGCTCTTCATTAATTTTCTTAGGCTTAATTTTCCTTATTCTTCTTGCAACTTGTGCTTCCTCTTGATTTTCATTTGATAAAGCTTCTGTATTTCTTGATGTGCTTCTGCTTCTTGATTGTGTTTCATTTTCATCTGTTTCCATTTGATTGTTTTTCTCTTCATTGGTGTTGATTTCCTTTTAAATTTCTGTTCCTTCTATTAGTTTGATCTTCTCATTGTTTTCTTTGGCCCCCTGCCAGAACTCCCACAAATTGTATGCTGTGTTGTTGAACTTTAGACTTGATAAAATTGTTCCCTGTAGATTAAGTAATTTTTCTTTATTCTTTTCATCCATAATATTTCCCAATTTGTTCAGAGCATCTTCTTTTGACTGGATCAGTGGCTGGCCCTTGTTCCCCAGCTTTCCTGTCACTATTTCCCTGATAGTTTTCTCAATTTCAACAACCTTTTGCAGGTGAGCTTCTAATTTGTTGATTAAGTTATAGATTGATGACATTTTGTTTGAATTCCATTGAAAAGCTGGCTTTTATAGTACTATCTTTGACGCATACATATTTTTGTCATCATCATTTATAAATTGAAGACAATAAACGTAAATATTGCATTAGAATATTGCAATAAGACATCAACTCTTGATATTTTGATATTATGTTCATAACTCAATGCATTTTGTTAAATTATAATGGAAAAGGTCAAGTTTACAATAGATTTTATTAAACAAAATGCATTGAGTTATGAACCTAATATCAAAATATCAAGAGTTGACGTCTAATTGCAATATTTTAATGCAATATTTACATTTATTGTCTTTAATTTAGTAATGATGATGAAATTATCCATAGAAATAATTATATGTTACCACATCAAATGTATATCATTCTTTACACATGGAAACTTATAACAATGTAAAAATATATTATTAATTATGAACTGAAAGAAAAAATCAATTTTAATAGTAGTCACCAAGAAAAGATTTATTTACTAATCAAAGGACAGGAAGGGGAGGGAATGGGCGGAATGAACATCACCTTAATCTGCGCCTATGAACGAGACAGCATCAGAGATGGTGGGGAGGGAATGGGTGGTGGTTTGGGAGTCAGAGTTGGAAGGCAGTTGGTTTGATGGGGGTTGGTGAGGCAGGGTTTATTGACTGGGAAGGGGCAGCAAGAGCTGATTGCTTCAATTGCTCAAATTCTTCTTCTGTCACATATGCAGGCTTGACAAAACAGATGGAGTGGCGCAGGGGGAGGCGGGGGTCCTTTCTGGACTTATCACTATCACTTGCATAGAAGATGATGAGATCAAATAAGTCATGGACGGATGCGGTAGGGAAAAGCTCATACCTCTTATCAATTTGGGTGCATAGTTTTTTGTAGGTGGCAGGCTTTAAGAGCTTGAGGGCAGAACCAAAATTGTAGAGACATACATCTGCAAGATGCATGTTGGCATAGTTGAAGGGGTAGGCCCAGCAGTTATGCCCCGCAGCCCTGATTTCTTGGGTTGCCCATTCCTGCTGCTCCATCTCTGCACTCAGTACAACTGTGTGCACAGCTTTTTGGGTGGCCCACTCCTCCAGCATGGCCTTGAGCTCCGTCTGGTAGGCATACCCATCTGCGGTGTTTGATATTGCCAAGTAATAATTGACATCCAATGGGGAAACTGCCAATAAAACCCCAACAAAACAAAACAAGATTGGGCCGCGCTTGTACACATCAGATTGGATGCGCTTCTCTCCAAAGTCTTGGATACTTGCAGATATCTTAGCATACAACAGGAATATTATGTCATTACGGGCCCTCATTGCCCTTTCTTTGATAAAATTAATAATTTTTGAATTGTAGGGGTTGGTATCCACCAAAATGGGGCCACTGAGAACTTGATTGGACAAGATTCTAGCAGCAATCACAACTCTGTGCATCCATGAATTCACTGTTCTTTTGTTGGTGAAGATGCCGTGGAGTCCCAACTGGAGACGTACCTGGACCAGGGGCATCTGCAGGTCATGCTCCATAATAGTCATCATGAGAGGGTGGGCTTTTTCACCTTCAGTTGAGGTACAGGCACCAGTTGGGGTCTTCTTGGTGGGGGGCCACAGTTGGCGTGGGCTCGCAGGGTTGCAGCCACAGTGGACTTTGCAAAACCCATTGCGGCCGCAATTTCCCTGAGGGACATAAGCTTCCCTTGCTTTTCAACCATTTCAAGAACAATGTCTGGAGTGATCAATTTTCTTCTGCGTCTTGCAGGCTGATTGGCTGGGGGAGGGATGTGTCCATCTTGGGAACTGGTTGATGCCATCTGATTGGCTGTTTCAGGGTTCTGGGCTCTCTGGGTGACCCCATGGCTAAAATGGCTGGTTCCAGATGCCATTGCTGATAAGGGATTTGGGTTAGCAGCTGCCTGTGCGTGATGGGCAAACAGGGCCATGCTGGAAGTTGCAGGGGAAAGAACAGACTCCTGAGTGGGGCTTGCAGAGGGGCCTGCGGGTTGGGAGTGGCCATAGACAGAGGCTTCACTGTCAAGAGACCCAGTGTAGCACTGCATGATTTTGTCAAGGCCAGGGAACAGCTTGTTGGCTTGGTTGTTATTAAAAGAAGACATAATAAAAATCCATTAAAATTTTAAACTCAAGAAGAGGAATGATATTTTAGTCAATTTTATTGTTAAATATGTCAATTTTGTGAATATTACAATCTAAAATTTAGCTGTCCTAAAATGGAATAGGGTGATTTTTGAGAATGCCTGTGCTTCCTAAAAGAATCAGCACAAATCCACTCTAGATCCTTTGGCATCCTTTTTGAGACACCCATAAATTATATTTATTTCAAATTTCTTGCAATTATGATTTGAAACTTGATTCTTGGACTTGACAATCCCACAATTTCAGATTTGTTAATTTTCACATGATGTCTATGATTTGTTTGGAATATACAAAATCTCAAGTTGTACATAAGAATCCCACATTTCTGATTAATGTATCCCGCATTTGTTTGTTGGGTTTGTCTTTTGTTAGTTGAGTTATCTGCTCAAGAGATTCAAAATTTGCCAATTTAAATAAACCAAAAAAAGTCAAATTAAATGGTTAATTTTATTAAATATTTTATTTTTCACTCAGCTGAGTTGCCCGCAAAAGTGATTCAAAATTTGGACCAAGGATTTGACAATCCAGCATTTTTACGTTCAGGTTCTGAATTTACAGTAGGAAATATTTCTGAAATCAAAATGAGCCAAAAAATAACCCAATTCTTTCAGAATTAAATAATGGAGTCCACAGTAGATACCAGCAGCTAAAGTTAGAAAGAAGGATCCTGACATCTAGGCTGGGGCCATTATCAGCTGTTACTTTCTTAGAAAAAGGTAACTGGGGTTCTAACTAAGTACCAACAATGGTGGGCTTGTACCCATAAACAAGTTCATACAGAATTTTGCCCATATTGCAGTTGACCTGGGCCAACCATACCATTAACGCTGTAGGGGGCATGTCAGCCCAGGGTTGTGGGTTGTTGGAAGATAACTTACTCAGAGCTTCCACAAGGGGACCATTTAGTCTTCCAACTCTTCTGGTTGCTTGTGGGTGGTTGGGGCTGACAATGGTGGGGTTTATTCTGTTTTTAGCCAGGTATATATTGGTGCCAATGGCTTTGAGTCCCGTCGCTCCATCTGTAATTAGGAGTTTTGGCTTTCCAAACTTGGCTATGGTATCTTTGCAAATGAATTGTCCCACACCATTTCCTTTGTCTTCTTTTGAAGCTGCTCCACGGGCCACCTTAAGCATAGCTGATGGCTGTGATGATATACTTTTTGCTTCTATTATCTCTGGCCATGGGTCCCACAATATCCAGTGACCATACCTTGAAAGGTTGTGTGATGGATACAGGTACTACTGACTTGGGCGGTGCCTTGGTTTGGGTGTACTTCTCACAGACTTTGCACTGTTCTAGTACCTCCTTGATATCCTCTAGCATGTTGGGCCACCGGTAGGGTGTCTTATGATATTTGTGCAAGTTCCTGCTACAGGCGTGTCCCAGGTCTCTGTGATATCAGAGGATTGTGCTAATCTTTTGTGTTGACGGGACATAAGGTATAGTGTCACCATTTGGAAGTATGTGGTGTAGCGTGCCATATATGTTTTTGAACAGATGTTTTTTCTTGAGGACTTTCTCTTGGATGTCCATTGGGGTGCCAGGTGAGAAACCTTCTTGGAGATTCCCCATGATCAACATGGGCCAATCAGGGTCCCCATCAGCACATAGAACATGTTTACTGTATAGCATTGTTAGGGCATCTACAGTAAACATTTCCTTGCCTGGCTTGTATTGGATTTGCATTGGATATCTTTGTATGAGGCTCATTCATTCAGCTTGTCTTCTTGAAAAATGCTGTTGCGTCTTGAAGAATATTAATGATTGGTGATTGGTGAGGACCTTGAACGTTTGGGCGCCTTCTAGATAGCATTGCTATTTCATGAGGCAGTGCACAATTGCTACCAATTCCTTAATGTGTATGGGGTATCTTTGTTTGCCATCAGATAGTTTCCTTGACTTGTATGCTACAGGGAGGAAGTCTTTTTCTTCCGTCTGGATATGGAGTACCCCTCCTATGGCATAGTCAGATGCATTGGTTTCCAACTCATATATTCCCCTCATAATTCAGGTATTGGAGGATAGGGGTGGTGACCATACATTCTTTTAATTGGCAGAAGTGTTGGTCTTGTTGTGGTGTCCACACAAAATTGGTTGTTTTGCCCGTAATGGCAGACAGGGGGGCTGTTAGGGCACCCCTAGTCAGGGATGAATCTTCTGACATAGGCTACCATTCCAAGGAAGGTACAGAGTTTACTCTTTTTTATTGAAGCTGCCGTTCCAGTTATGGTGTGCATCTTGTCTGGATGTGGTTTGATTCTGTCCTTGCTGATCATGTGACCAAGTAATGGGAGTTCAGACAAGAAGAAGTCACACTTTGATGGATTGTCAATGAGTTGATTTTCTTTGAGGGTGCAGAGGACCAGGCAGACATCTTCCCAGTATTGCTTTAAGGTTTGACTGTAGATGATGATGATGTTTTCCAGGTAGATGATTGCTCCTTTTTGCTGTGTTCTTTGAAAACTTGTTCATGAAAGTCACAAAGGTGCTGGAGGCGTTTGTCATACCAAGGTTGAGGACAACACATTCAAAGGATCTGTATTTAGTCCAAAATGCAGTCTTTGGAATGTCTTCAGGTTTCACACAAATTTAGTGATATCCTGCTGTCAAATCAATTTTTGTGAAGATTTGGGACCCCCCCAGGGCATCAAAAAGGTCATTGATCAGGGGCAGGGGATACATGTTCTTAATTGTGACCTCATTGAGCGCCCTGTAGTCTGCAACTAGGCGGAGTCCTTTGTCCTTCTTTGCTACAAAGAATACAGCAGCACCAAAAGGCAATTTTGAGGGTCTAATGAGGCCCTTTTCCAGAGCTTTGTCCAGATAGGCTTTTGAAGCGTCATCTTCTTGGGGTGTGCCTTTGGTACACTTCCCTTGAGGTCAATTTTGTGTTGTATGCCATGGTTGGGTGGTAAACCTGGTAAGGTTTCTTAGAAGGCAGAAGGGAATTCACTGACCAGCTGGTCTTGGATGCAGTCTTTCTCATATCTGGGTTCCATATTTTTAAAGTGGATAACCTCATACGTGCAGGTGTTCCAATTGATTTTGTTGGGATCAGTTTCCTCTTCTGTTTCCATGATTTTCACAAACACATGGTCACTCATAAGTGTGTTGAGGTGGGTTGGGTTGACATGGTGGTGTACCTGGCCTTGTTGTATGGTGAGGGTAGCGCTATCCCAGTCAATATGGGGTTTAGTCTTTCTCATCCAATCCAGGCCAAGTATAACATCATATTTGGGGATTGGTATGATAGGCCCACTGAGTATAGTTTGTACGTCTTCAACTCAAGCGCAGAAAGATGTGCTTCTTTAGTGACTGGTGTGCTCCTGTTGTCTGCCATGATAACTCTTTTGATGCTGCTTTGGACTGTGGGTAGTTTCATGAGGTTGGCAAATTTCTCTTTGATAAGAGATTAGTCTGCTTCAATGTTGAACAATGCTGCGCCTTGATACCTGCAAAATAGAAAGGATAATTGAGGAGTTTATTTTCAGTTTAGGTAGCAAACAGTAGAGGATTGCTGGAGGGGACTTGGATCATGGTGATTGAATCTGTATCTTGGTCCCTTTAAAAGTCTTGTAAAGTGGGGGCGGCTTGCCTAAGCACTCCCCTGAGCTTTTCCCTCCTTGGTGGTGTTATCAGTGCTCATTTGGTTTGCTTGAGTGGTACAATTTTTGCCTCAAGGATGGGGGTTGTTGGCTTAGTTGTTCTGCTTATTAGGTCAAGTGTCCTTCTTTGCTGTGGGACTTTCTTCCTGTTTGTTGGTTGCATGTAGGTTATCAGATTTCTGCGCAGCTGGCTTTCCCTTCCAAGAATACATCATGGGGATTCTTGCAGCAGCTCATATCAAACTGTTGTCTAATGTGTGTGGGGAGGCCATTGTCAAAGTCCAATTGTGGTTTGGCTTTGTCAAAATTAATTGTGTTGGGAGCTCAGCCATGTAGGTCTTCATAAGCTGCAATGTACTCCTTGACTGTTCCAGTCATTTTGAAAGCCCTGAGTTCTCTCATGATCACCACACCAGAATCCTTCATGGCAAATTTTTGAGGAAGGCGGCTTTGAACATATCCCAGTTCTCATTATGGTCAGGGTGTTGTTCAAACCAGTTGTTTACAATTTGGAGGCAACCCCAGTGACTTGTAAGGCAACTTTTCTGGCCAAGAGTCTTTGGGGGTAGCCAGCTTGTATGAAGTTGTTTTTGTACTTTGAATCCAGAGGTTGGCGTTTCTACAGTGTAGTCCTGAGAACGTCCTGATTTCTGCTGAACAAAGGCTCTGAAATACAATGTTAGGTATTTTGGGCATGTCCTGGGTTGGAGGCGGGTTCAGGACTCTTTGTGTGCTGAGGAAATTGTACTGTTTGGTTGGTACAAGGATATTGTTGAAGACAGTGAATCCCATGGGGACATCCTGAACTTCTTCATATTGTCTCCAGCCAGTGGGGAGTGCCATCTTCTGGGTTCTTTTCTTTGGAGGAATTTTTACTTTAAGTTGTGTAGGTGTGGATAACCTACCTGTGCTACCACTGCCAAGTATATACTTCTGGGAAGTATAATAAACAAGTAAAGGGGAAATTTGAGAAGAGAATGGTACTTTATTGGTATTATTTAGAGGATTATATAGTATCATGAGGAGCCTCATGCTGTCCATGTACATCATGATAGTCATGGGGCTTGTCCAGGTAGTGTTCCATTTAGGACTCAAAAGGGTTGATCTTTGTATAAGATGGGCAGCTGATAAGAGTACCACTGGCTTAATGATTAATTGGGGAATCACTTGGATATTATTTCCCTGAGAGGGAATAATTGTTGATGTTGCAACATTGGGTATATAGGAGATGTGCCAGTATAAAATAGATCCAAGATCTCTATTCAGGAGCAGTCTAGGAGAGGAACGAAGATTGGGCTTGATTGCTGGTTAGTAGCGACATTGGATTGTATCGCGTGTATACTTCTGTCAATTGAGTAATAGGTACACTTTTTATAGAATCTAAATCCATGGTATAAATTAAATCTTGGGAGCAGTTGTAGAGATATCGAATGGATAAGTCAAAGTATATGTAGTGTTTAAAATGGATGGAGAAGCTAAAAGGACATAGTATATTTGAATGCTTGTTTGGATATCTTGTTAAATAGGTTCTTGATACCTTGAAGTTGGAAATTGGGTGGGGTTAGAAGTGCTGGGTTTATTAAACCTATGTAATTATAAGGCAGTGAATTGTTTTGGTAATCTTATTATTTTTGGGATTCTTTGAAAAATAATAGTGCTCCTTAATCTCCCCATCTGATGGCTGTGAAAGCTTGCCCAGTGCACTTGTGGCAACCCCTGGCGGGTATAAACCGTAAGCAGTATCGACATGGCTTGGCAGCAGATTGGATTACATGGAATGGCTCTGAGGGGCTTGAGAGAAGGAACGCAGTTGAGGGGATATTGCCGGTTGAATTGGATTTCTGAGCAATGACGGCTACGGCACCTCCTGACATGAGCTTTGAGCTGTACTTGCTTCTGTTGATTGTTGCTGCCGTGATCCGGCCGTAGCTCTGAAGACCCGTGTAGAACTCATCCTGAAAAGTTTTCAGATCTAGGGTGCTGGGGACTGAGGAGACTTTGATTAAAGTGGGGATCTCCTCGCATGGTTTAATAAAAATTACTTTAACGTGACTGTAGAAGATCTTGTTGTACGCTTCATCCCTGGCTTCAAGCGTCGCAAACCCAACTTCGATTGAGCTTTCCTCTTGGCACAGTTCTAGCCTGGTTATGTCTTTAAAGATGGTGAAAAGCTGTTCAACGTCCTTGATACACTCAAATAGGGGTGGGCACCAGAGCCAGTACTTGATGGATGAGTTTCTACAAATAACCTTGTTCTTGAAGCTGGCATACTTGATCGACTGGTCAAACGGGACATCAGGAAATCCCCAATTCAAGCTGAGAGGTCTGGGCAAAATTATAAAATTCCCTCTCTTTTTGATGGATTGTGGATCTGACATGGCCCTTCATATACTCACTGGTATCCTTTTAGGGGATATAGAGAGCCAACTGTATAATAATTATATAAGCTTAAAAGTAAGCTTTGATATGTCAGAAATTTATACCTGTGCGGCTTCTATTGCGTCATCGTTGTTAAGCTGGGCTCACTCTAAATCATAAAATGTCATCATTTTTTAAAACATTACAAATCAATCGCGAGTCTGAGCCAAAAATTATTCTCTCAGCCAAACTCAATTAGAAGTTATCGGATCCATCGCAGCAGAATTACACTCTAAAAAAAGTCCGCCCTTTCCCACCCGATACAATAAAAGTCACGCAGCCCTAACCTGCACTTTACAGACCTGATCATCAATCCAATAGATATTCTCCTTCATTTACCACATTGTTGTGCAGAGCACAATTCAAATGTTCATATTTCACTGATCCTCAAAAAGCGGATTAAATACTAACTTTATCATGATAAAGCTTTACATTTCTGCTGATAAATTCTATTATTTTTCAATGGTTTCTTTTGTGAAATTGTAAGCTTCGAGAAAGAACTCGGATATGCTTGAGTGTGGTTTTTACCCATGTAACTTGAAACAGGAAACCCTCAACACGCAATGGTGAACTTCAAGGAAGAAATTAAGTGCACTTGAGGCCAAAAATAGGTGTTTCGCTTAGGGTTGCAGCAAACAAAATTCAAGTGGATCCCGGCGTCTGCCTTGATTTAGGTATCCAAATTGGGCAAGTGCCTAAAGTCAAAGTGCAGAGAATGAAATCCCTAAACTGGCATATTTTTTATCTCTGCGCTTTTTTCCAATAATTTTTTGGCAGAAAAGTAATACTTTTCTGAAATTTGACCTTTTTAAATGTTTTTACTAGTAGCTAAAATAAAAAACCAGGGTTAAAGCACCCAAATTGATGCAATTTAATATGCACCACCATTCAATCTGGCTTTTAAAAATATATCTAATTTACCCCCTTGAATAGAAGGGACAGAATATAAAGTGCAAAAATATCTTCAGCTTAATGTTTGATACATCAAAGTTTTTTAAAAAAATTAAAAGGAATTCTACATGTAAAAAAGAAATCAAGAGTTAAAATATCCTATTTTAACTTAAAGGCAAAATTTAACCAATTTTATTTAATTCTTAATATGAATTACTAATTTCAAGACCTTTAATTTTAAATTAAATTTTTAACCTATATACATTTATATAAAAACTTAAATATTGTTGAAAAAGGGGGCCAACCCCCAGCAAGGTTCTGACTAAACAGGTTTGAGACCCGCAATCTGACTTCCCAGTGACCCAGAGTCAAATGCAGAAGTCAACTCAGATTTCTAAACCTAGTGACATGACTAGATAGCAATCTCCACACAATGGATACCTCAATTCAGCGCTTGACTCTCTACAGGGATCAAGCCACCCCCTTAACCACCCAAGTGAGTGATCACCACAATCATGTTCCCAATATTGTCAGGATACCAAGAGTACTGTGGAGCTCCAGCAGGTGAGGGAGGAGTCAAAGCAGGTACTGGCATGGCCCACCAGATGATGGGACCTAATTTTACCAGATAGGAAAGGGCATTCACAGCCGCGGTCCAAGGCCCAGCCGCTGGCAAGGCAGAGTCAATCAATCCTGTGAGCGCCAGGTAAAGCACTCCCAGGAATTGACTACTCTGTCCAGTGGCATCAGAATTGGGTGGGGTTGAGATGGTTGGTTTGGGCGTCAGGGGTGGTTACATTGGGATCAAGTAGGCAGCAGGATTGTTGTACTTCCCGTTGAAGATCAAAGGGTAGATGGTAATTGCTTTGCCATCACAGACAATTTGGTAGGATTCCTTGGGGGTGTTAGGCCGGGTGTACCACTGCAAGTCCTCCAAGGTCCAGGGTTTGTGGTCAGGATTTGGGGAATACTCAGTGAAATGCACAGGGCCAAATGGAGCGTTGGGTGGATGTTAGTAGTCAAAGGCTTTGGTTTTGTCAACTGGAGTCTGGCTATCTATCCTAGTGGATGGGTACTGACGCTTGGGTGTATGCAGATGGAAGAGTATCAAAAATAGGTATGAAAACAGATTGGTGAACCAAAGGTTCATAACAACTTTATATTGGTAAGGATGACAATATAGAACTTTTTCAAGTGCTTCTGATTTATATAATTACTCACATGCAGGTGCCTCTGGGCATTCTTCTGGTGCTATCTGTGTGGAAAGGCTTGGCATCTCAGGTTCTGCTGTTTGGTTGGCTGCTTCATGGTCATTTTTGGGGGTTTCAGGAACAGTTGTTTGGCTTTTTAGTGGTCCATCTTGGCTGGCCATTGATTCTGGCAGGATTGGCTTCTGGGTTATGGGGTTTTTCCCAATTTGATCACCTTTTTTGGGCTGGCTTGACAGGCTTTCCTGAGGCCAAGCAACTTGATTGTCACAAGTGACAAACTCCTACTGACCTTGCTTACTGGAAAGCCTCAACTACAGGATTCAAACCCTGAGACCCCACAGGCCGCCAGCCCGCAGATTTCTGAGCTCAAACCAGAGCAGAACTTGACTTCAGAAAACCCTCTAAAGCTGGATGAATCAAAATCATCTACATTGACCCTTCCCACACTAAAGGTTTCTGTTAATGCAACCAATCAGCAGGCAGGTCCAGCCATAGAACCCAAAATAACTCGGGCCTCCACGGGAAAGGAAATAGAGAAACTTCCCAATAAATGCGGGCCACCCAGAAATAATCAATCTCACAACCCAACAAGGAAATTGGAGTATTCCCAGTTTGAACCAGCCAATTAATTAACTCCTGCAATGAATGCCACCAAGGACTGGAAAAATCAGGTAAATGGTACCACCTGGGCCAGAGAAATTTGTAAAAGTTTTCCCATGACAGATGGGCATATTTATACCCTGGACCGCCAGGAAGATGCCCATTGCCATTCTTGCAATAAAGTGACATGAACCTTTGGTTTAAACAGGTTATTCCATATTTTATTTTAGTTCTAGTTCATCTACATTCTACCTTTCGCGGTTCTGCACCCCACACCCAACAACCCCAAGAAACCGCGGACCAACCGTCCAAGTTTTACTGTCCACCAGGAGTCCCCTACGGCCCAGTACATTTCACTGAGTACCCCCTCCCCAATCCTGCGTATTCAGAGTTCACCCTGGAGGAAATCCTAATCTACAACCCTAAGGCAAGAACTAGAGAGACCAAGACCGTATACAGGGAAGGCCACAAGATCACTATACCTCCCCTCCTATTCTGCAACAAGTACAACCACCTGCCCGCATATTTGGTCCCAATGACTCTGCCTCTCACCCTGCAGCCCAACTGCCCGCAAGAATCTGTTGCTGCCAATGAATCCACTTCCACTCAGATATTTGGGGTGATCTACATCACTCTTACTGGCTTGATAGATTCTATGGTACCTGCCAGCAGGCCTTGGGCCCTCCTGGGCAAATTGTTATCTTATATTGTAAAGTTAGCCCCAATCTTGTGGTGGGCCCTCCTTGCCGGGCCCGCGGGCCGTCTGCCCACAAGTTCTCAGGAACCCCCCACAGGCTGAATCCCTGACATTGATTAAAAAGGGGTCCCCAATTGGGGACCTCAAATTACTTAATGGAGGGTGGGCTTGATCTGGGTTTACTGGGCAGCTAAAAATAGCCTGCCCAGGCCCAGCCAAACCCACCAAGGCTTGGGCATAGCTTTTATGGCTCAGAATGGGCCCCTCAGCTGTCACCAGGGTGGGAATGATTCCTGCGCCTCAATTTGCTTTGAAGAGCAAAAAATCCAAGTTCAGGCAAATCTCCCCCGCCTGCTAGCCCTGCCTGGTGGCTAGGAGCGGGTTTGATTCCCGCCCAGGGCCTCAAAGCTGTTACTTTTGTAACAAATATCCAGATTCACAAGCAACTATATAATAGTTATCTCCCAATAAAGAGTATTATCTAGTCCCCAATCATTTTCACTTTGTAACTCTGCTAAAACAGCACAGTTACATCATTGGTAGCACAGGTAGGTTTTTCATCTCACCTTTCTTTTCAAAATTCCTCCTGTTGTCTGTACTTGCTGCAGTCAACAAATATACAACATAATCATGTCTAGACTCCCTGTGGACTAGACACTCTATACGCCAGGGACCAAAATATCAGAAGGATAGATACTGTACCAGAGCATGGTGATGCCAGTCCCTGCCTTCAACACCCTATCCGCCCAAGGGTTCTTACTGGCACCCACTGTCACACCATCAGTCAACAATGAAAGTATCATGCCCACTCATGCGGCCCAGCAACTTTGCAGCGCTGCCCTGGAGTCATTTGCAGGTGCTAACGGCAACAATGCCACAGCATGGATCCAATTCGCTCAAAACAAGCTGGTACAGATGGAATGCCCCACACGTTTTTGGATTGCAGAAATCTCCGTTTGCCTGACCCATGTCCCAGGAATCTGGTGCAACAAGTGGCACAAGGATCACACCAAGAAGGACTGGGACACCTTTAAACAGGACTTCTTGACAAGAATTTTAATGAGGGACACTGCCCTTACAATCATACATCAAGTGAAGAACTTGACCCAGAAAGGCACATTAAAAGAGCTCACCTGCGCATTCAAGGAGCTTTGACTACGCGCCCCCTTGGATATGACCTTTGACAACCCAGCCACCCACCTCATGCACTATGGCGTGCTCAAGTTACATGTAATGTGGCATGTGAACCTGGACCAGGTGACCAACCTGAAAAGCCTATATTGCAAGGCACAGAAAGTGGAGCAAATGTCCAACGCCCTTCAAAAGGCACAAACTGGGAAGAGATAGAGACCCAAAGATTCCCACCTATCAGGGCACTCCAGCTGCCCTCCTCCTGGCAAAAATAACAACAACAGTATAGGCCATAAACCCTCAGGCTTAAATGGCCACAGTAATGGGAACAATGGCCAATCCAACCACACTCACTTCAGAGTTACCATCACCAAGGATAATCAGGACAAGGGAAAAGCCCGGGGAGAGCACTAAGCAAGCCAAGCTCTCCCTGCACAATTCCTGGCTTGCCCAACAACAAGTCCCAACCCAAGGACGTGGACCAATACCCAATGATCCAAGTACCCTTGGTGGACCCGGTACTTTACACCATTGCCAATCACAATAAACTGATATCTTACCCTTTCTGCTTTCAAATTTACACAGGTTCAGCACTCTTGGACTCAGGCGCCAACTGGACCCTTGTTAACAGCCACTTTGTGAACAAGTTCAAGCTAGCCACTAATCCTTCAGGGATTAGGAATGTGGTTTTATCTGATGAACATCACATCACTGTTACGTGGGAAACTGCCTCCTTTTCCATCATGCTGGAGAACCTTCACTCCACTATCCAAGGACCCATTATTTATTTCCTCAGATTTGAAGCGGTACTTGGTCTGGATTGGCTAAAAAAGAACAACCCCATGTGGACTGGGCCACCTCTATGTTGACCATCAAACAGGAAGGGATCAACCACTAAATTTACCCCAACATGGTAGACCAACTTCTTTGGGATCATGCATTTGTGCGCATTACAGAGACCTAGGAAGAAATGGATAACCTCAAGGCAATCAAATGGGACTCCTGCCAGTATAAGGCTGTACATTTCAAGGACCAGCAATATACTGTCACCCCTCAGGATCAGGAAATAGCGGCTTGTTGTCCAGAGATCTTCAAGGAGGCCCTTTCAGGCCTACCACCCAAGAAACACATACAGCACACCATCCAACTCAAGGGTGCAGTTCCCAAGGTACAAACCATTACTGTCTTACACCCAACAAGGACAACATGCTCTGTGCTTAACTCAAGGAATCCCTGGAAAAGGGACACATTTGGCTCTCACAATCTCCCTTTGGGGCTGTAGTATTCTTTATAGCAAGGAAGGACAGATCCCTACAATTAGTCACCAATCATTGCACTCTAAACAAAGCCACCATTAATAATTGTTACCCTCTCCCACTCATTGATGACTACTTTGATGCCTTGAGAAGAGCAAAGGTCTTTTAAAAGATTGACCTGACCGCTGGGTATAGCAAATTTGTATCAAAGAGGAAGAAACCCCCAACACTGCATTCTGGACAAATCATGGTTCATATTAATGTGTTGTGCTTAAATTTGGAATGACCAATGCTCTGTCAAAATTTGTTACATTAATGAATGAAGTCTTTGCACCACACATTGGCAAGAACGCCCTAGTATACCTAGGAAATATAATTGTGTACAGCCCCTTGGTAGAACAACATCACAGGGACCTAGAGGCATTCTTTAAAACCTTGGCACAACACAAACTGTTGGCCAAGCCATCAAAGTGCCAGTTCTTCCGCAAACAGCTACTACTCCTTGGGCACATGATTTACAAGGAATGTATTAAACCAGATACACAAAATATTTGGGCTATCTGAAAGATGCAACCCCCTAAGGATAAAGAAGAGCTTGGGTGTGACATAAATCAATAGATAGTAAGAATAGGTCCCCATGTGGTGGAGAATAACCACCCAAACCCACATAGAGTTGATGATTAACCACCACCAAAGCTTCAAATATTGCTTGGTAAAATTTCCAAAAGATACACTGGGGTTTAAAAAAATGATTAAACCCAACCAAAATAGTCCTAGGTATATGGTCTGAGAAAGGATTAATGTGTCTTCAGCATAGAACTATGGTCATTGAGAAGGTGTATCTGTCTCAGTTTCAAATTCAGCATGAAAGACACCAATATTCTGAGGCATGGGAGTAACGTTAGGAGGCGCCAACAACAAAGTACCCAAGGCAGGTCCCTATCTTCCAGTAATAATTTGACTTAAGATCAAGTTATACAGGATGTAGCTGTGACAGAAATTGTGGGATAATAAGAAGCTGTCTCCATGTGGTGGGGAATCACCCACCAAATCCCCATAGAGTTAAGGATTAACCACCAACACAGCTTCAGATACTGTTTTGTGAAATTTCCAAATGAGATACTAGGGTTAAGTAAAATAATTAACACCAACCAGAAAAGCTCTAGATAAATGGCCTGGAAGAGAATCAGAGTGTCTTCAGCATAAAATTCAGGACATGTAGATAGCGCATGAGTTTCAGCTTTGACGGTAGTAGAAACAGCTCCAAGATTGATGGGCATTGAATTAGCATTTGGCGGTGACAACAACAAAGTACCGACAGCAGGCCCCCATCTTCCTGTAATAATCTGGCTAAGGATTAAATTGTAGGGGATGTAGCGTAACAATCCAACTACAGGATGCATTTCAAAAGTAAAGTTAGACCAGTGAAAAAGTGATTTTTATTGATTAAATTTTGGGAGGACTCAACTCTTAAGAGTTGAAACAGTGAAAAATTTTCAATACTGTAAATTCAGAACCTGAACGTAAAAATGTGGGATTGTCAAATCCTTGGTCCAAATTTCAAATCACTTTTGCGGGCAACTCAGCTGAGTGAAAATTAAAATATTTAATAAAATCAACCATTTAATTTGACTTTTTGGATTTATTTAAATTGGCAAATTGTGAATCCCTTGAGCAGATAACTCAACTAACAAAAGATAAAACTCAGCAAACAAATGCGGGATACATGAATTGGAAATGCAGGATTCTAATGTATGATTTGAGATTTTCTGTATTTCAGATGAATCATAGACATCATGTAAAACTTAACAAATCTGAATTTGCGGGATTGTCAAATCCAAGAATTGAATTTCAAATCATAAATGAGGTGAATTTGAAACAAATATAATTTATGGGTGTCTCAAAAAGTATGTCAAAGGATATAGAGTTGATTTGTGCTAATTCTTTTAGGAATCATAGGTATTCTCAAAAATCACCCTATTCCGTTTTAGGATGGCTAAAATTTAGATGCTTGATTACAGTAGATTTTAAAATATGCTAATAATAAAATAGAATTATATATTGCAGATTATTTCTATCATGTTGTCTTTTCCTTGATGTGTTGATAGTTCATTTGCTGTTGATAATGTGCTTGTGTTTAATTGGATAGTTTCACCTCCAGTTGCCTTGGTGATAGGAAATCAAGTTGCCTCCCCAAGACAAGCTGTGGTTGCAGAGGCAACTTGATTTTCTATCAGCAAGGCAACTGGAGGTGAAACCATCCAATTAAATGCAAACATCTTATCAACAGTAAATGAACTATCAACACACCAAGGAAAAGGCAACATGATAGAAATAATCTAGTAATATATAATTCTATTTTATTATTAGCACTTTTTAAAATCTACTGTAATCAAGTATCCTTAATAGCAGTACATTAATACATAGTGTAGTAAACTGATAGTTTATTTTTCCCCTCCTTCCTTCCTTGAAACAAAGTTTTATGGCCCCTGGCTACGCTGGGGACCAAAAAACTTTAAAAAGTTTCTGCGTCATCAGGAGGGTAGCTCATATATCATTATATGGTTTTATGGTCGCTATATTAGTGATTTAGAGTGCAGAATATTGCATCATTTCCAGTTTAAACAATTTTAAACTTCACTTAATTTCATGTCTAAACATGGTTGTTGAGATTGGATTTTTCATTTGATTTTATCCCGAGTGGAGCTTCTTGATTTGGGTTGATTTGTCCTAGTTACTTACTGTACATTCAATTTGGATTCCAGTTCCCGCAATTATTATTTGATTTTACTAGTGGTATTCAAAAGCAATTTGAAATTTGGTTCTTGGATTTGACAATCCCGCAATTTAAAAAACATAGTAAACTTAATGAAAATGGTTAATGGATTTGAACGCTTCAAATCTGATTTGAGTTAATTCATTTTGTCCACTGGAAATGTGCAGTTTGACTTGAAATTTGCAAAGTGTCTACAAGTTCCTGCATTTTTAAAAATCCAAATAAAAATACAAAGAATTCACTTTAATTAAAAAAGGCCATCCTGCAAAAGTGATTCAAAATTTGGACCAAGGATTTGACAATCCCGCATTTTTACGTTCAGGTTCTGAATCT
The DNA here is from genome assembly GCA_014839935.2 of Entomophthora muscae. Classification (NCBI taxonomy): domain Eukaryota; kingdom Fungi; phylum Entomophthoromycota; class Entomophthoromycetes; order Entomophthorales; family Entomophthoraceae; genus Entomophthora; species Entomophthora muscae. The sequence goes on from QTSX02007192.1 coordinate 260,520, forward strand.
ACAGTATATATCAAAAATTGACTAAGTAATACCACCTGGATCCTGGGATCCTATTCCTTCCACATAGTCAAGTGAGTATCTGGTCCAGGTTGCAAAGAACCCTTGAGTGACCAACTTCCGATGACCATGCTGATTGACAAGTTCATATCTGGTGACCCTTTAATTGTGTCAATTTATCAACATCAACTTACAGGGGGAATTGGATCCAACTGGCAAACTGGAGCAGCCATAACCCATTTTTGATCAACTGTTTAATTCAAATCTATTAAATCAGTCAGCTTTGTTAAAGGTTTTCTGGCTTTCTGAGCTTTTCTACTCAACCAAATAATTCCTGGCATTATGGAACTTACTGTGACAGTAGCGGAGTAGACCCACTACTGGATGCATTGTAAAGTAAAAGTTGGACCAGGAGAATATTTGGTTTTATTGAGTAGTTTAGGGAGGACTCAACTCTTAAGAGTTGAACAGTGAAAATTTTCCAATGTGTACCAAACTTTGACTAAGCTATACCACCTGGATCCACGGCTCCTATTCTGTCTGCATCATCTAAAAAGTACCTTTTCCAGTGCGCGAGAACCCCTTGTGTGATTAGTTTCTGGCAACCATTCTGATAAACAAGGTTGTATTGAGTGACTCTTAGATTAAGTCTATTTATCAGTGTCAACTTGCACGGGGTAATTGAATCCAGCTGACAAACCAGGGTGGCAGTAACCCATTTCTGATCAACAGTTTGGTTTAAATATGTCAATTTGGTTAACTTGGATAATGGTTTACCCAAATTCTGAGCTTTGCAATGAGGACAGGTAATACCAGGCATTATGGAAACTATTGTGACAATAGGAACCATGTAGGTGGGTGTCACAAGTGACAAACTCCTGTCAACTATGATAATCAAAAGGCCTCAACTATGGGAGTCAACCCCTGATGCCCCGCGGGCTGCCAGCCCGCAGGGCCAGCCACCCAGCCGCCTGCAGTTTTGGGGTTCAAATCAGAATCAGATTCAACTTTGGAGAGTCTCCTGAAGTCTGATGAACCAAGTTTGCCTACAACAATACCCCCGCGCTAGAAGTCCCTGTTAACCCAACCAATCAAAGGGCTGGGTTAGCCACAGACCCCAGAATAACCCAGGCCACTACAGAAGAAGAAACAAAGATACCTTCTATAAGAAACGGGCCACCCAGAGATGACCCGTCCTGTGACCTGGTTAAGGAATTGGAGTGCTCTAGTTGAAAGTCAGCCAATGAAATAACCCCCGCAATTGTTGCCACCAAGGGCTGTGAGGACCTAGCAGATGAGGAAACCTGGGCCATGAAAATCTTTGAAAGTTTTGCCATGACAGATGGGCATACTTATACCCTGGGCCGCCAGGAAGATGCCTATTGCCATCCTTGCAATAAAGTGACATGAACCTTTGGTTCAACCAGATCATACCATACTTGTTATTAGTTTTACTTCATCTACAGTCTACTCCTTGCGGCTCTGCCCCACGTGTTCACCTACCCCAAGAAACTGCAGACCAGCCGCCCAAACTTTACTGTCCACCAGGAGCTCCCTTTGGCCCAGTACATTTTACTGAGTACCCACCCAACCTGGCGTATTCTGAGTTTACTCTGGAGGAGATCCTCATCCACGACACTGAAGCTAGAACTAGAGAGACTGAAACTGTATATAGAGAAGGCATCAAAGTCACCATACCTCCTCTACTATTCCAAGACAAGTATAACTTCCTGCCCGCATATTTGGTTCCAATGACGCCGCCCCTCACCCCTTGGCCCAACCGCCCGCAAGAATCTGTTGCCACTGATGAATCCACTTCCACCCAAATATTTGGGGTGATTTATATCACCCTCACTGGGTTAATTGATTACATGATGCCTACAAGCAGACCTTGGGCAATCCTTGGAAAATTGTTATCTTATATTGTAAAGTTAGCCCCAATCCTGTGGTGGGCTCTCCCTGCTGGGCCTGCGGGCCATCCGCCTGCGAGTCCTCAGGAACCCCCCACAGGTTGGATCCCTGAAAGTGGGCAGATAATTGTACTTGTCTTTGAACAATCTTGGCAGTCTCATCTATCACTTTCCTTCATGGCCTATAGTTTTTGTCTCTCTAGTCCTTGCCAAGGGGTTGGCAATTAGTATGTTCTCCAAGTTGAACCAGAGTAGACGGGTTTGGGGGTATTTGGTGAAATGCACTGGTCCAAGGGGTGCTCCAGGGGGACAGTATAGTGCCAGTAGTGAGTCAGCAGGTTGGTCTCTAGAGCAAGAAGCGCCTTGCTGTCTACTTGACTAGAGTTAAAATGGAAGATCACTAAAACTTAATTGGGTAGAATTTGCTGGAACCAGAGGTTCATGAATCTTTATTATCAAAAATGACAATATGGTCACCCTCATACTGCCGGGTTTTTATACCAGATGATTTCACTTCCTCAATTTTTTGCAGACTTCAGGTCTGTGGCATTTTTCTGGCAGGGCGTGGACCTTGGGCAGGGGTTTGATGGTGGCAGGTCCTGGTTGAACCAGCTCTGGAAAACAGAAGTGATGATGCTTTGTTCTGCTGCTTCTGTTCACTACATCACCTGAGCTGGCCAATTGTGTTGCCAATTCTGGACCGGGGACTGGCGGCAGCTGTTAAAGTAAGATGGTAAGCTGCATGAATCAAGGATAAACAATGAGGGTATAGTAAGCAAATTGTAAGTTGCTTGAGCAACAGGAGGCCAAACTGGGAGGACAGTTTCAGCATCTTTGCGCCAGGAGCAGCATAGCAGAAGATGGAGAGAGAAATTTTCAAAGCAAGGGTGATTTTCAGGGGCAAATAAGAGTAGGAATCCAACAGAGAGAGCATGTAGAGAGCAGGCCAAGGGGTCTTCAAGGAATTAACAGCCACTTTGACCATTACAGAGGCCAACTTCTTGAAACGGGGGCAAACAGCCCCAGTAGAGCAATAATTTTTTGGGAAAACTTTCTTTATTTGATAGTGGTTAAGCTATCTAGAAACAGGTTTCTAGAGGGGAATGGGGAAAGCTTTAAGGGAGCTTAAGAATGGGAGTGGTGGGAATTTAACAGCTTCTGATTGGCTGATACAAATATTTTCAGCAGTCTGGGAACCTGACTTGGAATTTGAATCAACAACATCATAATTCAATAAATTCTGCCAACCAGTAGATCAAGCACTATCCCCATTGAACAGTGTATACCGCATGATTTTCATATTGTGATTGATTGGCGCAAAGCAAGGTAGGTCCAGATTTCCAAGGGCTATCTGGGTGACTCCAGCTTTAACCCAATTTTTATCAATAACAACATTTAAATTGTCTAAAGTCTTCAGGGATTTGGCTGCAGCTCTTTGTTGGTTCCTTGTTTTTTGAGGGTGTGTTATTCTCTACATCTGTCTTCCTATTGTAATAGCAGCTGGTGCTCATTGACAGGGTCAGTATCAGGCCTTGTCTTAACCTTCTTTAGGAAAGCCACAACCTCTGTGTAGGTCTGGGTCCTCAGTGGCACAAGGCAGGTGGCAATCTGGTGACCATTTGGGGAATCTCCCTTAACAAGCTGGCAGGTTGTGAGAAATTCAACAACTCAAGTCTGCAACTCAATAGGTTGGTGGTTCCCCGTCTGTGATGATACACATGTTTGGTGGTTTGCAGGCGGGGCTTATGTTGTCCAAGTGAAAGTTTAGTCACTGTTGTTGAAGAAAGCTGGCTGGAGGACCAGAAGATGATGGTGAAGAACTAGTGGTCCAGAGAAATGAGCCAAGATTTTGCCAAATTGATTTGCCAAAGTGAGAAGATGTGGAATATTTTGCCTTGGTTTAGTATGAAAATCAAGAAGGAATGTGGATAGAATTTTGGGTAAGATATTTATTTATTAGGTTCCTAGGATAGACAAAGGTATGTTGCTATGAGAGCAGGATACAAGGTTGTTTTGGTGTGATGTTTTCCTTGGATTTTACTATATTTGTAAATATATGGGGAAAACGTTGAAGAGGTCCAGAAAGAACAGTTTAAATAGTATTCTACTATTTAAATTGGTTCAGTCTGAGCGCAGGGAAGACTGGTGCCGGAATAATGGACTGGTTAACGCTTTGGTGCGCAAAGAGTTGTCACTTTGAACGGTTTGAGCTGTGGAAATGAGTTTCATAGTTGGATCCCAGTGGAACTTCAGAAATGGTCTATTTCCGCGCTCTGCATTCATTGGTTGAGTTCTGGCAGGTTTTCTGATGAAAATGATTGGTTGGAAGCCAAAAGCTTAAAGTATAAGCAAGGAAATAGTATATTAATACTTTAAGCTTTTGAGAAAGTAAGTATGTAAGCTTAAGTTATTATAGGAAAAAGTGAGCGGCATTGGTTTAAGCTTATGAAGAAAGCCATTTTGAAGGCGGAACCGTTAGGAAAAGGACACTATAAGAAGGTGGCTGGCTGGAAAGTTACGGGGTCTTTTGACAGTCTTTTTAGAGGTCGTTCCAGATCTTTGAGAGGACACTTCTGGGTCTCTTGAGTTTCTGCCAAGAGGTTTTGGAAGCCTTTTGATCACCAGCAGGAGCTTGGTTAGAGCTGAAGCCCAAGATAACGGATCAGGAGCCCAAGAATAAGGAGCGGGTTCCTAAGCGCGGCGCAGAAGTTTGATTCCAAGGAGCCAGAGTCCACATTTGAGGAGCAGGAGTTCAAGTCTAAGGGGCAGACGTCCAAGACTTAGTTGCAGGAGTCCAAGACCAAGTAAAAGGAGTCCAAGATGTTGTTGGAGGACTCCAAGTATTGGAAAAACCATTTTTGTTTCCCCGACCCCCGGGCCATATACCAGAAGGTTTCTAAGGGGATCTTCCTTCTGAGAGTAAATAAAAGCCCATTTTGACCCCTATACATATTTCTGAGATACATTCCCCCTTACTAGAGAATGATATCCCCTTCCAGCTGGTCCCTAGCTACAATCCAGGACACACATGGGGACTGCTGGACAGGAACCCCACACTGTCCATACTAGTTGACACAAGTCATCTTCAGAGGGCCAGGGTTTGATCCTGGGGTTTTCAATACAAGTATTGAAATGTCAGTCTTGACAACCAGCGGGTCTCTGTCCATTCTGGTTGGCGCAAGGTATCTTTCAAGGGCCAGGGGTTGACTCAACTGGCAGGCTGGTGGGTCCCTGTCCATCCTGGTTGGTGCAAGTCATCTCCAGAGGGCCAGGGTTTGATCCCGTGGTTTTTAATACAAGTATTGAAATGTCATTCTTGACATGGTCTACCTCTCCTGAGCTCTGGACCTGCATTCCCTCCTCTGCCTACCTAGTAGACAAGAACCCCTCTCAACTGCTGTATCTCCTGGATGATCTTTCCAGAAAAGCCAATGACCTGCTTCTCACGGATGAGAATCTGGTTCACAGCCTAACTTGTGATGATGTGGAGTTTGCCCTGCCCACTGCAGAGTTGAAAAGTTATCAGGATGAGGAAACTCAAACACCTGCCCTTGTAGAATTGGAAGATCTTTCTCCCCTTGTTGGTGTGCCTGTGTTCCCTGGATGCGCTCTCAGGTGTACCTCCTGGTTGTTAACCAGCATGTGGTTGATGGGTTTGAATGCCTACCTCCCTCAATTGTTCTCCACCTCCACCTTACCCTTGTGACCCCCTGTTTGAGCCGCCATTCCAGTCATGCAATGAGTGGCATCCTGATGGGCTTCTTTGCCGGGATGGGAGCCAAGATTAGTAAGTTTAGCTCCCCTCTCTCACACCAATGTCAAAATATGGGCAATATCTCCAAATTAGGAGCAAAGCCAATCCAGATGCTGATCTCTCAATTAGTTATTTGCTACACAAACCATACCTGGATCCCACCACCATACCACCTCCTTGTGGATTAGTGGCTTCCTTTTCCAGTGTATTAACTTCTGCTTCCCAATATAGCAATTTACTTATCATTATTCTCTGTCCTTTTCTCTTGGACTGTGTCTTTCCCAATCCAAATACTGAACTATAATTAGTTCAGTTGCAACACTTTCATGACATCTTCTCAACAAAATATTCACAGAATTGAAAGGAACTTGATTTAATATCTTCCAAAATCTACAGCTTTGCAGCGAAAACCCATACTGGACTGAATCTCAACCTCTTAATTAACTTGGTTAAAATTATGGCGCTGTAGAATGGTACCATTCTTTTAAATTGTTAGATGCCCATAGTACTATAATGTTTTAGGTATTTTTTTGGAAATATAATCTATTTTTAAGTTTCTAGGAAAATCCGTTTCCTTGATTTTGGAAATCTGCGATGCTGGCTATCATGAAAGAAACTGTTTTAATGCCATTTTGAGTCCTTATTCAGAAATCTCTAGCCTTGAGCCATTTGTCGTCACCAGATTCGATGGGGTTAAGCCTGGGTTGAAAATTTAAGTGCCCAGACTCGGTTGCAAAATAAAATTTAAGGCCAGCTATAGCTCCAAAATTCACTAGCAGGAAGGCGCCAGCCTAATTCATATCCCTAAATTTTTAACTGCTTTACCATATTCAAGTGATTGATTTAACTTTTAAAGTCGGTTGATGATGGCGAATATCAAAACAACTTTTGGGAAGTTATTAAAAAGCCCCAGCAGCTCATTTTTTAAAAAATGTCCCAAATTTTGTCAGGTAGTTATTCCTAAAACCGTCTCTAAATGTTTAGGTTCGTAAGTTACATGAACTTATCCCAATTCCAGAAGACTTGAAAAGGCCGAATTCTCTGTATCCCAACACTTCCATGAATTTAATTGAAAAGGAAATGGAGTTCTTGACCAAAAAATTAAATAACTTGACTAGAGGTACATGCCTTAATGACCGCTTCTAAAAGCTTAGGCACGGTTTATGAGTACGACTCTCTTTACAAAACCATAATACGCTCGGCTCCAGAACCGTATGACTCTGTTATTTTTAACACTTCCTCTCAGCTTTGGAATCTTGGGTTTTTCGTCCAACAGTTGGTAAGAGGCTTTAATGATACTTATTTAATTCCCAGAGTAATGAGCCAGTTGAACTTAAGTCTGATTTGCAATTAAAACTTTGCAAATCTTTTGGCTCCATGAAAAGCTTTCAAAACCAAGTAAGTCAAAGAGTCTTTACTGCTCTAATTTTAGTTAATCGACTCGGCAAAAACTATTTTTGGAAACGGCTGGGTTTGGTACCTTACCAAAATTATTCAATACTTATAATGTAGGGTTATCGAAGATCACAACGGAGAACTTAAAATCTGTTCAACTATGAATGCAGGTAATTTGTTCCATTTTTCTGAAACTAAGCTTCCAGGAACACCACTTGTCCCTGGAAGAATGCAACAGACTGAAGGGGCCAGTTATGGTGAAAGCCTTGTTATCCAACGACAGCGCAAATTGCCACCAGGTAATTTAGCACCTGGTGCCAATATTCCTATAATGGCTATCAACTTGTGGCAGACAGGCTACGTTGCTGATCATGGGTTTTTTGTCGAAGATTATGTTACTCATTTTCTTAACCATGTCAACTGGATATTGATTCGCTCACGGGTTCTTCCCAACCTTATTTGAGTTAAAAAAGACTAGCCTAGAAATCAACCCTTGTGATATTTTAAGCCACTTTCTTTTAGTTAGACTATCTGGGACTGGATACAAAATATAGTCTTGATTTAGTATTGTGATAGAACTGTACAATCATGGTATAGAAGTAATATCGCATCTAAACTATATTAACTTTTTCGAAAAGTGCAAATTATTCCAGCACTGTTATTTAGCCTTTCTTTTCGTATCAAATCAAGATGAAGTCCAAGGGGCTCGGTTAAATTCCAAATCGGTGCTTCGTACATTTTTCAGTATGTGTAACATGATCAATAAATTCCTCGATATATCCCATTTGGGGTTCATCTTAAAAAGCAATACAGTGGTTTATATTTAAACCCTTTCATGGATGACGTCAATTTTAGTTTACTCGAAACACTGCACAAAACATATTAAAGAGTAATTCAGTTTTTGATAGGTATTTATCTTAATTGCTAAAATCATTTTGATCAAACAAGATTCAAATAATCAGCATAATTAAACTGTCTAGAAGAGACTAGAGGAGGCGAGATTTTAAAGAGAGAAGATATCTTTATTTAGATATCGAGAGAAATTTATAGCTAGAGTAAGTTATTCAAGAAGAGCTTTAAATCCCAGTAATGGGTTGTAATTTGATTCCTGAAGTGATTACATTTAGTCCAGTCTATTGTTTTCTCTTGTTGGGCAAGCGAATAATCAAATGTACTTTTCAGAGCTGTTGGGATGAATGCACCAAGAAAGATCAGAGCAAACTAAAGGTGTGCATAGAATAAAATATAACATCAAACGCACAACTTGATCAATATTAACAGAGAGGTATTGTAGATTTAGAACCTGATGGGCAAATTGTGGGGTTGTCAAATCCTACAACCAATTTCAAATTGTAAATGAAAGCTACTAGCAAGTTCAAACATTAATTGTAGTATCTGGAATCCAAATTAAATATACAGGAATTAAACTAGGACAAAGCAAACCAAATTAAGAAGCTTCACTCTGATTAAAATCAAGGTAAAATGTAATTTTAATAACCATGTTTAGACATGAAAATCAAACAAAATATAAAGTTATCTAAAACAGGAGCTAGTAACATATTATGCACTCCAAATCACTAAAATATCAATCATGATTCTATTAACAGCTAATCAATAGAAAATATAACCCAAAACTAAACTAAAACAGAAATAAAACAGAGGTACAATTTAAAATATGAAATTTATTTTATTTTCAAATGAACAGACTATCTCATTCCCAACCAGCTCCTGCAACAGGACATAACACTGGGTCAGCACCCAGACACCATTCACCTACAACACATAGTGAACTGTGCACCAGAATAAAACTAGACTTTGGACTTTTCTGGCTGCCTTTGTACAGGGCTTGTCAGATCTTATTATATTTCATACCAGTGAAATTGTCAATTCAAAAAAGACCTTCACATCCTCCCTTGCTACTCAGTTCAATACATCTAGTCTGTCTATGTATCAGAAGAAGAATTTGAGCAGACAAGACAACAACTCTTACTTCTTTAACCCAATCAACTAACCTGGCCTCTCCAATCCCCTACAAGACAACACCTAAGACCAACTAAATCAGACTCATATCATCCCGTCCAAGTTCTCTCTGCCACTACTAATGGTATCCCTTGTATCAGTTCACAAGCTGATGTTGCTCTTTTCACCCACACTTGCCGCAATTTCCCCTTGGCAAGCAGCTAGGTAGCTGTTCTCCCTATTGATTTAATAAAGTTGGTTTTCTTGTCAGGATCAATAATTCTTTTCCTCTAGGAACCTGGGCCCAGGAGTGGGATTTGAACCCTGACCTTAATTCCCCACGGGCCGCCTGCCCACATTTTCTTGAGACTGAGCCTCCGCAAGCTGAAGCCCCTGCTAAGTCCTGAAGTCAGAATACCAGCGCAAGTTGGGTTATGGTGGTACCCAAGGAGGAGCTTCTCAAATTGCCTAATGGAGGCAGAGAAAGTTCCTCTGTGAACTTCATGAACTTGAAGTCCTCTTGGGTAACCAATCAGATTCAATCACCAAAGAAAAACACGGGATTTAGGCCTGACCACCTGACCACAGCCCAAAATCAAGTGACCTATTTGGACATTCCAACCAATGAGTGAACACCCAGCCAATATGCCATTTTGCTGCTCCTGCACCCGGGCCTCCTGGCCACCCGCCCACATTTCTCCTGATATTTTGAAGAAACCCTTATGGAAAATACAAATTTTGGAGACGGGATGCTATATATACCTATAGATTCTGCGCTCAAACTTTATTGCCATTTTTGAATAAAGGTTATGTTATTTTGGCTTGCCCAGCTATTGCCTTATTTTGTATTTGCCATCTATCAGTTCAGTAAAAGATCTCCTGGCCCTCCTGCCCCTCTTTCTGCATATTTCTGTCCTCCAGGTGTTCCCTTTGGACCCGTCCATTTTACCAACTACCCTCTGAAATCTGAGTACAAGGACTACACCCCAGAAGAGATACTTGGACTCAATTCTTTGGCCCTCATACAATCTGCAGTTAGATACAACCAACAAGGCCCATGGATAATTTCAACACCCAAATTGTTCAGAGGGAAATTCAACTATCTCCCTGCTTACAACCTACCCATGAAACCGCCTGTGACCCCAAAACCTATGCCCACTTCCTCACCTGACCTCCCAACTGACCATACTGGCAAGCTGTATGAGATTGTGTACATCACCCTCACAGGGGTGATTGACACTATAATCCTGGCCGCCAGCCTGTGGTACTGGGTGGGAAAGTCCGCCTCCTACCTTTCTAAGTTAGCTCCCCTCTTGTGGTGGGCATTGTCTGCAAAAAACCTGGCCTGAGTCACCCCAGGAAACAACAGGCCGGCTGCCCAAGACTGGATCTCTGACAATTCTACTGGCAGTTAATACATTAGTTTTCAAACCTGTTGAGATAAACATATATCAGTCAGTTTATAATGCATGAACTCAGTCATAATTTTTTTCCAACTGGAACCAGTTGAAAGTCAATTTAATCAATAAAGCTTCCATTTATCTAGGTCCAGATTATGAAAATAGTCAATAACACAGCAAAATTAAAATCAAATACATAATCCCTAAAATGAGATACCAAACACACGGAACTCAAATTCAAAATGCACACAATCCAGTCACTTACTGAATGATTCTACATCAAGTTTGATAATGAGTGTGTGGCAAATATGATACAAATGGAGAATGCATGAGGTTCAGTCACAAAAGTGATGAACTCAAACACAAAATGACTCATTTTTTTTGAAAATATTGATTATTTCTGGGACTCAAATTAGAAATAGTGAATTTCAGGAGTGAATCCACCAGAATCTATTCAGTGAACCACAGCATTATTTTCAATGTACGCCCTTCTAAATTTGACCATTTAAGTCTGAGAGAATATCCCAAAAAAGAAACACACACTTAAATAAAATTAATTTTCTAGAAATTCTCTGCTTTTCTGTTTTTGATAGAAATTCAATTGCTTTTTTACAATGAGTTTCCCCAGCAAAGATAACTTTGACATTGTTGAGGAGCAGTACCAGGAGCTGCTCCAAGCTCAGGCTGCTGAGCAAGGGAGCGCAACCACCGCGTTTCCCATGTACACCCAATTCAATGCAAATCATGAGGAGAGTGAGTTGTATGTGTCACCAGCCCCATACATGGGTGTCTTTTCCGATACCCAATATGGTGCTCCCCAAGGCCAGGCCCTACCTGAGCCTGTGCCACATTTTGGAGACCGGGAAACTGTGGCCCCCTCCAACCCTATCCAATCATTGCTTGAGAATTCAGGCTAATCAGAGCAAGCCCTGCCAAATCTGGGTCCCCTTGTTCCTCAAGCCCACCAAAACAGCAAGTCATCACCAATGAGATCATTGAAGAGATTGTGAGCCTCAAACAGAGTGAGGTAAATTTTGCCAAAATTGCCACTCAGCTTCAATTCACCAAGGCAGTGGTCAAACATGAGTTCTGAGCCCTCCTGAAGAGAGGTGGTGCAAAGCTGGCCAAGAAGCCAAAGAAGCAGATCAAAGACCAGATCATGGAGGCACATCCTCTAATGCTTGACCTTCTGCAGAGTGACCCTTATCTCCACTTGACAGAGGTCTGCCGTCTACTTGGGCTCAAGGGCATATATATTGCCAGCCGCACTTCACAGCTCTGGATGCATGGGCTTGTAGTTAGTGTTCTAATTCTGACCAATCAACTGGCCAATGAGTCAGATTATGGATCTGATTTTCCCTATGACTGTGCAATTAGTGCCACCCTCACCCGCTGCCTGTCTGCAATTTAAGATGACATTATATTTATAGTATACTATAAATTGTCACTACAACTCCATGACTATGGTTCCTCGGAAAAAAAGAACACCCCAAGAGTAAAAAAGAAAGAACCAGAGAGAATCTGTTTGGTGTGTTCCTTGCAGTTTTCCTAAAGGGGACTGTATTTTACTGGACCACAACCAGCTACACCAATGGGTACCAGTCCAGAGAATTTCTCTCCAACTTGCTTGCCACCTGGAGCTTGTCCAATTTCAAGGCAAAATCTCCCTGAGCCACCAGATGTAGTGCACTAAAGTGGCCTCCAAGAAGATCAGAGCAGACAGCCATGATGTCTCTATTTTCCCTGCTGGGCATGCTGATCTCCACCTTGGTGATAAGTTGTTTCTTCAACATTGGGAAGTCTTTCTCCAATAAAATGGAGGAGAGCTCCCAAGTTGAATTTGACTAGAGTGGACCCTACTGGAATTCCTATTATTAACATGTGTAGAAGATGACCAAATAAGCAGAATCTCCCCAAGAAGGGAGTGAAATGGTTTAGAAGATAATAGACGCTGGTGTACCCCAAGACCAACCAGGGGGCCTTGGGGTGGATAATTGGTGGGAATTGTGCTGTTTCTATGTAAGGGGTATGGCAGCAACGTGATCCAAAACAATACCAAATTGAGTCTTCTGATTTGTCGGTAGGGGTTGGTTCAGGAGTTTCAAAGTTCACATTGTATTGCCCATAACTGATTAACACACAAAAAGTCCATACAAGGAGGATGAACTTTATGTTGTTGAAGGGGGAACCGTTAGAATCTACTAATCAAGTGTTAAGAGGTTGAAAATATAGATTTATTGGTTGATAGGAATAAAAGAAATTGTTGGAGCAATTTGCTCAAGGGAAAGTATTCAGTTTAAATACTGAGATCAATTGGGGGATGGATCATAGAGTTTACCAGACAATCCTGCAAGTGTAGGGTGGAAAATATTGCTTTGCAGGCCTGCAGCAGGCTGCAGCCTGCAATGCAGGAAGAAGAAGTATTTTGGCTTATTACAGTGCAGTGTTCTTCTACACTGTGGTTCTGATGGTTATTGGGAGTCAGATGAATTATACTTCTTAGGCTGGTTGCTTTGGATTGACTGATTGGCTTGTTGGTTCCCCTGGATATTGTTGGTGCAGGTTGGAGCATTTGTTTTGGATGTGATTGGCTAGTTTGGTATTTTTGGAGCTAAATTTGAATGCACTTTCAGTGCTGTCATTGTTTTCATCATTGGTTGCCTGAGTTTTTGAAATTAGTGTAGAATTTATATTAATCTTTGGATTTGAGCTTTTGCTCTTGCTCTGGAATTTGTTTTTGTTTTTGTTCTCATTATAGCATTTATTAATTGTTTTCAAATGTGTTTTTGTTCCAATTTGATTAATGACAACTATTACTCTTAATTTTGTTTTCTGCATTTAATAATGTTCTTTTGGTCTTCTTAATTGTGTCCATTATTCCAGGGCTTGATGTTGATTTTGGGCAAGGGATATAATCTCTTACACCCAGCCAGTCAAGTCCTTCCCCCTTAACCCAGTTTGCCACCTAGTTTTTCCTGTCCAATCCCATTTCCCCAATAAAACTTGCCCTCAATAATTTTTATTTTTAATTTATATTGGTTTAACTTTTAGTATTTTTTATTGTTATAATATATAATCTACATTTAAATAAAGTGATGATTGATTCTTATCATGTCACAAGTTAAATTTGGCTACTTTGATAATTATTAATTATATTGTTTTCTAATATAACTTTAATATATTTAAAGCGCTACACTAAAGTGAATTTTAAAAATTACAAGTGCTACAGACTAGCCAATTGGAATGGGTGTACATGTGATGGATTTGTTTTTGGCTCAGACCAGACATGCCCCAGTTATTGCACCCAGTTTAACTTAGTGAAATAAGCCTGTTGAAAATAAGAGACATCTTTGTGTGCAAATTGGCACACCAACTTATGGTCAATCTATCACCAGAGAGCCCAGTGCTCTGGTGCTAGTGTTGTAAATGTGCTGTTCTAGAAGAGTTACAAGGGGGAAATATTTGAAAACTAGATAATATTATTTATTGAGAGATAGGTATTATATAGTCATTGTGAATTGTGGATAACAGGAACATGATAGTGTTGATCACACAGTGGGTTGGTGAAGGGGGTGGCTTGATCCTGGTAATGAGTCAAGCGCCAAAACAAGGTGTCCACCATGGGGGCTCAGCTTTTGTTCATGTTGTTGTTTTTGGAAATTCAAGTCAACTTCCTAACTTGGCTTTGGGTGACTGGATAATCAGATTGTGTTCACAAACCTGCTTACTCAGAACCTTGCTGGCAGGTTAAGCCTGCTGTTTCAACACTAAATTGACCACAAGTTGGTGTGCCAATTTGCACACAAAGATGTCTCTTATTTTCAACAGGCTTATTTCATTAAGTTAAACTGGGTGCAATAACTGAGTTGTGTCCAGTTTGAGCCAAACACAAAGCCATCACATGTACGCTCATTCCAAATGGCTGATCTTTGGCACTTGTAATTTTTAAATTCACTCTAGTGTAGCGCTTTAAATATATTAAAGTTATAATAGAAAACAATATAATTAATAAAAATAATCAATCTCACCATGTATATCTCTGGAATATATGATCTACATTAACCTGTGAATGTGGCTATCTTTTAATAAATATGTACTTTGGGTCAAACTTGGCATACTGATTCAAGAATAAATCATGTTTTACTTGGACAAAACATACACATGACAAAATATGTTTTTTGTGATACTAATATTGGGTTGATTTATGCACTCTGGAATATATAATCTACATATAGCCCGTGAAAGTGGCTATCTTTTAATAAATATGTACTTTGGGTCAAACTTGGTGTACTGATTCAAGAACAAATGATGTTTACTTGAACAAAATATGTTGTTCATGATAATAGGAATGGGTTGAATATACAATAAATATACATTATATCAATATCAAATGAATATTATTACTTAAAGCTAATAAAATAATATTTAAATCAGATAATTTATTAAATATCTATTAGATATTAATAGAATTGATATAGTGTATTGGGATATTTAATTGGTATAAAAAGGGTTGGGGTAAGAACAAGAAAAACATGTCAGAAAGGAGGTAATGATCAAGGAATTAGACGCAGCAGTGGCCAAAATCAAGGAGGTCAATAAAAAGGTGAAGGACATTCTAAAGGAGGTGGTGTTAGAAGAAAACAAACTTGAAAGACTTACTGTGAAGGCTGTAAAGAAGAAGATACCCAACACTACCAAAAAAACTTACAACAAGGCTCCTAAACGTACAAAAAGATGTTCTTATCAACCTACAGTTCAAGCCACAGAGGTTTGCAACCACGGATGCATGGTCAAAGGATCCCAAGATGTTTGAGCAACTAAAAAATAAAAAGAAACATAAACCAACAGAAAAAGACCAGCAACCAACTAGTGAAAAATCCTGTGAACCAGCCCCTGTCAAGGGGGCAACAGGTAAAGATATAGAAGAAGGTAAAAAATAAAACATCAAATAAATAAAAAGATCTTACTAAATTTTTTATTTAGAAGAAATAGAAGGAGAAGTTGGCCAGTATCTAGGACTGTACATATTGCAAACATTCTACAGAAACTAAGTCCCCCACATAGGGTGCCAGCTGGTCCTGACGCCAGCTGCCACCTCTGAGATGATTAATAAATTTTAAAAAAATTATCTTATAAAACAAGAAAGACTTACAGCACTCCAACCAAAGCAAGATGACACTGAATGGTGGGTCTTGGCTTTGGCTGCAACCCCCAACCTGCAATTTGACCAGTACATTCCGGATATTGGCTTCTGTAAGCTCTTTGTCATGCTTATCTGGGATTTCATTCAAACTATGCCGTACCAAAACCTACCCAAGATGGAAATAGGACAAGAAAAAGTCTTTTTCTGTTACCCAACCAAGCACACACTATCACATATCATAAAAAATTTCAATGAAAAAATAACAAAACTTAACTATAGTTCTGCTGCTGTCATGCCTACTGTAGTAGGTGTCCTTGGAGACTTTGGGGCCTCCTGGTTCTCTGAAAAGACTGATATACCAAAAACAATGGGAAAAACCTTTGCCACTACATCCTTTAAAAATAAAGTCAGTACCCTATACTGTAAATTCAGAACCTAAACATAAAAATGCAGTATTGTCAAATCCTTGGTCCAAATTTCAAATCACTTTTGCGAGATGACCTTTTTTTAATTAAATATATTTATTTGTATTTTTATTTGAATTTTTAAAAATCCAGGAACTCATAGACACTTTGCAATTTCAAGTCAAACTGCATATTTCCAATGGACAAAATGAATTAACTGGAATCAGATTTGAAGCGTTCAAATCCATCAACCATTTTCATTAAGTTTACTATGTTTTTTGAAATTGCAAGATTATCAAATCCAAGAACCAAATTTCAAATCACTTTTGGATGCCACTAGTAAACTCAGATATTAATTGCGGGAACTGGAATCCAAATTGAATGTACAGTAAGAAACTAGGACAAATCAACCCAAATCAAGAAGCTCCACTACAACTAAAATCAAACTAAAAATTCAATTTTGATAACCATGTTTAGACATAAAAATTGATTAAACTTTAAAATTATCCAAACCCAGAACAGATACAATATTATACACTTCAAATCACAGATATAGAAAATCTGTTACTATTCAAGGCTAAATCAAGAGAAAACAACTACCCACAAATAACCCTAAAATCCAAATAAATACATATTTATTATAATATATATTTTTATTTTATTTTTATGGACAGACAATTCCATTCCCAAACAGCTCCTGCACCAGTCTGCAGGGAAGCCTGTTCACAAGGGCATCCCAGAGGATCCAAGAATAGACCCAAAACACAACTTGAGGGGAGTAATGCTGACACAGGCCTCCCAAGACGCCAGCACCTGTAAGGTCTTGCCCATAATGATGCAAGGTTATAAAATAAATAGTGTAAATCATTAGGGCTAAGATTCAGAAGGTACAAAAAGGTAGGTACGGTCTGTAATATGATTTTACAGAATCCTGCTAAAAACTTGTACTGGGCTACAAAAGGAGGGATAGAATTTAAGAATCCTAAACAAAGAAGATAAAACAAAGTATTTAATAATGAACAATTAGTAACCAAGGGAATGTTAATATTGGGATATTCTCCATCAGCAAACTGATACATATAACTATTGAAAGATTCCTTAAGGGAAAAAATGGTTAAACCAAGACTAAAGCTTGTTGTTTTACAAATCCCATTTTTTACTAGGAAAAAGGGAAAGAAGAAAAACTTAGAACTAATCACTTAAAAATTGAAATTCTTAAAATTAAAATCTGAAGTTTAAAAATTGATAAAAGATTGAAGGGAAGAAATCTCTTAGAATTTTGGCTTAAAGCCTACTCTTCAAAAGTTCTTTATTTATATTAAAGCCTTCTCAGTTGATAGAATGATAGGCAAGGAGAAAGCAGCCAGGAACAGGAGCAACTGGAGAAGTTTTGAAAAGAACCTGGAGGAGAAGGGGGAAACAGAAGCCAGTTGGGACCGCAGATCAGCAATATGAAACTGGGGAAAGCGGCAACAACGTAACCAGGAGTGTTGAAAGGTAAAATAAAACTAGAAATATTCTAACTTTGAAGTAGAAATATATAAGCTAATATATTAGCTGGGAATAAGGAAGATAACAATGACAACGGCAATTCAAATGTGAATCAGCATAAAAACAAGGTAATTACTTTAAAATATTTAGTTATTAACTTTTAACTTAAAATTTTAATAAGAAAGATTATTTCAAAGCAAAAAATAAAGAAATAAATTTAAAGAGCCTGCCCTTTGGGGCAGGGAATGAAAGTTTATGTATGAAGTATTTGAGTATTTGATTATTGTTTCCTGGGGAGCTCCAGTGGTGTCTGCCCCCAGGCTTCTGTAAAAAAACATTAAAGGTTTTAATTTGTTCATGAGGTTTGCATCCACAACTTTATTTGAAAATGATTTGATAAATTCATTGAATATTGCTGATTTGAGATATTTATTTCCTACTTGAAATTCATTATTCTTTAGATTCTTTTCATATTCATTCATATTTGAAAATAGAAATATTTGAACATTTTCATGTATATATTTGTCAAAATTCATTCTGAAATTCATTGGTATTTCATTCATTTGATTAAAATTGATATTTGCTCCTATTTCATATGCTTCCCTTGTCCAGGTTGAGCTTCCATCTGGAGCTTGGTATTCCTTGTTCATTGATTCTTTTTTTACAAATTCATCTATGTTCCTTTGTATTATTCTTTGTATTTCACTTTGATTTCTTTGAATTACAGGGGCTATCAATACTTGGTAACCCCCGTAAAAGCTACTGGGCGTGAAGGCCATCACCTCAACAACCTCATCCCCATTTATGGTTGTGACTAAAGTAAATGTACAGTAGTTTTCAAACCTGTTGAGATAAATGTATAATCTCAGTCTAAAAAAATGCAACTCAGTCATAAAACAAAATTAAAGTGGATCCAAATCTATTATATTTTTATAAATTCTTTAATTTTTGATTTTTTTAGACTGAGTTTCATATGTTTTTAGACTGAGATTATATGTTTATCTCAACAGGTTTGAAAAATACTGTAAGTAAAACACAAATAAACTTACTAATTTTTTCCCCTGCAGCCCCTTCAGCCACAGGTGCCACTTCATCAAACTTCATGAGTGTTGGCTGCTCTTCATTTTTTTTCTGGGCTTGATCTTCCTTATTTTTTGTGCTACTTGTTCTTCCTCTTGATTTTCATTTGATACATTTTCATTGTTTATTGTAGCTCTTCTGCTTCTTGATTGTGCTTCATTTTTTTCTGTTTCCATTTGATTGGTTTCCTCTTCATTTGTGTTAATTTCCTTTGAGATTTCATTTCCTTCAATCAATTTGATTTTTTGAGTATTCTTTCTGTTGGTTTTTGAAAATTCCCACGAGTTGTAACTTTCACTTTTGAAATCTAACCGCTTGAGTATTTCCTTTTGAAGATTTAAAACTATTTCCTTGTGTTCTTCTTTGACTATTGTGTCATGCCCTGCCCCAAAGGGCAGGCTCTTTGAATTCTTCATATTTATTATTTTTGCTCAGTTTGATTTCCATTATTTTAAATATTTAGAATTTTAAATCAAAAGTTAATATTTAAGTATTTTAAGTTTATTACCTTTGTTTTTGATGCTATTTGCGTTCAAATTGTTGTTGTTGTTTGCTCTGTCTGCCTCTATTACTTTCATATATATTTCTACTTTAAAGTCAGAATATTTTCACTATTATTTACCTTTCAAAACTCCTGCTTACGTTGTTGCCGCTTCCCCAGTTACGTTGCTGATCTGCATATAGTACTGGCTTCTGTTTCCCCTTTTCTGGTTCTAGTTTCTCCAACTTCTCCAGTTGCCCCTCTTTTTGGCTGCTTCCTCCTGGCTATCAGTCTCCAACCAAAAAGGCTTTTTTCTCTATAAATAAAGAGCTTTTGAAGCGTAGGCTTTAAGCCAAAATTCTAAGTGATTTCTTCTCTTCAAACTTTTACAATTTTTAACTTCAAATTTATAATTTTAAGATTTTTTTTAGTCTAGCTTTCTCTTTCCTTAAATCCAATGGAACTTGTAAAACAACAAGCCTTAGGCTTGTTGTATCTATTTTTTCCCTTAAGGAATCTTTCAATAGTTATATGTATCAATTTGCCAATGAAGAATATCCTAATATTGATATTCCCTTAGTTGCAAATTGTTCACTATTGAACACTTTATTTTATCTTCTTTTCTTAGGGTTTTTACACTCTATTACTCCATTTGTGACACAATATAGGTTTTTAGCAGGTTTCTGTAAGATTATCTTACAGACAGTTCCTACATTCTTATATCTTTAAATTTGAATCCTAATGCCTTGTATGCTCTAGTCTATAACCTTGCACCATTATGGACAAGACCTTACATATTGTTCCCAAACTATTATTTGCAATTTTGTTTTGCTAGACCAAAGCCATTCCTTCATTTCCCAGTTGATTCACTACAATTTCCCTGATGTTATGTTCAAGCTCAACAACCTTTTGGAGAGCTGACTCTAATTTGTTGATTAGGTTGTAGATATTAGAAATGTTGTTTGTTTTACATAATAAATAATGATCTATATAGTATTAACATCAACACATGGTTATGAAATTATAGATAATAGTACATTTTATTAAAAATTTTTGCAAATAATACAAAAAACTTAGGAATTATACAAAAATAGCATAATATACTAAAAAATACGCCAGAATTACATTAAACTAGCCATCTAAATTAGCACATGTTGAATATATTTTTCAGTATGTAACTTTTTTTATTTAAAACTGGTGTTTTATTGATATTTCATTGGATTTTGAATGTTTTATTGAATGTTAACTATACTGGGCTGTATTGCCAGCAATGTCAATTCAGTGTTATGTGCATAACTCAATGCATTCTGTATAATAAAATTCATTGTAAAGTTGGCACTTTTCATTTTAATTTTATAATTGGACTGTGTCTATATTAGGGAGACAGTAACACTTAGTACAAATATTGATATATAGTGCATTTTACAGCATATATATATACCTATTGATAATGATTCTGTAAAATTTAAGCCAGATTTTGTGAGTTAGTAATAATTCAACGGGTCAATCAATCACTGTTTATGGCCATTAACTGGCTGATTATCTTTGCTGTGGCAATTCTGCATTTTATGGTACTTATGTGCTGGTATCCCATTGGCTGATAACATCCCATTGCACAGGCAATAGGAATTGTGGTTGCCACCCTGAGACCAGATGTGGTTGGGGTGGCAACTTGATTTCCTATTGCCTGTGTGATTGAATGTGAAACCAATCAATGTGATACCAGCATGTAAGTACCAGAAAATGCACAACTGCCATAGCAAAGAAAAACAGCCAATTAATGGTCATGAACAGTGATTGATTAATCCATTGAATTATTACTAACTCACAAAATCTGGCTTAAATTTTACAGAATCATTATCAATAGGTAAATATGAACACTGTAAAATGCACTATGTATCAATATTTGTACTAAGTGTTAATGTCTCCCTAATATAAACACAGTCCAATTATAAAATTACAATAAAAAAGGCCTTGTTTACAATGAATTTTATTATACAGAATTCAAAGAGGTATGAACATTTTAACTAAATATCAAGATTTAACGTATGCCTGCAATATTCTAATGTAATATTTACATTTTTTGGTCTTTATTTTATTATTGATAATGGAAGATATTTATGCAAATAATTATATGTTAACAAATCAAATATACAACATTGTATTAATTATGGGGAATGCCAATATTGCAAAAAGAATATATTATTAATTATGAATTGGAAGAAATAATATCAATTGAAAAAATTCATCACAAAGGAAGATTTTGTTTTACTCATCAAAGGACAAGTAGGGGAGGGAATGGGCAGAATGTACGTTACCATCATCTGCATCTGTAAAAAGGGACAGCATCAGAGGTAGTGGGAAGGGAATGGGTGGTGGTTTGAGAATCAGGGTTGAAAGGCAGGTGGCTTGCTCTTGATGGGGGAGTTAGGGAGGCTTGGTTTGTTGACTGGGAAGAGGAGGAAAGAGCTGATTGCTTTAATTGCTCAAATTCTTCTTTTGTCACATATGTGGGCTTGAAAAACCAAATGGATGGGCGTGGGGGAGGCAGGAGATCTTTCTTTACTTATCACTATCACTTGCATAGAATATGACAAGATCTTATAAGTCCTGGACAAATATGGAAGAGAAAATCTCATACCCCTTCTCAATTTGGGTGCATAGTTCATTGTATATGGCAGACTTTAAGCGCCTGAGAGATGTGCAAAAATTGTAAAGACATACATATGCAGGATGCATGTCAGCGTGATTGGTGGGGTAGGACCAACAGGTATGCCCTGCAGCCCTAATTTCCTTGGTTGCCCACTCCTGCCACTCCATTTCAGCACTCATTACAACTATGTACGCGGCGTTTTGGGTAGCCCACTCCTCCAGCATGTCCTTGTGCTCCATATGGTATGTATACCTATCTGCAGTGTTTGATATTGCTGAGTAATAATTGACACCTAACAGTGTAACTACCAGTAAAACCCCAACAAATTGATACAAAATTGGGCCACACTTGTAGACGTCAGATTGGATACACTTTTCTCAATAATCTTGGATACTTGCAGAAATCTTGGCATAAGACAAGAAGATGAGGTCATTGCAAGTTCCCAATGCCATCCCTCTTATGAAATTAATAATGGTTAAACTATAGGAGTTGGCATCCACCAAACTGGGACCACTGAGAACCTGATTGGACAAGATCTTTGCGGCAACCACAACTCTGTGCATTCACAAACTGACTGTTCTTTTATTTGTGAAAATGCCATGGAGTCCCAGTTGGAGACAAACCTGGACCAGGGGCATCTGTGGATCACGTTAAATGATGCCATAATAAGGGGATGGGCTTTTTCACTACCAGTTGTTGTACAAGCTCCAGTTGGGGTCTTCTTGGGAGAGGGGCCACAGTTGGCGTGGGCTTGTAGGATTTCAGCCACAGTAGACTTTGCAAAACCCATCACAGCTGCAATTTCCCCAAGGGACATAAGCATCCTTTGCTTTTTTACCATTCCAAGAACAATTTCTGAGGTAATTAGTTTTCTTCTGTGTCTTTCAGGCTGATTGGCTGGAGGTGGGATGAGTTTGTCTTGGGAACCAGACAGTGCCATATGATTGGCTATTTCTGGATTCTGGCTTCTCTGGGTGACCCTGTGGCTCACTTGATCAATTCTGGATGCTAGTGTTGATACACAATCTGGGTTAGAAGCTCCCTGTGCGTGATGGGCAAACAGTGCCATGCTTGAGGATGCAGGAGAAAGAACACACTACTGGGTAGTGCTTGCAGAGGGGCATGTGGGTTGGGAATGACCATAGAGGGAGGCTTTACTGTTGGAAGACCCAGTGTAGCCCTGCATGGTTTTTTTCAAGACTGGGAGCAGCTTGTTTATTTGGTTGTTATTAAAATAAGGCATATTAAATTTTTATTAAAAAATTAAACTCAAAACAAGAAGTTTATATTTTAGTCAATTTTATTGTTAAGTATGTTAATTTGGTGAATAATAGGATCTAAATTTTAGCCGTCCTAAACTGGAATATGATGATTTTTGAGAATGCTGATGATTCCTAAAAAAATTATAAAAAAATCCACTAAAAATCCTTTGACTTCCTGTTTGAGACGCCCATAAATTATATTTATTTTGAATTCACCTCATTTTTTATTTGAAATTTGGTTTTTGGATTTGACAATCCCGCAATTTCAGATTTGTTAATTTTTCCATGTTGTATATGATCTGTTAGACATACAAGAAATCTCAAATTGTACATTAGAATCCTGCATTTCTGATTTGTGTATCATGTGTTTATTTGCTGTGTTTTGTCTTTTTTTAGTTGAGCTATCTTCTCAAGAGATTTTAAATTTGCCAATTTAAATAAACCAAAAAAGTCAAATTGAATGGTTGATTTTATTAAATATTTTAATTTTCACTCAGCTGAGTTTCCTGCAAAAATGATTCAAAATTAAACCAAGGATTTGACAATCCTGCCTTTTTATTTTTAGGTTCTGAATTTACAGTATAATAAACTTTGTGAGTTCTCAGCCCTGTTTGCAGAGCAGAGACTTCACTTGATTGTTTACCCAGGTCTTGTTGTACTGATGTGGCTTAAAACAGAAGCCTTCAACCAGCCTGATGTAACAAAAAACTGGATAAAGTGTGCCCTTTATTAGACAGAAAAAATTGCCCCTGGATACAGCTTAATAGAGCATGTTTTTCAGGATTCAGTTACAGTAGTTTTAGAAGCTATGGCAACAACCAAAAATACTTTGGATTTAAACAAAATGATTTCAGATTTGAACAAAATCCAAGTTGCACAAGATTCAGGATTCAATTAATTCAAAAAATTTTGGTTAATAAATGAACTGTCAAACAAAAAACAAAATTTCACTAGTCTATAATACAAAATTATATCAAACATCAAGTGGTGTAGTTCAAACCACAAACAAAATGAACTGACACAACAAGTGAAATGGATAGATGCTGTTCCAGAGTATATTATAGTCCAATCAGGATTCATATGAGGCATCAACAGAAGGACTAAAATGAAACAAAATTTGAGCAATATAGAAGTGAGATTCCACAATCACAAAACAAAATGAACTCACACAATATGTGTAGTATGAGCAGCCTAAAATAGAAAAATAACAATTTAACAGCCAATCAACAACTATTCAATTTAGGAACAGAGGCATTTTTATTCATTTTCATGGCTCCAGATTTGTATGGAATGGTTTTGAGAACCTTCCAAATATGGACTCAAGATTAAAATAAAAAAAATCATTAAATTTTAAAATTTCTACTTTTAGTGATTTTATCCTAGGTTTTTTTCAATGTGGTTTTTAACAGCAACATCTTCAATGGCGCCAGCAGCCAAGCCAGCTTCAATGGAGGCAAGGCTCAGGGCGTGGAGGTACCTGTTTATATCCAAGCCTTTGAGGCGGGTAACAAGGAAGCTGACTTGTACTTGACCACTGACCCCTATGGCTTTGACTTGTTCAGTAGTCATGCAGTGTCTATCTCTGCCCCTGATCCCATAACCACCCCTGCACAAGCTGTCTGCCAACCAACCAATCAGGATGGCAACCTTGATTTGGAACATCTTCCTGCCGCTAGCTAACCTGCCCCTTCTACAGCCAATCAGGCTTCAGCTCCCACAGCCCAACGCCCCAAACAACAAATCATCACTGCCCAAATTCTCCAGGAAATTGTGGCACTAAACCTATAGGGTCTGTCATGGGACCAGATTGCCGCCCAGTTGCAATTCACCCAAGCCACAATAATGTGGGAATTCAATAACTTAATGAATAAGGGGAATCTGATTGGGATGGCCAAGAAGCCAAAGAAGGCCCCCAAGTCCCAGATAACTGAGGCCTGCCCAATAATGCTTGATCTCCTCCAGTGGAACCCCAAGCTTCCCCTAACCCAGGTCCACAAACAGCTTTCACACCATAACATATGGGTCTCTGAGCGCATGGTGCAGCTCTGGATGCACGGAAAGGTGGCTTCCATACATGTCCTTACTAATTTTGCCGGCAACCAATGAGATGGCGCTGAGGATTCCCCATATGATATTGAAATCAAGTCAACCCTAGTCTGATGCCTGAAAAGCTTGTCAGATGACATCATTTTCATCTCTTACTATAAGCTATACATAGCTTTTAACAATTTTGGTGCCCAAGGAAAAGCCGCCACCCAAAAAGGGAGGAAGAAGGTTAATAAGGAGACGTTTATTGGTGAATTTCTGGCTGTTTCAGCCAAAGGTTTTGTCTAATATTGGCCAAAACCAGATTTCAATGATGGTTACAAGTACAGCCACATCCTCAGTGGATTACTTGACTCCTGGGATGGCTCAAATTCCAAGCACTGGGTTTTCTTGAGCCACCAGATATAGGGTAGCTCCACCGCCCTTGAGGCCATTCAGGGACGTGAGCACCAGGCCCTTGTGTACCCAGATGGTCACGCTGACATCCATCTGGCTGATGTTGTGTTCTTTAATATTGGAGATAAACTCTGGGAGCACCACCCTCAGGCTTTCAATGACCTCTATCTTGGGGTCCTTGACCACAATTCTCTCTTTGGCCGCCAAATGGTGGCTGACTTGTTTGCCCAAATTGTCTTCCACATGAACATGAGCAATCAATCACGCAAATATAAGCACCTCCCACCTTGAGTCACTGCCACCTACCAGTCCATCCAGCCAATGACCAATGAGGAATATGACAAGCGTTATATGGTGGCCATAACATGCAATCCTCCTACCCCTGCCACCCCCACCCCCCACCTTCCAGCCCCACCCACCCAATCCCAGACCCCTCAGGCCAGCACCACCTCTACGTCTTCCTTCCCGTGCTATTCTGCCTTCAAGGTATCACTCTTCCCCGCCCCAATAAACCCCCTGTCACCAAACATTTTCTATTTATATTAAATTTATTTTGCATTTCAATTGTTTATGTTCTCTTTTTTTATAGTTGCCTATATTCTTTATGCTCAGCTTATTTTTATAAAATCATATATTTACTATGCCGTGTATCTAGATCCAGAACACAGTTATTTTTTGCGCTTTGCACAGCCCCTTGTAAAAATATTAACAACAATTTGGTGATCATCTAAATTTGAATTAGAAAATTATAGGTTAAATGTTTTTAGATAAAGTTGTTACTGATCCAAATTTAAAACCTTAATTATAAACTTTAATTCAATCAGGAGCCAAGTGATAAAGTGATTGTTGTGACATAAGGGGTCATTCAATAATTCTTTGATGCATGTGCGCTAATTAATATGATTGGCTTATTGTTTTACTATTGTGCGCCATTGTTGCTGTGGCAAGTTATTGGTGGGCTAGTGCTAACCCAGAAGCTGATTGGGCACTAGTCCATCAACAACTTGCCACAGAGACAATGGCACACAATAGAAAAACAACCAACCAATCATATTAATAAACACACATGCATCAAAGAATTATTGAATGACCCTTTATGTCACAACAATCACTTTATCACTTGGCTTCTGATTGGCTTATAGTTTATCATTAAGGTTTTGAATTTGGATCAGTAACAACTTTATCTAAAGACTGTTAACATATAATTTGCTAATTCAAATTTAGATGATCACCAAATTGTTGTTAATATTTTCACAAGGGGCTGTGCTTGGGTACTGAAAATAATATGGCAATTAAGGAAACAATGCCAACACAAAGCAAACAACACATATTGAGATGAGTGTAAAACATATACACAATGGGTAAAAAGATTGGATAGTGTAGCAAATGGGAAAACAAACAGGAATAAACAAAGATACAACAGTATAAGAATAATACAGATTTTATTGTGAAAAAAGCTATAAAAACATATGGAAAGGTTAGTAAAAAAATCATATGAGAGAATTGAAGAAGCTTTTGAAGGATCTTGACTCTGCAATTTGTTGTAAATTGCGCTATTAATGCTATTTTGATTTGCCCTTTAAATATTGATAGTTGCAAAGATTTATCTGGTTTTGCATTCAAGTTTGGAAATTCCTTGCCTTCTGCAAATGGGTCTGGCTCAATATCCACCCATTCTGGATTATTGTACCTGTCTGTGGTTGATCCTGATATGACCTCATCCCAGCATGACCCCCTCAGCCACTCTGTCTTCCTATTGAGTGATCTCCATCCTTTGTCTACTATTTAAAGTAGAATCTTTATTCCTAATAAAGTTTAAGTTTATCCACATTTGTGTTGGCTTTTATAATCTTCAAGCTTTTCCTGTTCTTTCTGCCAAAATGACTTTTACATCTTGTTTTCCAGGAAATTAAGGTATGTGCCCTTAATTTTGCCCTGAAGGCTAACCCAAGGCTAGCTTTGAACCTCAAATCTTTTGTAATAAAGATTTCCTGCTGTGTCCTCCAGGATGTAGTCCCCTGGAGCCAAACACAACAAAATGATGCTCACTACAGGGGCTGCAAGCCCCTCAGTTACCCTGTTCCCACAAGCATTCTCTGGTCCCTCTCCCTTTGTTTCCAAAGTACCAGATCAACCCAAAGTTTCTAGTCCTCCCCTAGAAGAAGACATTACCAATGCTCCTGCAAATCCTATGGTATTGGTTCTGTCTCCTGGGCCCTCGTGGGCCCCCTTCCTGCTTTCTCTCTCAACTATGAGCAAGCCTGTGCTGCCGCCCGCTCCCTTCTTCACTCTGGTACAGTAGCCATGCACTCTATCTCTGGCCTCTGTCCCGGGTACGCCTACAAAGACCTGTACTCCTTCCTATTGGATTTTGGTCTCCCCCCCACGTTGATGGAATCCATGGATACTATTGGCGTGTTGGTTAACCAGTTCATCCAACCTGCCCTAGTCCATCACCAACTTGCTTTGGGATCTCAGAATCAACTGCTAGATGCAGTAGTCTCCACTGTCTCAAATAACTACGCTCAGAATTTGGCCTACCAAGAATGGTCACATAGTCTCTTTGCTTGTATTTCTGACAACCAGCACAACTCGTTGGCATCACAGAAGTATTTAACCACCTCCCTGAATTCCCTTTGATCCTTGCTCCCTGAATAAATAAAGGACCAATTATGCAAATTGGATGAACATCAGGCAGCCTGGCGTGAGCAAAATGAGGCTTTTCTGGTTAACCATCAGCAGGATTTTGAGACTCTGGTTAGTGAACTAAATCAATTCAGAGAGCATATCAACTTGCAACTCAAATTGATAGGAGCTCATGTTGATACTTGGGGCCGTCACCTGCAGCATCAATATGGTCTAGATAAGGCTGCACTAGGTGACACTCTATACCAAGTGCAAACTTATGTGGACAATCAGGTGGCTTCTATTGAGGTGACTCCTCCCGCTCCTCCTGTTGGGACCCCTTCCAATTTTGAAACCAAAGTATGGGAGGCCATTGCCAAGATCAAGGCTACCACTAGACGCCAAGCTTCTGTGCAACCTCCCCCTCCAGTCAAACCTATGCCTGACCCTTGTATTGCCTCCCTCACTGATCAGGTGGCTACTCTACAAGGTGAAATTGAGTACTTAAGACAGCGCCTCTCCAATTCTGAAGGTTTGTCATTCAAATCTGAAGATGAAGAAGAAGGTGAAGTTGTTAATACTCCCGCTCATGACAATCATGGTTGTTGCCCTGGCTTAGAAGGTCAACCCTGGGTCTACTGTGCGCGTGCTCTAGATCAACTTGCCAAAGTGAAAAATGATGTAGCTGATAGGCAAGACATGTTAGAAAGAGAGTTCCAAAACCTCTCCCGCTTTACAGAGACTCTAAATGGACAAGTTGCCCCCTTGGTCACTCAGGCCACCTCCCTGGCTACTCGTGTTAATGGGATTGCTGGCACCTTGGCAGTACAACAAATTAATATTGATGAATTTGGGACTGCTGCCACAACTGCCCGAGACATTAGTGGGCAGAATGGCTCTACCTTGGACACTTTAGAGAAAAGCCTTCGACTTCTCTGGGCTAGACAACCTACTGCTGAATCCAAATTTGAGGGCAACCCTCACATTAACATCCTCAACCCTGGTGAGAAAAGCCAGTCCTTGTCTTTGTCCATTGACCCAAACTATAAGCCAACCTTCAAGCAGATATTTGATCCCAAGACCTCTACCATTGCTGCTTTTCTGATCATTTACAAAACTGCAATGTGTAGGGCCACTGACAAACTCAAGAAGGAACACATCCTTAACTGCCTCCATCCCACTTGCCAAGAATTTGTGGTTCCTGAGCTCCCTTCTATTGTCACCTAGGAGGATATGAAGCGCCTTCTTATTGAAGATTTTGGAGGAGACCTCAGCTTGGAAATCAAGAAGGATGCATTTATGCATATTGCTTTCAAACCCAAGGAGACCCTGGCTGAGTTTGCAGATTGTTTCTACATTGAAGGCCAGCAGCTAATTACTAGTTGACAGTTAACCCCCCCAAGAAGCCTACACAGCTTGAACAAATGCTTTGAAGGGGAACCAGCTTCTATGCCTACACTTTAAGGCACTCAAGGCTTCACTCACTTCCATGAATAGTATTAAGACGCTCTTGTAAGACATGCATTTGACACATGGAGGTACGGTGGTGCGTGAGAATAAAGCCAATAATGCTGGGACTACCTCTCATACACCACACATTATGACTCTGGGTACTAGTG
Organism: Entomophthora muscae; assembly: GCA_014839935.2. Lineage (NCBI taxonomy): Eukaryota > Fungi > Entomophthoromycota > Entomophthoromycetes > Entomophthorales > Entomophthoraceae > Entomophthora > Entomophthora muscae. Next base: position 290,135 of record QTSX02007192.1, read on the forward strand.
GACAGGCTAAGAGACAGGGCTGTCATAACTGTGGCCAGATTAGACACCACTTGCGCACTTGCACTAATCCTTGAGTGGAAGGTTGCAATCCCAAGGAGCAGGCGGGAAAAGAGAGGTCAGCTTAAAAACGGAGACACTCTCTGCTGACCAATCTCCCCCGTCTCCCCCTGATCCTCTGTCTAATGAGGAAGCTCCCTCTTCCTCTGGCCCAACTATCCTTTATCTTTTTCACAACCTCTCTAGTGATTCAGAGCCTGATAATTCTGATAGTGAAGACTCTGATAGTTATGGCTACTCCGTCCTGGCTGTTCCAGAAACTATCTTGGTACCCTACAAGCTTTGCTCTGGGAAGGCTACCACCACTTCCCAGGTACCTCCAAGTGAAGCTAAGTCCATGGTGGCTTGCCCTTACCTAGCTCAAGCACATTGGCCTCCTGTCTTGGTTGACTCCTCTGAAGAAGCAGCAGAGTTAGCTGAAGCTCTTTTCCACAACTTAACCTTATCTCTTCCACTACAGACTGTGTATAAGGAAATCCCTGTGTTACGGTGTATGCTGGCCAAATGGAAGAGGTGCTAGAGGCTGCGCAAGATGTGTTGGCAGTCTTGCCTCCCTTTGGGAAAGATACAACCCGCGTGGAAGTATTGATCCAAAAGGTCAAAATTAAGGCCATCTTGGACACAAGTTCCCCTGTCAATGTGGTATCTTCCAAGCTAATGAAGAAACTTAAGTTAGCCCCTGACCTCAACTACACACAGCCGTATGGCACAGCTGGCATGACCCAAACTTGAGCCATTGGTGCCTACTCCGCTCTACCCATGAGGTTTGGGAAACACCTTATTGCCTCCCCTGCTGTGGTCCTAGAGAACAAAAGCTATGACCTCTTGGTTGGTACTCAGTTCCTCTGCAAATATAACAGAATTGTAAACTTACAAGATGGATACATTTTGCTCTTGGGATATGAAGTTCCTTTGATTTTTGAGGAACCTCCGCGCCTCCCAGGCAAACGTCTTAAAACTTGCGTGCTTAAGTACCCTACGGGTATCTTCTCCCTCAAGTATAGGACTCACTCCTCCAACATGCATACCCCTCCTCCTTCCTGCCCTGCAGAAGAAGGGGTACCCCTGCTAGCGCCAGCCGCTATCACCATTCCCCTGGGCTCTCAAGTAGTGATTGACTCCCAGATTTCTTATGAGCTGCCTGAAAAGTCCTTCTTGGAGCTTTACTCACCTGAATCCTTAAGTTGTACCAAGCCCCGCCTATGCCTGGGGATTTTGGACCAAACTCACAAAGAACCTGTGCAATTACTGCTTGCTAACCTGACAGCTCTGCCCATGCAAGTAACCAGAGGTCAGGTCTAGGTCATGGTCGGATACTTGGAGCAGAACAAGTATCCTCCCTATACCCCTTCAGAACTTTCAGTTATTTCAACCTACCTGAAGATGATCCATAAGTTCTCTCCTTGTTCACTGCTGCTGATTTCCCCCAATTGTCTCCTGTTAAACAAAAAGATGTATTGGACCTACTCAATCAGTTCAGTGACATCTTTGCCTCTGGGCCTACAGACTATGGCCTAGATAAAGGAGTCATCCATCAGATTGATACTGGGGATGTACCTCCTTTTTTTGCTAAAATATACCGCTGTAGTAGAGTGGAAGATGCTCAGGTGTCTAAAGAACTCAAGCAGCTTCTGGACGCTGGGCTACTGGCTCCTTCCCAAAGTCCTTTGGCTTCCTCATTACTGATCCTCAAGAATAAAGATGGGGGACACCACATTGTAATGGATTATTGCCGCCTGAACTCTCTCACTAAGAAAGATTTGTACCCCTTGCCCAGAATCAACAATGCTCTCAGAAGACTGGGTGGTTCCAAGTTTTTCTTGGCCATGGATCTGGATTTGGGGTACTGGCAGGTTGACCTATCACCTGAAGTTTGAGAAAAGGCTGCACTCATCACGTCAGAGGGTCTCTTTGAACCCACTTGTATGCCCCAGGGACTATGCAATGCCCCTGCCACATTTCAGCGGGCTATGGACTCCATCTTACAAGACCTAAAACTCTCTTGTCCTTGTGTACCTTGATGATATTACCGTATTCAGCGCTACCTTTACTGATCACTTGGAGCATCTCAAGGCTGTTTTTGTTAAGATCCGTGAAGCTGGCCTGAAACTCAAACTCTCTAAATGCTCTTTCTTCAAGGAATGTCTTGAGTTTCTAGGACACAAAGTCACTCAAACTGGAATCCTCCCCATGAATAACAAGGTGGAAGCCATTGACAAGATGCTACCTCCCACAAATCTTTGGGAGGTACAAGTATTCCTTGGTATGATGGGCTACTACCGACAATTCATCCCTGACTTTGCTGAACTGAGTGAACACCTTGTCCAACTGCTACGCAACGTCCCCTTTGAGTGGACTGACAGCCAACAACAAGCATTTGAAGCGCTGAAGGCCAAGCTCAAGGAGGCTCCTATCTTAGTCTATCCTGATTATGATAAAGAGTTCATCTTGTATACTGACACTAGTGGAGTAGCTGTGGGTGCTATCCTTGCCCAACTCAATGATGAAGGTGTAGATTGACCTGTAGCCTACTCATCAAGGGTCCTTAATAAGCACAAAAAGAATTACAGTGTTACCGAGAAGGAATGTTTGGCTGTACTGCATGCTGTGAAACAGTTTTGTCATTACATCTATGGAACCCACTTCACGGTAGTCACCAATCACTCCTCTCTCAAGTGGTTACAACAACTAAAGGAACCTGAAGGTCGGTTAGCATGTTGGGCTCTACGTCTGCAAGGGTACAATTTCACTGTGGTACACCGTCTGGGGGCCCAACATCAGAACACTGATGGCCTGTCAAGGATGCCAATCCTGGCTATCCACCCTGCTGATGCTGATTGCCTATATGAGCTAATAGGGTATCCTGACTCTTGGATCACTGAGCCCAAAGATATCCGCCTAGCTCTACAGACCCTATCCAAGGACACCTTAATTTGTGATAGACAACTCTTCAAGAAGGTTAACAATGCCTAACTACCTTACGTTTGCCCTAGTATGAGGATAGCCATCATCCTCCAAGCTCACATTGATACTGGCCATGGAGGTATAGCCAAGACTCATGACTGGTTGTGCAAAAACTTCTACTGGGAAACCATGCGCCTCTTGATCCCTGATGTCCTTGCCTCCTGCCATTCTTGTCAACTCCAATGTCCTTGTCCTTCCCAACACCAGTTTCAACTCATCCCTCCAAAGCATGCCTTCCATATGGTGAGTATTGATGCTGTTGGGCCCTTCCCCCGTTCTAGTTTGAATGTTGGTTTATCCTGGTTGCTATAGACCACTTTAGTAAATGGGTTGAAGCCAGAGCAACAAAAGATATAACAGCTAGGACCACGGCTACTTTCTTGCTGCAAGACATCTTCTATCAACATGGCTGCCCTCAAGTCCTGCTTTCTGAAAATGGAACCAACTTTAATGCTTGCATCATCACCTCTATTATCAAAGCTATGGGGACTCACCAGTTGTTCTCTGCGTCATATAATCCCTCCACCAATGGAACTGTTGAACAAGCAAACTCCACCCTAGTATCCATTATGAGAAAACTCACGCTCTCTGACGCTGCCAGCTGGGACTTGTTCCTCCCTGCCGCCCTCTTTGCCTACCGCCTTAGTAGACATTGGGTGACTGGTCAATCCCCTTTTGCCATGCTTTATGGACGTGAGGCCACTACTCCCTCAATCTTGGGACCTCCTCTGATTGAGTATGATACATCTGCAAATCCTGAGACCCACATGAAAGACCTAACCAACCATATCATTGACATCCAGGCCACCGCCCACTCCACTGCTTATAAGGTTAAGGATTTGGAGCTCTCTCCATCTAATGCTTATAGAGCCCCCCTCCCCCAAATACCAGATAGGCAATCTAGTTCTCTACTACCAGAATTGTACAGGTGATAGAGCCCACAAGCTGGATTCTCTCTGGGTTAGGCCCTGTGAGGTTACCTTCAAGAAGGGCTTCAAGTACACTGTAAAGCTACTATTGTCTGGCTGTCCCTTTGCCTGCGTCCACTCCAAATTTCTTTGCAAGTATCAACTCCCTCTGTCCAATCTTGAGGGGGGAGATGTTGTAAATTGCGCTATTAATGCTATTTTAATTTGCCCTTTGTATATTGATAGTTTCAAAGATTTATCTGGTTTTTCATTCAAGTTTGAAATTCCTTGCCTTCTGCAAATGGGTCTGGTTCAATATTCACCCATTCCGGATTATTGTACCTGTCTGTGGTTGATCCTGATATGACCTCATCCCAGCGTGACCCCCTCAGACACTCTGTCTTCCTATTGAGTGATCTCCATCCTTTGTCTACTATTTAAAGTAGAATCTTTATTCCTAATAAAATTTAAGTTTATCCACATTTGTGTTGGCTTTTATAATCTTCAAGCTTTTCCTGTCCTTTCTGCCAAAAGGACTTTTACATCTTGTTTTCCAGGAAATTAAGGTGCATGCCCTTAATTTTGCCCCAAAGGCTAACCCAAGGCTAGCTTCAAACATCAAATCTTTTGTAATAAAGATTTCTTGCTGTGTCCTTCAGGATGTTGTCCCCTGGAGCCAAACACAACACAATTGCAAAAATCAAAGACATTGACCACAAGGTCAAGGCAAAAGCCAAGGCTGTTGTTATTACAGGGGACAAAATTGAAAAGGTGTCCACCAAGTCACTCATGGCCAAGATGCCAGACACCCCCAAAATAACAATTGAGCATCTTCTTAACGCTCAGAAAACTGTGGTTGAGGGCCTCCAGTTCAAACCATTTGCCCTCTCTGCGCCATCTGTCTGGGTCAAAAACCTTGAGATGTATGCACATATCAAGCCAGCCAAGCAAGCAAGAGCTAAGGATACAGAATTGCCTGCCCAACTGTTTGCCCCAAGAATGGCTAAGCCTGCTGAAGCCGCCAACAAGGAGGAAACACGCAAAGGTACATAAAAAATATAATTAATAAAAATTCCAAAATACTTACCTTTTTTAAAAAAACATTAACAGTGAACTCCCCTGGGTCCTGGTTCCTTTTGTCCCACCCACCTTCTATTTGAATTATGCCACTCACTTGGAAAAACAGCTCTATTTGTCCCCCTTTCTAGTGGGAGCTTGAGGATAGGATTCACGGTACCTTCCCAATGTACAGGGAGGCATTGGTTGGGCTTTCACATACTGAGGGGGAGTCTGAGTGGGCAGTTACTGCAAACAAGAAAGCCCAACTGGTCCGCCTGGACCCGGTGATCCTCAGTGAAGTTTATTGTGTAAACTTCATTGAGCTTGTTTGGGACAACCTGGAGACGCTCCCATTCAAGAATGTACCAGAGATGGGCCAGGCCCATGTGGCTGCTTGCTTCTGCTTCCTGGTAGAGAATACCATCTCTTACCTCTTGGACAACTTTGGGCATGCGGTGGCAAAACTGGCTGTTGCAGACGCAACAGCTGTAAAGAAGACAAAAATTCTCCTGGAAGACTTTGGGCTGGCCTGGAGTGCCAAAAAGACGGGAGTCCCTCTGGCAATGGAGATCATGTTTGCCAAGACAAAGCACAAGAAAAATATTACTACTGTGTATAATAAGCTCTGTAAGTTTACAGAAGCCTTTTCTGGACAAAGGCTTCATCTGGTGGTTTACCTGGGGTTCCTCTTCTACTTTGGGATGGGCACGTCTGTAAAGGACCTGGACAGGGTCTTTCTTGGGATTTATAAGGCCAGGCTTGCACTGGACGGGAAGAAGGTCCCCCAGGATACAACTTGGTGGACCACATTAACCAGGATGCCCTGGTCCTGGCTGGTGTTTACAGGTTTGTGGCCCTGCCTGAAAAGATGCTGCTTCACTCCCACCTGACCCTACTGCTTTTCACCAGCAGGCAGGAGTATTTTGATCAGGGTTTATCCACTGTATATGGTGTGGAAGTAGAGGTTGTGCACCACCTCCATTGCCGGGTGGGTACATACCAAAGAACCCACAACAGGCGCACTCAATAAAAATATCTTTCTTCAAATTAAGCTACACTTTTAATTTTTCTTTTTAAATAAATAATTTTTCTAATTCTTATTTTAGCAAACAAGGTTTTCAAAAAAAATCCCAGAGAAGGTCTTCATAAAAGCATAAATATATATGTTAATAAAATTTACTTCTAACTTGTACACTTTACATGTAACTTTTTTAATTTCATTTTATATTTATTTGGCAAGAGTGATATAAATCTATACGTTTAATCTAGTATCAAGTGTTTGGGATAGCCTCAGATGCCATAATAAAATAATTTAACAAAAATAAGTAAATCCCAAACCTTCACTGATGGTCCAGCTGAATGTGATTGTGGGCTTGGAAGCATCTAAATAAAAACAATAATAAATAAATATTAAAAAATAAATTAGATAATATAAAAAAGTTGGACACACTAAGCCTTTAATTGATTGGCTGTTTGACAAGGCACGCGGGGAGAAATGAATCAGTGTGGCTATAGAATTTGGCCACAGTCTCAGCTGGAAGGGTGTGGAGACCAACATTGACCAGTACTATTATATTGGTGAAGCCCGGGCTTGTGCGCCTCAGGTGCTCCTGGACCAATTAGAGAAAAGATAAGAAGGTCCTTCTAAGTGAGAGCCCAATATCATTTGGTACATCTCAATCCCCTTTGGACCAAGGAGAGCAACCATTAAATAGGCTGTGGCGCAGACTGCAGCACACCAAGCTATCCCATCATTGGAGCCTTTTGGGACATACCCATATGCATTGCACATAGATGAGGCAAATGCTGATTTGTCTATATAGTAGCATTTCACTGTCCCTTTGTTTTTGAGGGCCGTGTAGGCCTCAGTGTATTTTTTCTGGGTCTCAATGTTAGTTGGGCTGTTTCTATTATAGGGAAATACCCCAAACTTTTTCCATGAAAAGCACATTCCCTTTACCAGATGGTTATAAAAGAAAAATTAAGCCTCAACCCCAAAAATAGATTTGAACATTGATTGTATATTTGCCAGTTCAATATGGCAATCTCGGTTTATCCACTGGTGGATTGCCCATTTGTGCTCCTTGGTGAGCATGGTTGAAACACGCAAGGATTTCTCTGCGGCAAGGACTTGGCCAGTATTGATGAAGGTGTTGAATACCTTGCTGGCGTACTTGGGATCCACTCCAACAAGGGCTGCAGCCTCCTTATAGTCACCAGATTCCTGCATGAGCTGGAGAAGGATGATGCACTTTATATCAGGAATTTGCTTCTAAGCAGGCTTTGTGGGTTCAGACAAGCCAGGATTCTAATTAGTGACAGGCTTGCAAGGCATGGGCACCTTGGTATAGAAGGCTGCAACCTTCTTTAGAATCAGCTGTCCCTCCTCAGTTCTGTAAAAATCAGGCTCCTTGTCCTCCTCCTGATTGCCATCACTGATGTAGGGCTTGTAGCTAGTGTCAAGCACAGGCTTAACCTTCCCCAGCATGGCTGACGGGACCAAAGACTGGTGATAGACGGGGTCAAACACCTATGAAGTAATTTCTACCTCCTTTTTTCAAACTGTTTTTGTTGTGGTCACCTTGGTGGTCTTCTGGGTCAGCTTGGGGACCCAAGAGTTAATGCTCTGCACCCTAGCAGCTTGTGCTCCTTGAACCAGCTGTGTCAGTGCAGCGTCACTATGGAACTCTCCTCTACTGTCTCCTTCCTAAGTAGGCACACAAGTTGCACTTAATCTGTTCTTTGACCCACATGGGCAACTGAAACCACAGCACACAACAGGTCCATTGTTAATCAGTTGTTGGGATGCGTCCATTTTAGTATAAAAAAAGAAAATTAAAAGAAATTTATCTTTATAATTTATTTACTATAATTTTTATCTCTCCATATATAGTAGCATGAAAGATTGTAGTCACTAAAGTTTATTTTAAATAGATTTTTAGATTACTATATTAATTATTTTTGGTTGTAAATGAGCACTGTTAATTGTATGTTTTGATAAATTTAATTTTTTTATTGATTCTAATCCAAAAACAGACACTCAGAATATTTATTTCCTTTTTGTATTCTAGGATTCATTCTTAATTAGGATGATCTGATAACAGTATTATAGATCCATTCATGTGTTTTGATATTTGATATTTATGTTGTCTGTTTCAGTTGCTATTGAGGCTTATTGTTGGATCAAGTTTGTAACTTTTGTGACTGAGTTTCATGTGTTCACCAAAAACATAGTAAACATAGTAGACTTGTTCTGCGACTGAAACTCATGTGTTCTAGTGTTTGGTACACTTGTTGTTGAATTTTTAATCATTTGTCCCCAGTTTGAATAGGTCATTGTACAATTGGACATTTTTGCCAAATAGCACTCATTTTCTGTGAAATTATCTTATATTTTAATCTATCAAGTTGAAATTCAATTTGTAACTGAACCCATGCATTCTAAACTGACTAATATATGTTCATAGCAACAGGTTTGATAACTACTGTAGTGAATAGTTGATTGTGAAATTAATCATATAATGATACAGTTTCCCGATTGTTTGGTCTTGGGATTTGATAACTGGTGTGATACCTTAGCAAACAAGGTCTAAACACAACACATTGTAGCAGCAACTAATGTGATACCCCCTATGCACGCAAAAATACAGGATTCCAAACACAAAAATAATGCTACTGAGGAGAATGCCATTAACCTTTTCTTGAAACAGGAATTAGACATTGCATCAAGTAAGTATAAAGATTATTATGAAAAACTGTCCTTATTGTTGACATCTTTGGAATAAAATTCATATGCAACAGAAGCATTTATTGTTTGCAGAATTTTTCTATTTTTGTACCACTTTAAATCTTCTAATTTGCATCACTAAGAGAATCCTTGTCAGGAAGCCAGTCATAGGTGGAGGCATTGGGCAGCTCAGGGTGAGGCGCGGCCAAGCCGGCGGGTAAGGCCCACCATAGAATGGGTGCTAACTTGATAATGTAAGATACAGATTGACTGAGAAAGGACCAGGGTCCGGAGTTGGGGACCATGGAATCCACCAATCCTGTCAAAGTAATGTAGAGTACTCCAAACAGTTGGGTAGAGGTGGTCTCAGCGGCTGCAGTAGGTTCCAGCAGGTGGTCTGGTCTTGGGGTTAATGGTGGAGTCATGGGGACAAAGTACGCTGATAGGTAGTTGTACTTGTCTTTGAACAATAAGGGCGGTATCTCAACCATCTTTCCTTTGCGTCCTATGTACTCAGTACTTCTAGTCCTTGCCAAAGGGTCAGCAATGAGGATGGTCTCCAAGCCGTACTCCAAAAAGGCCGGGTTAGGGGTATTCAGTAAAGTGCACAGGTCTAAAGGGGGCTCCTGGGAGACGGTATAATGCCTGGGGCAATTTGGCAGATTGGTCCTGGGAGGGGGCGGCGGCCTGGTAGTCTACTTGACTGGAATTAAGATGAAAGATCACTAAGACTAGATAGGGTAAGATTTGTTCAAACCAAAGGTTCATAAAACTTTATTATCAAAAATGACAATGTGGTCTTCACCATACCGCCAGGGTTTTTATACCATGGGACTTTGCTTCTTTGATTTTTGAAGGGTTCAGGTTTGCAGACAAGGCACTGGTGGGGCATGGATCTTGGCTTAGAGTCTTGAGGGCGGGAGATCCAGGTAGCGCCTGCTCTGGTGAATAGAAGTGGCAATGCTTTGTTCCGCCGCCATTGTTCACTATGTCACCTGAGTAGTTCAATTACACTACCCTCTCTGGATGGAATGCTGACAGTTGATGGTGGTCATTGGCAGAGTTAAAAATAGGTTTTGTTTTAACCTCCTTAAGGCAAGCTGCAACCTCTGCATAGGTTTGGGTCTTTGGTGGCTCAAGGTTGGCATCAATCTGATGACCATTTTAGGAATTGTCCTTGGGAGACTGGTGGGTCTTGGAGTAACTTGTTAACTTGGGTACACAATTTAGCAAGTGGGCAGGTTCCTGTCCACTTTGCGTGACTCAAGTAGTCTTTGGAGGATCTGGGTTTGATTCCAGGGCTTCCAGAGTTGATTCCAAAGCTCTAGTATTGGCTCTTGGCAGGTTGGCAGTAGGTCCTTCCCCAACCTCTGTTAGCCAGGTTACATTTTCTTTGTCAGTATGGGACTTCATTGGCACCAGTTTGACAGCAGACTGGCAACTATTCAGGGAATCCTCCATAGTAGGCCAGCGGGTCGCAGAGCAATTTATCAATTCAAGCCTGTGACTCAACAGATTGGCGGGTCCTGGACTGTTCTGGAGGGTTTGATCCGCCTTCTGGGAACTGGGGATCAACTCTTGGGTGTTCAATACAAGTATTGAAATGCCATTCATGACAATCCTGCCAACAATATTTATTGCTACACCAGTGTCAGGATTATGTGATATTGACTAATTAATGGATTCAATCAATCAACACAGGCCAGCAGTTAAGCGCTCTTAGAAATGGTTTCAACATAAAAACATGAGTGTGTGAACCACAAGATCAATGTATCAATGACCAAATCACATCCTGGCATTAATGAATTCTCTAATTTTAATTATTGAACATAAACCTCAACTATGGCTCATTAATCAGTCTCCTGCTGTAAACACTTTAATGTGAATGTCATAATAATTACTATTATAAACTTTAATTATATTCTAGAACAAGAGAGCCGTCATATGGACCATCATATACATTATATCTGGAAGAGTCCATCATGGACTGGGCTATAAGGCCAACACTCTAAGATAAAATTCTCTGAGCCTATTGTATTATAGTAGCTCTGATTGAGAAAAAATCACCTCTACCAACTAGTAGCCAGTCAGGCTAGCTAGCCCTGAAACATGGCCCAGGTAGACAGCTGCTCTGCTAAGATTGAGGGTTAGTTGTACAGCATCAGAAATAATACTAAGCTGTGCAATTTTTCAAGCAAGCTCCCTTCACAAACCACGCACACCCAAGGTTGGCCCCCTGTTGTGACACCCTAAAGCCAATTCAGTCTCTTCTTAGTGTTGTGAGCTAACTTTGATAAACACAGGCAGCCAGGCTGACCTCAATATCAGGTGTCTAATAAAAGAGTTGATATTTTGAATTCTTTCTATAGTTTGATTATCATTAAGTGGAGAGCAAAAGATCATACTGTTACCAAATAGTATTAATTTCTATATTGAAATATAGAGATAACAACTTATGAACCTAAATCCAGAAGTAGGAAGAAACATTCCAAATTCTTCAGGCCTTGGGCCCTGTCAGACTTGCTACTTCTGATGGAAACAAATATTCTGGACTGCAGGTTACGCCAAAGTCACAGGTTCTGTCAGGGATCCACTTATTGGGAAGCCTTTCCCCAATTGAATGGAGAAGAGCTCCCAAGTTGAATTTGATCAGAGTGGAACCTACTGGAATTACTATCATTAGCATGTGTAGAAGGTGACCAAATAAACGGAATATTCCCAAGAAGGGAGTGAAGTGGTTGAGAAGATAGTAAACACAGGTGTACCCCAAGACCAACCAGGGGAACTTGGGGTGGATGATTGGTGGGAATTGAGCAGTTTCAATATAAGGGGCATGTCTTTGATGCGGACCAAAACAATACAAAATTGAGTCTTCAGATTTGTCAGTAGGAGTTGGTTCAGGGTTTTTGAAGTTAAAATTTGCTTGTCCATAATTGATTAACACACACAAAGTCCAAATAAGGAAGATGGACTTTGTGTTTACTGGGGGAACCTTTATAATCTACTAATCAAGTGTTTAGAATTGAGAATATAGATTTATTGGGTTGACAGGAAATAAAGAAATTGTTGGAGCACTTAGCTCAAGGGAAAATGTTCAGTTTAAATACTGAAATAATTTGGGGGATGGATCATAGAGTTTACCAGACCAACCTGCAAGTGTGAGGTAGAAGTATTGCCTTGCAGGCCTGCAGCAAGCTGCAGGCTGCAATGCAAAAAGATGCAGGTTGGAGTATTGTCTTGCAGTATTGTACCTCACTTAGGTTGGGGATAGTATCTGGTGCTGGATGTACAGTATTGCAGTGGCTTGGGTAGTTCTCAGGGTTTGAATGGCCTTTTAGGTCCCTGTAAGTTTGGCTTGGATAGTTTACGCATTTAATTTGTGATTGATTGGCTGTCTTATTGTTTTCAGAGCCCAAATTTAATGTTGATTTGGTACGGTTGTTGTAATGATTGTTTGAACCCTTAATTTTCAAGTTTAAAGTGGAATTTATATAGTGTTCAGGTTTTTTATGCTTGTTTTTGATTCTGTACTTGTTTTTGCTTAAAACACATTTGTTTATCAATTTTGAATGTGTTTTTGGCTTAATTAAATTGATAGTTCTGTTATCCATCTTAGTTTTTAAATCTGCATTTAAAAATGCAGTTTTCTAGTTTTGAGGGTTGTTCAGAATCCTTATGTTTGTCTTTGTATTTTTGTAAGGTATGGAATTCCTTACAGGTTCTCTGTACTTTTTTAATGTTGGAAGACTTAGAAGATCATCTGGTGTGTGATAAAATACCACAGTCTGCAGATTTCTGACACTATATAATTCAGCTTTAGCTTGGTCAAAGTTTATCAAAAAATGTTTTTTATATTTATAAAGGAAATTTAAGGCCTATAAAAAGAGAGCTTGAAGTTAAAAATCTATGCATAATCTTTCATACTTGATGAAAGATGTGAAGTTGTAAACTTCAACTTTAACATTTGAAAGTTTCTCAGAATATTCTGAGATGACTTGCAATTTAAAATCATCTGATGACACCAACAAAAAAGATCAGAATATGCTAGTGGTATATTAGGGCAAGCTCATGAAGTAGGGTGGCTTACTAGAGAGTGTATCTCAAATAGAGCTATTAGAAATTCAAATACAACAACTCTTTTTCTAATACAAACTAAGAATAGTTATGATGAGCCAAAGATATGATAATATCATTTATAGCTTTGGTGCTGCTATTAATCTCTCATGCAATATATCATAGTTATTTTTAGTTTGAATTATTCAAGATACTCTCATTAATAGTAAAAGCTGCAAATTTAATCCTATAGAATGATAAAAATTCTTAAGTTTTTCACATAATTCAAAGATCAATTAAAGCCTTAAGATTTGACCATGTTTTACATATTTTGAATAATTAGAGATAAAAGAATGTAATTAAACTATAAAATTTTCAATCTTGCACCTAGGCACAAAAAACAATGACTCATATATAATGCTGTAACTGTGCTGTATTAGCAGAGTTACACGGGGAAATTGAATGGAAACTAGATAATTATCTTTATTGAGATATGGGAATTATATAGTTGGGGTGAATCATTATAAGAGGAACAAGATTGTGATGATCAACCACTTGGATTGAGCAGGGGGTGGAGTGATCCTTGTAATAAGTGAAGCGCCAAATTAGCTATCAACTGGGCTGGGATTGTCATTGGTTCTTGTTGCTGGATTTAGTAATTTGTGTTGACTTCTGCATTTGGATACAGGTCATGAGAAAGTCAGTTTGTGGGTCACAGATCCTCCTGGGCAAACCCTTGCCGGGGGGTCAACCCCACAGTTTTTACAATAATTTTTTACAAAGTAATAACAAAGTCAAAATAAAAAATTTCTAAAATTTCACCAAACAGTTTGATTCTCTTGATATTTAGAAACCAACTATACATTAGATCCATTTTATGGGTAAGAATATAATTTAGATAGGCAAATTCTGTAAGCTCTGGGGCTCATTTTATCTGGCCTTTAAAAAGAACTTTTGAGGATTCCTTTGCAGAATCTTTGTAACGTAATTAAATATAGATAACTAACAGATGCTATTACTATTATATATAACCTGCTGAAGAAGCATAAAATAAAGCAAATAGCTTAAAAATCAAGGAAAAAGGTGAAATTATATGATGAGTATATTTGATAATTTATAGACTTATATTTTTATCACATGGTACAAGAGGCATCAATGTAAACAAAGTGGTAGCTCAAAAAATACTTAAAAATGTTAAAGGGAGGAGATTTTAAGAGTTTGGTAGAGTTCAAAATTGGTTGTAATGTTGTTAATAGCTTGGATCTTAAAATGTTGGTAAACTATGTACCAAGATGGGTGCAATAATAGATATAAAAAATTGTGACTAAAGGTGGTAAATTGAACTTTCAAGTCTCACAATAAACATTTGCTTATTTACCTCACCTTAGTATTTCATTTAATTTGCGGCTTCTTCATTATTTGCATGTAATGAGCATGTACAAATTTAGTCATACAATTAGTATATTGTTGTTTGAAACAATTTAAAAAATTATCATCTACATTGTATACTATGCATATACTGACACATTAAACCAATGCTTCTATATTATTTAATTCACTTTCATGATAATCAGGTGGATTATTAGTTGGGATGTGTTTAACAAGTACAAGAGAAGTCTGAGAATTAAGTGTGTTTTCTTTAGAAGCATATATGCTTTGGTTTTAACTTGATTTAATTTTCAGTCATTTTTACTAAGATAAGCTTTTTAATGCTAACATAATCAAAACTTGATCACTAGTGTAAAAAACACTAGTTTAAATTGAAGTTTGTCACTGTAGTTGAAATAAGTTGTGAATCTGATTTGAAAAGTAGGTTTAATCTAGTGATCTATTCAATATCGATAGTTGCAAATCAAATATGAGTATAGTTATTTAATCTAAAAATATTAAGAAAAACCGCCACGTCAATGGATCTATGCAATGCTGGAATTTCTGCCTCTAACTATCTCCCACAGCTAGAGCCAATTCACGCAGTCATAATCATAACAACTTAAAAGACCTTTTCTTAAACTCCTAAAAATTAAATTAAATGATAAAGGCGGTACTTGTTTTCAATAATTATGGCAAGACGCGGTTAAGCAAGTTTTTCCAGCATGTTGTAAGCTTCACATTAATAAATATGAGTTTTTTACTATTTTGGTCTAGGATGTAGTCTCCCAGAGCTTATTAATCAAAGAAATATTTTCCCTTGTCTCTGAACGCCCAGTCACTGCTTGCAACTTTTTGGAGGGCAGCCAACTGGTTGGTGGTTCAGATACACGCATTGTATATCGGCATTATGCCACCCTTTATTTCGTCTTCGTTGTAGACTCATCTGAGTCTGATTTGGGGATGTTAGACCTAATTCAGGTAGATCATCAAGTCTTAAATTTCTACATAATCCTGCTTTGTATTTATTCCCATATTTTTTAGTTTTTTGTAGAAGTCCTAGATAAATGTTTTGAAAAATGTCTGCGAGCTTGATTTGGTAAGGAATGACTATTAACTCATACTAATGTCTACAGATTTTTTCACTCAGAAAAGGTATTTAAATTTATTTCCTTTATATTGTTTAAGATATCATAATGTTGGTTGTATGGCTATGATGTTTAAATAGCATAGCTATTTTTTTCTGCTTCTCTCACCAAGTCTTATCTTTAGCTTGCTTGTGCTACTCTAATTTTATTGTCCCTTTCTCTTTTAATCAGCTAACTATTACATTTGTTTTAGGCTTACCAGGCTTTGGCTGAAATCATCTCAGGTGGCTTGGTAAGTTTATACCTTTATTTTTTTCATCAAGTCTATTTAGGTTTTCGAGACAAACAAGGATATTATCGCGCCAAGTCTCCCCAAAGTCTCAAGAAAAAACACAAACATAACCAACACATACCTCAATTATGGTATGTAACTACTTTAGGCTTTTGTTTTGAAGACAGGGGCTTGATTTTAGTGTTTGAATCAAACTTCAATCAGCCTCTGTTTTATTTCCTTTCTCGTGACGAGAGTAACTGCTATTTATTTATCCCAAAATTACATGTTCCCCAACGCACCTTCTATCCCCCTGTTTTCAGAACAAGCTTATTCCCCAGATAGTCTGCATAGTGCCCTTTAAATTAAATTGCTTCTAATCCTCCTTTTTACTAAATATTTAAAACTTTTAAGCTTATCTTTAACTCTCGCTAGTTTATTCACTAAATTTGACCAATGCAGCGTAGATAGGCCAACGATAATATTAAAATAATGATTTCTCTAAGGTATCGTCATAATCGCTTTGCTTAGTAAAATAATTCCTTTAGCATAGGCATTACAAATCCTACATGATGCTATTTTTAAAGTACAGTATGGAGTTTTATCCTTCTTCTGTCTAATCCAACGATGCTAACTTCATTTTAGCGGACAAGCTAGGCCTTAACAAGTTCAAGCTTAATCAGTCCCATATCTGATTCCAAGTCTACCTTTAATCCCAGTGACGATTTTCTTGAGAGGTGCTAAACATCAAAGCCAACTTCCTAGACTAGATTAAAATTTTAATTAATACAAGCTACACAATGTTTCTTTGGCGCCTCAAAAGGAAGCTGTATGATCTTTCCAACCTCTCTTTCTACAAGCTAGCAATGACTTCCTATTCCCGATGTCTCTTCTAAAATACCACAATTTGATGTTTCCGCCTGCCAACCTTTGCAACTATTTGTGTCTTAAATATCAGAAAATTCAAACCATTCAAAATAGATATACTCGCCCATCTCTTAAAGGTACAAAAACACTAATTCCAAAAAAGTACAAGAAAATCAGTAACACAAGAACAACTTTGGATAAACGAAAACTCATTTAGATCTTTTCAGCGTTGCTAGAAAGATGTAAACCAATCATTCAACTAAACCCCTATTTCAAACGCTTTTTGGAAGCTATAAGTGGCAAAATTAGCATACACCAGCTTGGTTCGTCTCAGCAATAGCTTAATATTATGAATTGAAGTTCCAAATTCAATAAGGAAGCAAAGATTCCTCAATTCATCAAAGCTATACAGCTCAGGTCATAAATACCCATGATTATGGCTGCTTCTCCCAGCTAAAGCTAGCTCCCAGCTCTGGGCTACCAAAGCCAAAAAACATTTTATAAAGTTTAAATATATAAGATTGACGCTTTGGATATGCTGGCCCAGAGCTGGAAGCTAGTTTGAGCTGGCCAAAGCAGCCCTACAAGTAACCTTCAAAATAAATACCATGGGAAAGTCAACAGCCAAAAGAAATTTATCACCTAGTCAACTCAATAGGAAAGTGTAAGGAAATTACCACCAGTCAACTGCTGGAAGTTGACTCTTTTTAATTAACAGTAATGCTGTGGATATACTTTTCAGAAGTATATAAAGTCAGATAAAGGGGACATTAAGAAATGAATGATACTTTATTGAATATAGAAGAAGGGTATTATACAGTATCACAACAAGCCACATATTGTCCATGTATGTCATGGCAGTAATGGGGCTTGTCCAGGTGATTTTCTGCTTATGTTATGAAATGCTTGATCCCGTACAACATGAGGGTGGGGCAGGAGTGCCACTGACTATTTAGTAGTCAAGTCATTTCTGGGGAGAATGATTTCCCAAGTGGGATCAATCAAAGATGTTGCAACAGCAGGATGAGAATGGCCCATCAACAAGCCAGGTGCTGGATTTAATAATGTGTTTAAGATCCTCTTTCAGCTGCAAAGCATAATATGCAGCTTTGTGCCCCTGGGTTGTCATTATAAATTAGGAATGATTTATCAGGCATGGTCAACTTCTGGTCCTAAGTGCCAGATATCCACTGAGATGGGAGGAACTTTCCAACTCAATGAAGTAAGCTCACCAGATCAAAGCCAGCCACTACAGATCCTACAGGTAAGGTTACCATTGCAAGATGGTCAAAGTGACTCAAGAACAAAAATCTGCCCATTAAACTACAGAAGCAGACAAACAAGTAGTACCATGTCAAGTATAAGAGAAGGTATAGTGACACATTGAGACAGATAAGGGAAGTTCTTCATCAGGCTTTGTCAAGGTTGCACAGGCATAGTTAAATCTACACGCCCAAAGTTCAGTATCATATTTGAACCAACTGCTAGACAGGGTCCAGTGGCATGGGGTTCAACAGGGAATGAGTTACCCCAGCCAGGATCAACCTGGAACCTTGACTTGCAGGGGTAATAAGACAAGGAAAAAGACTCCAAAGAAGTAGAAGAAGGTTTACTTTCATAACTGAAGGTAGCCAAGAATTAAGTCAAGAAAAAAACTAAGCTAAAGTAAGACTAAGGTATTTAATAGTTGTTGCTAGAACAACAACAGAAGATAAGATATGGGACCAATATTCCTACTTGAAGATGGGTGAAACTTGGAACAAGTGGGTGAAAGTGGGACTAATGAGTGGCTAATTGTGCAAGAGCTAGCTCCCTTGTTTCAAGCTAGAGATGTATTGAAAAGCAGTGAAAAAATCATTCTAGCTATCATGGCTATATCTTGCTTAAAGGAGAGCAGAACCTTAAATTCATCAGCTGGGAAGAAAAATGGAGCTTCTAGAGAACCATCAAGAAGAAAATCAGTGAAAATGATTCTTGGGGCTTGTATTAAGTGAGAATCACTCAAACATAAAATTTGACAGTCTTCTGATCAATCAGAAACATGGCGTAAATAGCAATTACCTCTCTTATCTCTAGGGCTCTGCAATTTGAGTTAACACTAACATAACACCAAGTCCAAATTTGAAGCTCAAATTCAAATTAAAATAGGTAGCTTTAAGCAGAAGTTGCTTACTCACTTTAAAACCTAAAATAGCTTTTTAAATCACAGGTAGAGGATTGACATTAAGATTAAAATCATGTGAAAACTAATAATTGAAAATTATTTTTAGAACCTTACCCTACTTGACTATCTAATTCATAATAGCATGCATATGATAAAGATTCTAAATTATCAGAAGGGAAGTCAGTAAGGGAGCTCCTGAAACTCAGTGAGCACAAATCATCAATTATCCTGAAACTTACACTAGGATTAGACTTCACAGAGTTTTGATCTGTGACATACCTCTGAAGCTTGGTTTTATCACCATCTTCTTATATCTGACTTTTATTCATATGAAGGAGGGCATGAGTGACCAGCTCATATGAAGTAATGTCTTTATTAAGAGCTAGAGCTTGGCAAAGGAACCAGTGTACAAGAAAGCAAATAATCTCATCAGAGCCGGCAACTGTGTAAGTTTGAATCCCTGGTACTCAACAAAGTGTCAAGTACCAGGGAGTCAAGTGCCGCATATTTGAATCTATTATTATTTTTGGCTTAACTGATTTTAAGCTAATTTTTACTAGTAATATAGGAGTTCAAAACCAAAAACTGAGATTAAATTTACTCAAATTCAATTTTGTTTAATAATTTGGTTATCTAAAATACCAATTTAAGGGGCAATTTATAAGTAAATTTACTAATACAAATAAAAAACCTGTGTTTGACACTCTAAAAGCAAAAGTGGCCAGTTTGACACTTTTTAAGCCAAATCCTAATTTTATTAATAAAATACATATACACTTATATAAAATTTGGTATTTACTATTATATTTTATTATTAGTGTCCATAGTTGTTGATTAAGCTCCCAAGCACCACTATACTGGATTTAGTGGTATATATTAATAAGATTCCCCGCTTGTTTTACATTAACTTGTTTCCAGGTTTGTGGATTAAGTGGTACCATATAAATTAAGTCCAATTTATTAAGAGATTTCATATGTAATTTATAAAAACCAGAAACTTGACTCCCCCTCTGTTCATCTCTTTCCACTTGCCACCCAATTGGTTTCAGATTCAACTAATCAAAGGCTCATAATTCATAAGTGATTCACTATATGCGCCACTCAACACTCATCCACTTGACACTTTAACTTGGGGATTAGTACAGAGAACTTCTTAACATTTTAACCAACACTATGATAAATAATTTGTTGTAAATGTGCTGTTTTAGCAGAGTTACAAGGGGAAAATATTTAGAAGCTAGATAATAATCTTTTTTGAGAGATAATGATTATATAGTCATTGTGAATCAAGGATAATAGAAACATGATTGTGTTGATCACACAGCTGGATGGTGAAGGGGGTGGCTTGATCCTGGTAATGAGTCAAGCGCCAAAACAAGGTATCCACCATAAAGGATCATCATCTGTTCATGTTGTTGGATTTGGTAATTTGAGTTGACTTCCTAGTCTGGCTTCAAGTGACCAGATAATCAGATTGCGGGTCACAAACCTGCTTGGTTGGAACCTTGCTGGCGGGTCAAGCCTGCTGTTTTGACACCCCCCAACTGAAGATTGGCCTCCTCTGGGGGTAGGTTGTCAGGGAGGTTATCAGGAGCCTGGGCGCCGTACTGGACCAATTGTTGTTCTGTGGCGGGCAGGGCGGTTTTGCGTTGTTTTTGTCTTGCTTTGCAGGGTCTTAGGCAATCATGGTGTAGGTTCTTGTCTTGTTTGCGCTTCCCAAGTCCTTGCACAAGGTAAGTGTTATTGTAATTTACCTTTAGAATGATTGCTGGTCCTACTTTCTTGGGTTGTAGCTTGCTTTTATCAACATTCATGACCCAAACTTTATCCCCAACTTAATGTCTATCTCGGATGGGGACAAATGTTTTTTGCAGACATTCAGTTTCCTTTTCTGTTTGTTCTCTTTTGGCCTCTATAACTTGAGGGTCTGGGCGTGGGGGGACTTCACTTGGGATTTCCAGTTTGGGTCCTGTTAATGCTTGGATGATATTTGGCTGTGTGCAGTATATCAACTCAAAAGGGCTCTTTCCGGTGGATCTGTTCACTTGGGTTTGGCACACAAGTAGTGCAGTCAATAGCTGCTTATACCAGTCTTCAGGTCTCCTGGTGGTGAGCTTGGCTAAGGCTTGCACAAGGCTGCCATTTAGCCGCTCTACACGTCCATTGGTCTGTGGGTGGTATGGTGTTGTCACCGTGTGTTGGACCCCATTCTTGGTGAGGTATATGTTGGTATCTTCAGAGTTTAATTCTTTGCCTCCATTGGTTATCAGGAGTTTTGGTTTTCTAAACTTGCTGATGATTTTCTTCCCTATGAATTGCCACACATCATTGCCTGTATGTGCTTTTACTGCTTGTGCCACTGGCCATTGTGTGGCAAAGTCTATTACATTAATGATGTACTTTTTCTCATTATGTTTTCCTGGTATGGAGCCACAATGTCTAGGGCCCACACCTTGAAGGGTAGTTGCGTGTGGATAGGTAGTACTGACTTAGGTGGGGTTTTGCTCTTTGAGAATTTCTCACATACTTTGCATTGATCCAAGACTTCCTGAACGTCTTGGTACAGGGTTGGCCACCATGCTTTGTGTTTAAAGAACTCATAGAGGTTGCGGCTTTTTGTGTGCCCTAGGTCTCTATGGTAAAATAGGATGGTGTCAACTTGCTGATATATTGGAACATAATGGATGGTGGTTCTGTCAGACATTTTTTGATGTAGGGTTCCATAAACGTCTGCAAATAAGTGTTCATTATTAATGCCTATTTGCAGACGTTTATGGGTTACCCATCCAAAAAATATCTGACAAAGCCCACCATCCATTATGTTCCAATATATCAGCAAGTTGTTTCCATCCTGTACACCATAGAGACTAGCCAGCACAAGCCGCAGCCTCTATGAGTTCTTTAGACACAAAGCATGGTGGCCAGCCTATACCAAGACGTTCTGAAGTCTTGGATCTTTTTTTTTATTCTCAAGAAACAAAACCCCCCCTAAGTCATTTCTGCCTGCTTCAGAGTCGTAATTTAAGATTGGGCGAAATATAATGAGAAAGGAAATGCCATCATCTAATATTATTTGCCACACAATGGCCCGTGGCACAAGCAGCAAAAGCACACATACCGAAATCCCCTGGCAATTCATAAGGAAAGAAAATCATCAGCAAGTTTAGAACCCCAAAACTCTGATAACCAATGGAGGACAGGGAGAGTGAAACAGTGCATATTTTTCACCAGGAATGGGGTCCAACGCAGTGACACACACCCATCACCACCCGCAGACCAATGGACGTGTAGAGCGTGAAATGGCGGCTTTTTGACACAGCTGGCTCCGCCGCCGAGGTCTGAAAACTGGTATGAGCTGGCTTATTGACTTCGCTGCTTTTGTGCCAAACCCAAGTGACCAGATCTTTGGAAAAACCGCTTTGGTTCGATGTCCACAGCCAAATACCACCCATGCACCTGCCCCAAACTGGAAATCTTCTTAGTTAGCCTCACAGGTATAGAGCGCACAGAACAGACGAGAAGGAAACTGAATGTCTGCAAAAACAGTTTGTCACACATCCGAGATAGACATTAAGTTGGGGATAA